>CAAE01015032.1:763754-837917 GCA_000180735.1 Tetraodon nigroviridis | reverse complement strand
ACACACACACACACACGTGAATCGTCAACATCTGCCAAAAACAACAGAACCATCGGATCCATTTCACATCAGGTTTAAACGTCGCTCAGGTGTGACGCTGCGTCTGAGATGGACCCACTGAGCTCCAGACGTCCTCCTCCACCCAGGCAGACCCGATACGACCTGCAGGTCCTCTGGCTGGCGGTCCGTAACGATTCTGTCTTCCAGAACTCACCAGTCCTGAGACTCGATCCAGCTGGCCAGAACCTGCCTGACGTCCATGGGGAAGTTGTCGTCGTACAGATAGTCCACATGTTCCAGGAGTCTGTTCTCCAGCTGCTGGATCTGCTTCCACTGGCTCATGCTGCACAGAACCCCAAGAAACCGCTCAGAACCGCTCACCCCTCAGATAACAGCCATGAATTTCACTTTTTCTGCCTCTAACGTTTCCTACCTGACTCGTTTAGTCGCTTGTCACCATGTGCGTTTACTTCCCTGTCTCGCTTTCTTTTTTTTTTCCTTTAAACACGCACGCGCGCTCACACGCAATGAAGGAAGGAGGTCACCTTTTACCGGCTACAGGGCACACAGGCGCCTCATGGCAACGCTGTAAAGCTGGAATAAACCGCTCCACATTGGAAAGGAATGAGGATTTTATTTTAAATATTCAAGTGGATGTTTACCGTTATTGTTTTAGGGTTTACTCAACCTAAACATTTTAAATTGTCAAGCCAATTATTGATTTAAAGTTGGAGTAGAAAGCACGATGCCGGTTTAGCCATCTATAACACAATGGGGTTAAGAGACACATCCCGATCCATTAGAATTCCAAGATTTCTCGGCAAGGCTAAAATCCACAGTAACATGTGGCCTGGGACTGGACCAGAGGCCTGAACCCAACACCACCTTCGGACTTTCACCCAAGGAGGCACCTTCTACTCTTACAGCTCCTGTTTGGGCTCCCAAAAAACACCTGCCAGGTCAATTACACCACTGAATACAAGCACCCAGGAGGCAAAGGAAAAGGATTTTAATTATCATTTGGTTCACAACTAGAAATAAACTTTAAGAATTTAGAAAACGGATTTGTTAATAAAAACGACACAATTAACAATTAAAACAAGAGTAAGGACTAACAGTCGGTTAGTGGTTGAAAAGGAGGATAACGGTCAGTCATGCGAAGGCGACAAAGAAAAAACATCCTGCCTTTAAACCAAAACAACTGAGCAGCCGGGACACACGCAGACCAACAACAGGCTCTAACGTCACTCACAACACACACACTCACAACACACACACTCACAACAGCAGGAAGGCACGCACGAAAATAAGCAACACGGAGAGGCAGCTAGGAGAGAGAACGCAACCGGGAGGCAACTGAGGCAAGCTTTGAGCAGAAAGAGAAGTGGGCGTTCGTCCTGCCATAGACGCTATTTACGGCGCCGCTTACCTGCCCACCAGCCGTCCCACGCGCTCACACACAGCAGGTGTCCGTCACACTCCGATCTACCTGCTCACTCGGCCAAAGGACGCTGGAAAACACACGTGGCCCCGGCTCAAATGTGCTTCCGTGTTACCTGTTCACGCCTCAACTGGGTTCCCGTAAATTCCCAACCAAAAAAAAAAAAAAAAAAGACAAGAGAAATTTGCTTAAATGTTTCCGGCAAAAATGGTTTTAATCAGCAATGAGGTCAAGGTGGGGAATACTGTTTTATTTGTTACAATAAAAAGACAGTAGTCCACCCATGACAAGCACCTATTAGCGATGGGTTTTTTGGTTTGTTTGGTTTTTTACGTCATTATCGATAGTGAACTTTTTTGTGACGCTATTAAAAGAAAAAATAACCACTTTACAGTGAAAACGTTTTGTTTTAACGTGCATAAAAATAATAAATTATAAAGATACACAGTTTTTTATTGTGCCATTTTTCTACTTTTTCTGACAAGATAGAATAGTATGTTGGTGCTAGTCTAGATGCGGCCACCGGGTGGCAGTGCTGGTCCAGCTACATGATGGTAACTACAGAAGAACACGAAGAAGAAGTGACTGGAGGTCAAAGTTCAATTTAGCAAAAACATGGGCGAACACGCCGGTATCCGCGTGGTTCGCCGAAGTGGTAGTAAATTAAACTTCAGACCACCCGTTATCACTAATGACTCAAAGTGAGTGTTTGCTATTATTTCTAAGATGAGATGTCCTTTGATTTTTAAAAGTATTCTTGAAAATGCTTAGAACAGCAACCCTTGTGTTAGCCGTTAGCGTTAGCAGCACACGCTGTTCCTAGCGTACCATCTGAAACAACTGGTTTATGTCTGTGGTTTTGGCCTTAAAATATTGGTCGTGTGGGTGCAGGTTCCTGCTGTGTGCCTCGGGAGAGTGCGTCAGAGTGTTCAGCACCTCCACAGAAGAGTGCATCCACAGCCTCCGGGGACACACGGACCAGGTGACCGGTGTCCTGATCAACCCCTTCAACCACCTGCAGGTACAGCCAATCTCTTAGCAACAGTTCAACCCTTTTCTCCATAATGTTATGTTCCATTCTTGTCTAAACTGACTCCGAGGAAAACAGCTTCAGAATGTTCCCGTTCATTGCAGGCGTACTCCAGCTCCACAGATGGAACTGTCAAACTTTGGGACTTTATGGATGACATTCTTATTAAGGTTAGTGATTCGTTCTGGCCATGCATGGCAACTTACACCAAACACGCTGTGTTTTCACTTATTTTTTCTTTTTTCCCCAGACCTATGTCGTCAAATACCAGATTCATTCCATGTACACATCTGCATACCACAAAGGAGTCATCTTCATCCTTTCTCCTGTGCAAGGAAACAAGGCATCTGGTAGGGTTCACGCCTTTTTAGATTTGTTTAACGCTTCTACCGTCTTGGCACGATTATACAATAATCCCTCCTCAAGTTAGGGATATAAAAGCCTGCAGATGTACCTGGAATATTGTGGCATGTTGATGCTATTCTTACAGTGCCATGCCTTTATTATCGTTGTCAGAAGTTTAATTACTATAAACAAACAAAGTTGGGCATTTTGGTTTTTACCAAGTAAACAAGAGCTGTTTGTAACCACTGGCTTTGGCCACCAGGCGGCGGTATCATATTAAGCTGGAAAGACATTTTTTGCCTCGTTTTTCATGGAAAGGATAAACTTATTAGGTTATTTTCAGCATATGTGTTTTATAACGACCTCTGATGTGACAGGGACATTTATGTGCTCACATGTCACCCAGACGTGTCCCAAAGTGGGGCTAATAGCCCTGTTATGTAAAAGTAACAGTGTCGGTAGCATTGAGTAGAATAACACCTAAAGATGCTGTAAAATAAACAGATGTTCATGGTTTTTTTTTAAATTAAATTCCAGGAATCATGTTTGCCTCCTTGTTTGTTGCATTGTTTTGTTGTTGATGCTACTTTGTGAGTCCTGTTGTATGATTTTGATCTCTGGAAAAGTAAATATTCTCACGGGGTCTTTCTCTGGTTGCTGTAAAAACTGGGTCAGAGGTCACTTGCAGAGAGTGTGTAGAGAGGTCTGTGTGTGTGTGTGTGTGTGTGTGTGCACAGAGGTGTTCCAGCTGCTTGCGGTACATCTGCCACAGAGCGGAGATCAGATGGTGGAGGCCCAGGAGATTTCTGTGGTACTAGAAGACGTCAGCTCCAATCCAGCAGCTATCGGCTTTGGCAGAGGGGTCGGTTTCTGTTACCCTGGGATTCAGTTTTACCCCAGAACACTGCTGCTACGTGAATAAACCATGTTCCGTCTTTTTTTCTTGCAGGGTGAATATATCGCTTCAATAAAGAGTTTCCAGCTAGAGGTTTTCTTCTTTAGAAAAAAGAAATCCTTCAGGTGAGGTCAAAAGGCGACATCGCTCGAAACCCGAAATGGGGTCAAAATCACACGTTTATCACATGCAAACGAGATTTTTCATGTTGGAAATGAAGTGGTTGGATTTTCATAGGTTTTTCCTCAAAAACGACAACAAGAAAGGAGCCAGGAACACGTTCACATGCGTCACATGTCACCCGAAAGACGACTGCATCGCCACGGGACACGAAGACGGCAAGATCCGCCTGTGGTGAGTCTCTGAACCTGGCTCCTCCCGGTCTGGCCGCCTGTTTTCTGATCTGTTGTGGAGCTTCTGAGTCGCGATGACGACGCCGATGTAGCGTCTGTACACGCAGCGCTGAGGATGTTGCGTCCAGTCGCTGCTTCAACGTTCAACTTTAGCTCCACGTTTGGTTGTACAAATCTGCAATTTACCAGAGGTTTTGCTCATCAAGCCAGCAAACATCCTCCCTCTGCGAGACGTTCTTGTTTGGTGTTCGTTCGTGTAACATCGGGTTCGAATCTTCCTGAAACTTAACTTTTTTCTTTGTTGGTGTTTGTTTTTTTAAGGAGAAACTTTAATCATAATAAGGAATACACGTACACGACCCTGCACTGGCACCACAATGCAGTCAGCTCGCTGTGCTTCACCCCAGAAGGTAAACACACACACACACACACACACACACACACACACACACACACACACACACACAGAACTAACTCAACACACACTCTTTACTCAGCCTAGGATTCCTGCTTTCTCTCAGGTTGTCAGTGGGTGTCATTTTTGTTCTTTTCGTCCAGGCACCAACCTCCTGAGTGGCGGTGTGGAGTCCGTTCTGGTCCAGTGGAAATACCAGGAGAACCAGCGCGACTTCCTGCCCCGCCTGGGAGCCGCCATCACGCACATCACCGTCTCGCCAGATGGGGCGCTGTTCTGCTGCTCTCACAGCGACAACAGTAAGCGTTACCTGCCGTAACCCTCCCGCCCACATTACTGACCTTTTATTAACCTTTCATTACTGTCTTTATGTCTTTAATCGATCATCTCCTGTGCATTAACTCACCATCCCATCCTCTCGTCGCCCTCAGAGATCACAATCATCCAGAGCTGCGTGAAGGTGTCGGCGGTCATTCAGGGCCTGGTCAAAGGTGGGTACAACAGCACCTACGCTGGTCGTAAACGCGTTTAGGAGCGTGGATTATTAACACGTGTATATCGTGAACAGATCTTTACAGTTCTTGTAAAACAAACTTGATTTAGGTGCGATTCTGCCCCAGTTTCAGGTTGGAATTCCTCTGCATGTTAACTTGCAGGAAGAATGTCAATAAAAGGGGCGTAAGGCAAACACACGGCTGTGTTCAATACCCGGCAGCTTTAGGCTGCAGAGCTGACGCGAAAAACCGGTCAAACTGGCTGATCTCTTCCCAAACAATCATTTCCTCAAATCATCCAATTAGGGCTGTTTGCTGTTTTAAAATTGTCTGAACTCACGGCAAAGGCTGAGCTGTGACCCGGAACGGAACCTCGGTGACCGTTGCTTCACCTGCAGGGGAGAGCGTCCGCACGGAGCTGATGGTGGACCCGCGCACGAGATCGCTGGTGCTGAACGGGAATCCAGGACACCTGCAGTTTTACTCCCTCCAGAGAGACAAGCTGCTCTACAGCGTAAGTCTGAGGACGGGCCCCCGAGGGGCACCCGGTCGGATGGGACGATGCTGATGTTGTGTTTGTGACGCTGTCGCCCAGCTGGACATCGTGCAGCAGGAGTTCATCCACGAGTCGGGCCTGCAGCAGTTTGAGGTGGTGGACGCGGCCTTCGACGGGCCCGGCGACTGGCTGGCCACGGTGGAGGAGCGGAAAGCCAAGGGCGCCGAGCCGGAGCTCAACCTGAAGCTGTGGGCGTCGGATGAGCGCACGCAGAGGTGCGCACGTCGGACGGCAGCCGGGCACATTCACGCACGCTAAAAAGACCGATCTCTCTGCCTCCCGCAGCTTTGTGCTCAACACCACCATCGTGGCCCCTCACGAAGCCCCAGTGACACACATGTGCTTCAGCCCGGCCCCAGACAGCCAGACCACCCTGCTGGTCTCAGCCAGCAGGGACGCCCACTTCAAAGCCTGGCAGCTGGCCCCGCCGACGGAGGGTGAGGCAACCCCGCCGCCAGCTCTCACTTCGGGCCCAGTCCCCCCGCTAATCCTGCGCTCTCCCTCCCTCCCGGCAGCCGACGGCGGGCCCTCCTGGTCGTGTGATTCGTCGGGGCCTACCGCGGGCTGGTACCCGAGCGCTGCTGCTTCTTCAGTGACGCGTCTCTGCTGGCCGTCAGCTTCCAGGAGGTGGTGACGGTGTGGAGCCCCGCCTCCTGGGAGCTCCTGACCACGTGTCGCAGCCACCAAAAGCCATCAGGTGGGAGCAGAAACCCTGTCCCTGTCCCTGGGGGTGGGCGGGTCAACGCTGGGGTCACTGAGGGCACCGACCCCGAGGCAGAAGGCAAAAACAGCTGACTTGCTTTTATTTTAAGAAGGAAGTAGCGAACAGATCATGTGTTCGCAGCAGTTCTTCTGCATGAAAGCAAAGATTTGCTTCTTTTTTTGGTAAATGAAGGTGGGAAAAAGTGTGCTGGAGTTACTGGTCAGCTGTTTTGTCAGCTGCCTGGTCGCGGTTGGCCCCTTACGTAACCGCCGCCTATAGATGTGCTGAGCTGGGTCCTCGCCAACCACCGGCAAAAGGGTTCTTTTAGCGTAGCAGAACCCGGCTCACTGGTCCTGACTCCGACCTTCTGGGCGTTTCGGACCGTTTGTAGCCCCCAGAGTGATGCCAATCCTGTGAACCTGCACAGTGTGAGGACCTGACCGCGTGGAGGGGGCGTTTGAAAGCAAAGGACCTTTTTCTTTCTCCTCTCCCACAGGAATCTGTGTTTCGGCCGTTTGAGCTGTTCCAAGTATCTGGTGGGAACCGCCGGCAGCGAGCTGCTGTGCTGCTGGAACCTCCTCACCTGCTCCCGTGAGGCTGCCTCCATCCTCGCCGTCCGTTTAAGGGCCAGGTGATTGTCTCCCTGACTGTTTCTGCCCTCTCCCACAGTGGAGTGGAGCACGCCCCTGAACATCTCTCTGCTGCTGGCCGACCCCCACTCGGACCACATGGCCGCCTTCTGCTGCCAGGACAGTCGCACAGACCGTAGAGCCGCCTTGTCCTGCCTTTAGCATTAGCATTAGCACCAACATGGCCTGATGGATAATCCTGCTTTCTCTCCGTTCTCAGTGTTCGTGTTCAAGCCCAGCGAACCGCGGCCGCTCTTTTCCCAGAAGGCCGTGTGCTCGGGGAGGGTGTCCCGCGCCGTCTTTGCCCCCAGAGAGGTGATGCTGGAGAGCTGTGAGGAGAGCAGCCAGTGGCTCAACCGCTCCCAGTTATACTTCCTCACGCACAACATGGTGAACCTGATGAACAGATCCAAGCAAACTGTGGTAAAACTCGTTTGTGATTGCCTGTTTTTTTTTTTTTTGCAGGAGCTGATGACCTTCAGCACCAGGACGGAGGAGGAAACGCTGATGGCGTCCAGCAAACAGGTACAGCCCAGCCGGTCCCGGAGAGCACAGGCCCCGCCCCCAACGGGCACTTCCGGAGGGATTTTAGTGTTTTATCTGCCTGTTCTCTGACCCGCCTTTCGTTCTTCCCGACCCCCTTCAAGCTGGTGATCGACGACAGCGTTGCCATGACGCCTTTCTACCTGTTGCTGGGGAAACACCGCCGTCGGGAGCAGGAAAGCGGAGACGGGCAGAGCAGCCGGGGGCCGACGGAGAGGGTGCCACTGCCAAAGGGCTCCGTGGGTGTGAAAGAGGTCCGTGTGTGTGTGTCGAGTGATTAAAAAATAATTAAGTGTTGGGTTTTTTTGTAAGTTTTTGTTGTTTTCCCTGGCGTCAGCTGCTCCAGACGCCCGCCCACGTGCTGCCCTCCACCTCGGTCCTGTGCTCCGTGTTCCTGGAGTCTCTGCTCATCTGTGTCAGAAACGGGGGAGGTGACGTTTTGATCTCACGGGGGGGGGGGGTCAATCAACAAATTCCGTTTCCTCCTTTCAACCTGTTGGTCTGAAAACATGCCGAGTCACGTTAACGGTTTTTTTTTTTCGTTGTTTTCGTTTTTTTTCGCGACGGGGTTTGACAGGCTGAAGGAGGAAGAAGAGGCAGCGGAGGAGGACATGAAGAGTGAGAACGACGACGCCGATTCCCGCCCGACCGACGCCCGAGGTGAGAGCGGAGCCGGGCAGCAGGGAGGCGCTGGAGCCGGCAGCCCTGACTAAAGCCCAGAGCAGAGAGCTGAGGAGGTGGACCCGACGGGACCACGGCTGGTTCTCCGACCTGCTGGAGGCCTGAGGATGTACAGACGAACCCTTACAGATCCCACACACACACCTTGAATCCCTGCTCTTTTCTAATGTGTCACACCTCCTGTTTGTCTTGTTAATAAAATATTCTTTCAGATCTTCTCTGTGGGGTATTTCCACCTCCACGTCCCAGCTGGTGGAAAAAAAACGGCTCCAAAACTGACAACCCAGTTTTGGGCACCGGTGTTTTATTGTGAAGGAGGTTATGTTGGAAGGCATTTTTCAAAGAGGAAGATTCTTATCTCGGCTCCCCCTCGCCAAAAACAGGTTGTGTCTTCGTGTTTTTGAGGAACAGCAAATGTGTGGCAAAGGTTAAAGACGACGCTGCTTATTTGAACGTTTTTATCTCTGAAATGGTGACTCACATCTTCATCCTGATCCCCACCCTAGAAACCCCCCCCCCAGACTGGGCCCTTTTGTCCTGCAGAACCAGGTCAGACCCGCTCAGGTCCAGATCATCCAGCTCAGCGTTAAAGCAGACGGTTAACCGCCGAAAGAGCAGAGCGAGGAGGAAATTAGCAGCTAATGCTCCTGTGGTATGTGGCCTCACACAGCGACAGAAGCCCTCCACACACACACACACACACTCACACACACACTCTGAGCTTGTGCAGCTGCAGAATCCGTGTTACTTGTTTTAGAAAAGATGCTCCACTCGTGTGATTGCGAAGGTTTCCTTTATTGATGATCCCCCCACAACACAATCGGAACCTGTCAGTGGAGTGTGATTACAAAAAGTCTTCATGTTGGTTGAACTAGGACTAAAAATACGCTATAATTATGTAAGTATATACAGAAAAGGATCAAAGCAGTCTGATAAATCTGTTTAGTAATCGTATTTATGTACAAATTAAACAAAAATCTTTCTGAAGGATAGCTAGCTCACAAATGTCAAAGAGCACATGGAAAGGGAACACACACAAAGAGCTTAGAGAGTTATGGCGGGTGTGTGTGTGTGTGTGATATTCCTGAATCAGCGTTTTAGGAGCTGGTTTGAGGTTGGCTTTAACCTGAGTGGAATATGATGGTTCGTGCACGTGCACGTCAAGGAACACCTGTAAAAACTCTTTCTGGAAGAAGCAGCCTCTGTTCTCCTGCGTCTGGTCTGTCTGCTCCTGGTTCCAACCCAAACAAGGGGTTCGGACCTGGACCGCCGTGGTCTGGGCGCGGCCAAGCGCGCACACGCCGCAGCTTTCAAGGCTAAGGCGACGGATGGGTGAAGGCCTGAGGCGGAGGAAGCTTTTTATGCTACGTCAGCTCCTGGATTTGGGGTTTTAGGAGACGCGGCTCGGCTGGGGAACCCAGCTCTGCGTCTTGTGCAACGTCTGATCACGTGTGTGCAATATCGACACGCTTAATCTCTTCAAAAAGGCTGGAAAATGAATCCAAAGAACCGGTTTCTGCGACTGCAACACCAACCTACATTCCACTGTCATCTGATGGTAAAATATGGGTTTGGAATGATCAGAGATCTGGATTCCCTCATTTTAGACAAGAGCTGGATTAAGACTTTGGTATCTGACAAGGGTGGCGAGAATTTGTAGAGCACCAGCGTGCACATGCGACAAAATACCAATGACACGGATTATAAAACCCCCAAATCTGCTTTTCCTGAATAAATAACCCACAAGATTAAAAAGACTTGATCCCGATTTGGTAAAGAGGTTCCCCCAGAGGACGACGCCCACAGCCCGCCCGTGGAGGAGAGCAGCTAGCTTACGCAGCTGCAGCACCATCGCTCCTGGGGCTAATTCTCCACAGCTCGTCCCCAGATTCCAGCCCCGGTTGGCGGTTTCCTCCCGCCTTCCTCTGAGGTCGAAGGAGAAGCTCACAGCGCCTCATCCCCTGGGTATTGAGTAGCACCGACGCCGGGGCAAAAGCTGAGACGGGATGGATCCAGGCGCGCTAGCGCGCTCGTTGGATCCCTACTGACTCCTAGAATGTGAAAAACGTGCCTTTTCCACATCTACGGATTAGTCCTCCATATCTGTACGCTTCGGCTAATGAGTAGAGCATTTTAATGGCGGTATCCTTCAAAGCGTGTTACGGTACTCATGTTAGCATTAGCATTCTGTCAGCTTGAAGGCAAGATGCTAGCTACGGGGCAGGGGAAGGGCTAGAGAAAGGTGTGCTGAGGACAGAGCGGCTTTGACCGGGCTACACCGTGGTCGGAGGGGAGGGCGTCTCGACCGTCTCCACCTTCTGCTCTGGGGAGCAGCAGAGGAACAGGCGCTTTCCCAGGCTTTTGAAGGCAAACCGGAAGTACATCATGTGACCCATGGCCACAAAGGACACGGAGATGATGACCAGCAGGCCGAAGGCCTCCGGGTTGGGAGCCAGAATCACCATGATGAAGTGCAGCAGGTCCAGGAGGTAGTTCATGGAGTTCTGGACCCCGTTGATCACGCCGCGCTCCGACTCGATCACGTTCTCCTGGATGAGCTGGGTCACCGTCAGGTCGAAGGACCACAGACCTGCAGGGCAGAGAGCAGCGCCGTTAACAGCCACCAATAAACCAACCGGAGAGAACCTGGAGAGAACCCTCTGCACGTATCATCGGAATCAAAGGTTGCTGCCGACGCAGGCGGCGCAGCCCCGAGGTCAGATTGCGAAAGCGCTCCACCTGGGATCTGCCGAGTCGCCTCTGGGAGGTCGTGGGTACCGACAGAAAACGCTGGTTGGTGCTTTCAGCCGTCCTTACCGACTCTGGCAGCGATGACACCGGCGAAGAGCAGGCTGACAGACAGCAGGGATGGTAGCGGAGGCTCTCCGGAGGGCGCCGCCGTGGTGAGGTTCCCCACCTGGGGAATGGCGCTCAGGGCGTGGTCCACCTCCGGCAGGTCGGGCTCCCCCAGCAGGTGGCTGTAGAGGTCCCTGAAGGGCGAGACGCCCAGGTCGAAGGGACTCCCCGGGACGAAGACCGACGCCACGCACAGCATCAGGCAGGACAGCTGGGCGACGCCCGAAACGAAGCCCGTGCGGATCAGGCCGCACTTCTTGCGAATCCAGGTGAAAGCGACGGTTCCGCAGATGCCCATCACGGCTGAGGCCCCCATCAGCAGGCTGAGGATGGAGCCGTTGAGGCCCTGCGTGTAGGCGTAGCCCGTGGTGATGCAGTCGAAGCCCAGCACCGTCATGTAGAGGAAGGCCAGGGACATGCCGGCCAGGAAGATGTTCTGGTTGTAGTAGGCCACCCAGCCCGACCGGAAGGTGCGCAGGGGTTCGGTCACCTGGTAGCAGCAGCTGCGCTTCTTGGGGGAGTTGCTGTCGTGGAGGACGGAGATTTCGTTCATCAGCGGCTGGGACGACTCCTCGGGACTCGGGCTGCCCTCCAGGTCTGATCGGGACAGAAACAAACAGTCGGGCTTGTTCAGGAGACCCTGAAGAAGAGCTGAAGAAGCCCTCCGGAGAGGAGGCGGAAGGTCGTCAGGGAAGCCGACCGGTCGCTACCTTTAGGGACGTTGAGCTGTTTGAGCTCCTGCTGCTGCTCCTTCTGGCCGGCCTTCACGGCCAAGGCCGGCGTCAGTTTGTAGACCTTCCAGAGCAGCGTGTACTCCACGAACATGGAGCACAGGTTCCAGCCGGAGATGAAGCCACAGCCGATGAAATGGGAGCCAAAGGCCATGATCTGACCCACCAGCATGGGGGCCAGGATGTTGGTCAGCTGGTCAATAATCCGCACGGTGGCGTTCATGTCTGCGCGAGCCAGGAAAACAAGGTGGGCAGTTAGTTAGCCTGAAGGCCCGCGTTGGGTTTTAGATCTGGCCAGGTGGTCCAGGAGGCTAGCGGATCAGAGGTTAGCTCAAACTCCTGCTTGATGAGCTATTGATGGAGAAACTGGTTGAAAGAGCCTGTAAATTGGTCCGACTACAGATGGATGAGAGAGGGCATGTTAGCATGCTAGCTAAAGGGGAGTCTGAATCTGTCTCTAAGCTGACCGCCTCCTCCATTTGGCTTTTGGAGAAATGACTGTGAAGGCTCTGCCGGCCGGATTAAATAGTTCACTGGTTCACATGTGGCCCCCCGGCCTCAGTTTGCCCACCTCTGCCTTAAACCAAAACAAACAAACAAACAAAAAACACAAACGGAACTGTGTATTTTTTCCAGTAAATTTTCACTTAGCAGCACCAGTGTGGAAACCAAAACAAAGGGCCGGAACGGCGGTTTTCTGTCCTACTTCAGGGATCTACGAGAGCTTTGTTGCCTTGACGACAGGCTGATGGGTGCAGAAAGCCAGAGGAAGATGAAGGGCAATTGCCTCTATGGAGCGATCGCGATGTAAAAGTTTAATGGGACGTAAAAGCCAGCAAACAAAACCAAAGCTGAATATTTGTCAGTAACGATCACATTTACAGGAGGAGGAGAAGACAAAGTTCGCTACGTTGGCACTTTTCCACCACGTCAGCTAACCTTTAAAATAGCGTTTAACAATCGGGACATAAAGAGCTGAAAACGAGAGTGAGGCCACATCCAGGGCCAAAGTCTGCGCCGCCCGGAGGGGAACTGATAAGGGATCACGTGATCCCTTTGGCTGATACAGCAGCGGGTGATAAGGGGCCACTGACCTGCCAGCTTGTTGCTGTCCTGACCCGCCACCACCACCACCCAGTCCCTCTGGATGGTGATGGAGGTGGCGGTGCTAGCCAGGTTAGCGATGTTAGCGATGGTGATGACCAGCACGTAGCAGGTGGTCTAAAAAAAAAAGACAAAAATCAGTAAAACGGCTTTGAACGGCAGCGCGGGTGGACCACATCAGCTTCCAGAACCGCTCCTGCGCTTCCTCTTTCGCTTCCCCTTGACTTGGAACCAAACCGCTGGCATTAATCTGCAGTTTCCACATCCGACTGATAAGATTCAGCTTCGTAGGAGGCCCCGGAGCGTCAATATAGGAGAATAAAGGAAGTATTGACTCCCGAAATTAAGGAAAATGATTAATAAACTCAAATTTCATTTAGTAACAGCAGAAAAAACTGAATTATTGTTATAAACATTGCTTTCGATGCTGATTATTGATGTTCTGGAATGCTAAAGACTTCTGCTTATTCAACCTTTCCAATCAGGAAAAGAGCCGTTCCCAACACTTCTCCCTTTAACTGTTGGACCTTTCTATCAGCCAGAGTTCCTTCAGGCGGCTGCGGTCCCCAGAATCAGGGAACTTTCCCTCTGAGGGAGGAACTTTCAGACTCAACGGGAACCTCAGGAAAGGTGTTTTTGTCCGACTGGGTTTGTTGACCTTTTTGAGCTCTCAAACACAGCTGCAGCAGTCAGAAAAGGCCGCGCTGCTTTCTTTCCCTCCCTGCATCATGTGACACAACCCCGAAGAACCTGCTGACTGCACAGCCTGTAACAGGACTCCTCCAAGGCCGACCGGAGCGGTCAGAGATCGGAGGAGCACGAATGCAACGCGAGCCGTTCAGCCCGACTCTGACCTGAAACGTGACTGCCTGGTTTTGTTCCAGAAGGCCGTCCTGAAACCGCCAGCAGCTCGACAAGCACCAACAGGCAGCAAAACACTGACATCAATCTTTTTTTCCGGTTTTTTTTTTTTTTTTTTCTTCTTCTTCTGGACACGCCGCCAGGGGCGATGAGTTCAAATACCGCTCGTGCTCTTTGTGCTTCTACAACACCGGAGCTAAATGCTTTTAGCATAAAAAATACCACCGTGCTTTGAATGATTGATCGATTGACTGTGATATCAAATCGATTGACGGAACTTCCAAAGTTCTCCTGGCTCATTTCACTGGTCCCCGAAGCTGCCCAGGAGCTCGTAAATCCATCCGATCGGACACCTTATCAGTAATCAATGCCACAGCAACGACTGGGGTTAGAAGGCTGCGCTTGATAAAGAAACAAAAACCCAGCGGTGGACGCGTCCAGCGCTCCACAAAGAGAACTCACCAGAAGCCATCCATTGTAGAGCTCCACCAGCTGGGATCTGAACTGGGAAAACCACCATCAGGAGGATCCCGCACACGATGACGCAACTGTTCTGGACCACCAGCGAGGTCTGGGCCACTGTGGAAGGAGCGTGAGGACCATTAGGGACGCAAGCCTGGTCACAGACAACAGGTTCCTGTTTGGGTCCGGCCCCGGGGGACTGGCTCCGTCCGCCGCCGTCTTACCTTTGAGCCTGGGATTCCTGTCCACCCAGTCCCCGATGATGGCCCCCAGCAGCAGCACGGAGCCCGCCACCACCAGCCCGTACACGGCCGTCAGCAGCAGGCTGTTCCCGTACAACTCCACCAGGAACACGGCCACGGCAAAGTTCCACATTCGGTCGCCCTGAGGTGAGAACCGGAGTTCCAGGTCAAGCTGATGGGAAATTCTGGCCATCACATCCTGACTTGAACCCTTGAGCCAAGGAAGCTGATTCAAAGATGGCCTGTGCTCAGAGGAACCCTGCTATTCCATTGTAACGACAAATGGAACGACAGTAATAACCAAAATGTGATAAATCCCATCTGGTACTGGAACTGGAGCTCGACATCACGTGACTCTGCACAAAAACGATAAACGGTGGACGATAAACAGTTCACTTACCCACGTTGACAGTGCATGTCCCACGTAAATAAGGAATTTTGCAGAGGTGAAGAAATCTCGGACAGACTCTGGAAAGGGAAGGTTTAACTGTTAGCGCTCCGCTTCCATTTTCGTCCCCGGACGCGGAGGATCGCCTCGGGCTTGTCGTGCACCCGGAGTGCGCGGACAACCTACCACAACAGGTCTTTTTGCGTGCCGAACTCTCCATGTTAGACTGCCCAAATGGCACTAAAAGCGACCGATGGTGTGCTGGCTCCTCTTTGTGCGCTCGCTGGTAAACAGGTCAACCCCGGCTGCAACTGCGCGGACACAAAAGAGGGCAAAAGACACCGCGTTGCTCCCGTTTCCCCCTCTCCAAACTTAGCTAACACTGTAGCTGAAGTTGGAAAGAAATGCCTCTGTCGCCTTCGGAGCCGGAGGAGGTCGAATACAGTGAGAAAAGATGCTCGGAGCTGTGCGCGACTCCGCTGCCGCTGCGCTCTGCCGGTGGTGCGTTCACGTCCGCCTCGGATATATCCCTCTGTGACGTCACACGTGATTTACAGCGTCAAAACAAGCGCGCCCCTCCCCCCAGCAGCGGCCGCATCTGCACAGATAAATCACAGAAATATTAGCAATAAAAGCAAGCCCAGCTGTCTATAGTTTATATTCTTTTGAATTTGAAGCGCCATAAACCTAAAAAAAACAAAACAAAACAATATAATGTACAAAATCTTGCGAGTTATAATTAGGCTTTAGGTGGCGTTACATTATTTCCTGCTGCTTTTTTTTCCACTTTGGTCAGGAATATATCTATAATCCCGGAGAGTCAAATGTCGACTAATTTTGCGTTATTATATTTTGCATTTGTGTTAGAGCTGTTGAAGGCGGATAAGGTTTTAATTATTGTTTTCTGTCCTGCCTGATCTATATTAATAATAGTAACAGAGGTCATATTTGCACCAAAACGGTGCCAATGATCCAAATATGTTGCTACGTGTGGCTTTCTCTCGTTTCTGTAACCAGGCGGTCCCACCTCGATGCAATCACCTCTTTTTTCAAGGATAGCCTGTCCAAGATAGCAAGACTTTCTAAAGTTGCAACAGTGAAAACAAATAACACCAACTCACACAAAGCTGATCAAACAGAGTTGAGATTTTCACTGGATTTTGCTTGATTAATAGTAATAATAATAATGTGATATTTACTATTTAGATGTGTTTAAATATTGGAAGCTCCTACAGTAAGTAATTAGCTTTAGCAATGGGGAGGAGAACATAATCAAGTTAAACTTTAACCAAGCGACACGTGCAGCTGATGCCATTTAACTTTACAGAACCTAAATATTTGGGATAATAAAAATGGCTGTCACATGACCCATAAAACTGGGACAATAAAATTCTTTTAAATGTTCTTTGAATGGAGAACGAGCTCAGTTATCAGTCTACCGCACCGGTGAGCTCAGCGGCTGCCAAATAAAATGCTACAGAATCAAACCTGAGCTTGAATAAAAGGAGCTCAAGACATTTGACATATAAACATAACGGCGGCGGCGTGCTGGTGATACCCACACCTGCACCTGCTGTTCTCCTTCCACAGCAAAACTCAGCAGGAGCATATTTTGGTCTGAGCGTTGACAATAGCAAACCTGACTTTGTCATGTATTCAGAGACCACAGAGGGTTTCGAGCCCTTTGAACGGCTGCACACACACACACACACACACACACACACAGAGTTGGCACAAAACAGATTAGTCACCATGCTATCAGTGGTGTGGCGTGTCAGCCCAGCTCAGGTAGCCGTCACCAGCGGTCAGACCGCTAACCTGTCATCTAAGCTGCAGGAATGTCCGGATCCGTGCTGCTGTCAAACAACAAGGGGCTATGTTTGTGCTCGCCGTTAATGTGAGCAGCAGCTTTTGCGGCCGTGACGCTCACAAGCCGCAGCTGAAGAAGAGACAGAGGTGGGAGGATGAGGGATGAAGGATGAAGTCTCACCTGAGTGATGGCACATGAGGGCCTTTTTTATTATTAGTATTCGTGGTTTGACTTCTTTTAGACCTTAATTGCAGGTGTTACAGGACAGCTCAGGTTTATTGTTTCTGCTGCTCATGCGTGCCCTGACAGCCCAGGGAACAATAAACATCAAAGGTCACCGTCCAAAAATGACAACTCTTGCTTCCAGGGACCGCAGTGGTAAACATCCCATCCGTTTCAGATCGATGTAACGTTTGAGTTGGTCAGGGTCAGACCTCACACCTGTGTTTACATGAAAGCTAGTCCACTGACTGACGGAGCAAGGCAAACATTTGTGCCACCAGTTTTGGCTGCGAGACCAGCAAATCACAGGTCAAAGGACTTTGATGTATCGCAAGAGCCTCAAACAATCACAGAGCACAGGGTAAGGAAAAAAAAACTCTAATCAACCAACTAAGTACATGCGTGGCGATGTTATAATCCTTTTTTAAGGAAAAGAAGCAGAGTGCAGAATAAACGGGATTGTTGTGGCGGTCGTGCGGTCCGCCGACCACCGGGGGCGCTACACGCTAAGAGGCGCCGCTGCTTCGCACCCGGAAACGCTCTAAAACCTCGCGTGTTCGCCGTAAAGTTGTGCATGTTATTCTTGCTGAAATAGTTTTGTAAGAAATGGCTTTTAACGAGAATTTTGATCAACAGTCTGCACTCAAGGAAGAGCTGAACAAAAAGGTATCGCATTCCACAGCGGCGCGCTTTAGGTAGCTTTTAGCAACGCGTTAGCTGCTGTAAAGAGGTTTAAATGTTGGATTCTAGGTCACATTTCTCTGTATTAACGTTTTTTGTCAGCGTAATGATGTTGTAGAGTCACTTTTAATCACTGAAATGTGTCCTCCAGTTAAAGGAGCAGAAGGTTGTTGTGGATGAGCTGTCCAACCTGAAGAAAAACCGGGTAATTTTAATTTTAATCCCGTCTGTAGGGATGTTGTGTTTGTCTGTGCATTAAATTGTATTTTTTTTCCCTTGAAACAGAAAGTTTACACCCAGCAGAGGAACAGCAACATCTTCTTCCTGGCAGACAGAGCAGAGACACTTAGTTTCAACAAAAGTATGTACATTTATTTCACAGCACTAAGAATAGATGTTAAATTGCTGGATAATAACCAGCCTCGCTTTAGTAACCCTATAAAACTTGTTCTTTTGCTGGGTCTTATCTTTTCCCTCCTCAGAGAAGCTTGATTACATGAAGAAGGAACTGCAGAACATGTAGGACCGTCTGCCACCACAGAAATGTGCGGCATCTTCTGTCATTTGAGCCGCTCCTCGGCTCCGTTTGAGCGGGACCCCAGGACGGGCCAGCACCTGGAGAGACGAGGGCCCGACTCCACACAGGACCTCTGTGTCCGGGGTCCCTGCTACAGCTGTCTCTTCTCCGCCCATGTGCTTCACATGAGGGGCCTTCTCACCCCGCAGCCCGTTCAGGACGCCGCCGGAAACGTCTTCCAGTGGAACGGGGAGGTTTTCGGAGGCCTCCCGGTGATGCCGGAAGAAAACGACACGCGCGTGTTCTCGCAGCGCCTGTCATCCTGCGGCGGCCCCGCGGAGATTCTGTCTGTTCTGGCCACCCTGCGGGGACCCTGGGCTTTTGTGTACTACCAGAAGGCCGCTGACTCTCTCTGGTTCGGCAGAGACTTCTTTGGGAGGCGCAGCCTGTTGTGGAAATGCGATGCTGAGGCCGGCACCTTCAGCCTGACCTCTGTGGCGTCTCTCCCCTCTGGCCCGGCGGGAGCTCGTTGGCTGGAGGTCCCAGCGCTGGGGGTCTTCAGGGTGGACCTGAGATCGTTGGGAGCAGACGTGGCCATGGAGGTTTTTCCCTGGGCTCGTGGAACCACCGATCCTCCCTCAGACTGCGGGGAAGCTTTACGGGGTTCCGTGCCGGCGGGCTGCACCGCCCTGGTCAACCAGCCGGGCCTCGTGCTCCCCTCACCCGTCTGTCCGCTCAACACTTCCACGCCGGAGGTCCTGAAGGAGACTCGCGTGGAGCCACCTCCGCGTCTGGACGACCTAGAAGAGCAGCTGTCGAGCAGAAGCGGAGGCGAGGCAGCGGCGCGTCTGCTCCGTGTTCTGAGCGAGGCGGTGAGGCGGCGGGTTCAGTCGTTGCCCTTTCAGGGCGGTTCTCCTGCCCGTGGTCAGGCTAAAGTGGCCATACTGTTCTCAGGAGGCCTTGACTCCATGGTCCTGGCGGCCTTAGCGGACCGCCACCGACCGGACGACGAGCCCATCGACCTCCTCAACGTTGCCTTTAAACTGCAGGAGCCGAAGAAGCCGAAACAGCCTGCAAGGAACCCCGGAGGGCCCCCGGACACACCTGCAGGCCTCAGAACCTCCAGCCCCTTTGACGTTCCGGACAGGCTGACTGGGAGAGCTGGTCTCAGGGAGCTGGAGCAGCTGAACCGCCTCCGCAGATGGAACTTTGTGGAGATCGACGTCACGCAGGAGGAGCTGCAGGGCATGCGAGCGCAGCGCGTCGGCCACTTGGTGTACCCGCTGGAGACGGTGCTGGACGACAGCATCGGCTGTGCGGTGTGGTTTGCGGCACGCGGGACCGGAGTCATCACCCAGGACGGAGACCAGAAGCCCTTCGTGTCATCAGCAAAGGTGACTGGAGGATCGGAGGCCCGGCTGGTCCTCCACCTTCCCGCTGACACACATCCGCGTTGTTGCCTTGTGGCCGCAGGTGGTGCTGACGGGAATCGGCGCGGATGAACAGCTGGCTGGGTATTCTAGACACCGGGTCCGATTCGCCACGTCGGGACACCAGGGGCTGATCCAGGAACTGGCCATGGAACTGGGCAGGATCTCCTCCAGGAACCTGGGCCGGGACGACCGAGTAGTTGGGGACCACGGGAAAGAGGCTCGGTAGGAGCGCCGCCTGCCAGTCCTCAGGGTCCCTTCAGGCCTGAGGCCAAAGGGGAGGGATCGTCCCGATACCGTTGACGTTAACGGAGTTCCGGCTCCACACCGCCGCCACAACGTGCTCTTCTACCATTTATGCTTCAACACTTTAATTGGCTGCTATTTGGAAATAATATATTGTAAACTGATAATCTTGCTATTTTTAAGTGGAAAACTATGGCTCACTAATAGGATTTTTCATTTTGAGCATCACAATTCATCGTCACTGTTTTCGCCTCCTCGGTGACGTTAACGACCCGCCATGTCCCCGCCAGGTTTCCCTACCTGGACGAGGAGGTGGTCAGCTACCTGAACTCTCTGCCCGTGTGGGAGAAGGCCGATCTTTCCCTCCCCAGAGGAGTTGGCGAGAAGCTCCTCCTGAGGCTGGCGGCGAGGCAGCTCGGCCTCGGCCCGTCGGCGCTGCTGCCTAAGAGAGCCATGCAGTTTGGCTGCCGCATCGCCAAGATGGAGGACAAACGCGAGAGGGCCTCAGACAAGTGCTCGAGACTCCTCAGCCTGTAGACCCATGGGTTCCGCCTCTGCCAGATGTTTTAATATGCAGATTGGAGAAATTACATAGAATTAAAGAGACGTATTTACAGTTTAAATGCTTACGAAGCAAAAATTCACTCTTTTTTTTGATTGGATGATGGCTTCCTCAGCGTCCTCTAGACCATGTAAGAGTCCACGTTCTGAAGCTGTTCTCTGAAGTAAAGATCACATTCCACGTACGAAGGCAGGTTTCCAACGTCGAAACGCCCAGAAACCTCCTGGACGTAAACTGGCCTCCTGACGGAGAAGAAGGCGCCTTTTCAGAGACCAGGTAACTTTCAGGATGAACCGTTAAAGGTGCTGAACCCACCTGGGAATGAGCCAGGACACAAAGTTCCCGGGAGCGTCTCTCGCTTCGATCGGAGCCGCCTGCGGACGCGTGAGTGACAATCAAACACACCGTCCACACTTTTCCACGTCACAGCCGTTAACGTCACCTTCTTTTCCTCCACGAACGTGTCCAGGAGAGGAAGACTTTTCCTCGAAAGCGCGTAGAAACACGGACACTGAAAGCAGAAACAGACTGTTGGTCTTGGTTTCGTCAGACTGGGGTCAGATTTTACTGCTCTTCTGTCTTCTCGGTTCATCTCTCTGTCCTCATGCGCAGTCGTTTGGGCCCCCAGGCCCCACCTGTGACTTTCTGCCCTTTAGACTTTACTGAGCCATGATGCCAGATTCCCAAGTCACTTGTGGGAGACTGAGGAAGCAGACGGAAGCTGCTCGAGTTCAGGCCAACAGTTGGCAAACTTACGGCTCTCCTCGAGGTGGTTTCAGATGGGTGAGGCTTCTCCTTCATACAGAGGACGCGTAGGTCTCCCCCTACCTCCAGTACACCGTATTTCTGGGTTTCTGGACATGCGCAGGGCCAAACGTGAGCTTCTGTGGTACTGGAAGTGTCTCCTGTGCTCACCTTCATCTTTGCACGGGTAGGACAGCACCAAACAGCTGTCCTCACAGTTGGCTTGGAGCT
Organism: Tetraodon nigroviridis; assembly: GCA_000180735.1. NCBI lineage: Eukaryota > Metazoa > Chordata > Actinopteri > Tetraodontiformes > Tetraodontidae > Tetraodon > Tetraodon nigroviridis. The sequence continues at coordinate 816,745 of CAAE01015032.1, read as the reverse complement.
CAGAGAACCTCTGCCTGACTTTGCTGAGGCTGAAGTCCTCTTTGAACAGGGTGTCGCTGTGGACGGAAAGAGAGAAAAGACCCGCTTTTATCTGCATCGGCGTTGCTAGGTGACACTGATAAAGGGTAAACTTACCCTCCTATGACCAGGACGTGGTCATCAATATGGAAGTGTTTGACTGCGAGCTGCAGGCAGGCCACGGCACCGAGACGGCCCTGGAGCAGGCAGACGGTTGACGCCTACTTTTGTGGGCCCCCAAAGGTCCAACGGCTCAACTTGGTTCTTTATTTACCTCATTGCTCGTAGTCTGATCGCTGAGGATTTTGACGTTTGACAAATCGGATGCCCACTCTTCAAATGCAGCGCTGTAAAGAGCATTTGTCTGTGAAGAGAGCAGTGTTTCTCATTAACACTCATCCATTCATTCTGTAGAATGAAAGGGTTAATATGTAACAAATGACCCTCCACCAACACTCTTCACCTTGCTGCAATATGTTAAGCCCCCCAATTTAAATAGAAAATGCAGATTACAGCCATAGGATGGTTGAAACGACGACCTCTAGCGGCACCACAGCAGCAACACGGCTTACGAGTAAAACCCGTTAGCATGCTAACGTAAGGAGCTACCGGTAGCTGGGTTTTAAGGTACAATCGAGGCCTTACGATGACAAAAATGGAGTCCACGCAGGCGGAGGCGGTGAGGGAACGGACCCAGTGGGAGATCAGCGCACAGCTCCCCACCGGCAGCAGCGGCTTGGCGCTCCCGACCAGGTGAGAGAACCTGCCGCTGGTGTCGGCAGCCAGGTCTCTCTGGAGCCTGGTCCCGTAACCAGCCGCCAGGATGACCGCTTTCATTCCGCTGCCGCGTGTGTGGCCCGCTCGGGGTTGCTTCTAAGGCGTGCAACTGCACAAAAGCAGCGCCGAGCGGAGAACTCTGTCAAAGTTCCTTTCCTGTCTGTAGGCCACGCCCACTTCCAATAACACGCCCTGATTGGCTAGCACTCGTCCAGCCCACTAAAGACTTCCGCCAATTGTTTAACACGCGCTTGAAAAATGACAGAAGAATTGGCCAATAAGATTTAGAGGGCGTTACAATTGTTGCTACTTCCGTCATTCATTGTAAATAAATGTTTAATTTTTTTTGCTACATCAAACCACAAACAGCACCAACTCGCGACGAAACAAAATATTTATTTTAGCCTGAGCATTTCAACCTGTATTTACAGCCAGCATGTCAGTACAAAAGCAAATTTTTCTCCCCCCCCCACCCTCACACACGTCCAATTCATTTTACAAAAAAATTCAACCAAATGCTGCTAGTTTGACTGATGGGTGAGTCAGTTACAGAGGGTTGGAGCCACCATTAATCTGCAGTTTCCTTCTCACTCTCGGCCTCAGGCTTGGGGAGAGCATCTTCAGCATCGTTGTCAGGCTCCTGGGGCGGCGACGGTTCCGGCTGAGACGTCTCCATCGGCTCCATCGGCTCCATCGGCTCCATCGGCTCCTCCGGCTCCTCCGGCGACTCCCGCTGAGGCGACGTCGTCGATTCTTCAGCTAAATCCACCTGAACACAAAACGAAAATTGAGCTTCCGGGACAAAACAATTCCAAGTTTGCTGATAGAAAAAAAGGTACAAATTATTTATTAACAACAGAATATGAAGCAGCAGTAAACATTTTAATTTAAAAAAAAAAGATTTGAGAGTCAAAGCTGTGATATTTCTAAGTTTGGGTCGTTCTAAGCTGGTGAAACTCTTTCAGGGTAACTCACCTGGGAAACTGTGTCACTTTGTTCCTGTATGACTGGGTTAGACTCCTCCTCCATCGGTTCTTCGTCCTCTTTCCCCTCGGTCTCCTGCTGGACTGGCGCCTCCTCCTGGGGGGGCGTGACAGGAACCTGCTCTTCAACCACAGCGGACAAAGGTTCCACCTGTGTGATCACAACCAAAGGGAGACGCCGTCATAACGCTGCCGACCAATCGGGTTGCAGTTTCCATCCGATCCGATCACGTGACATGGCCGCTGGCCACACGGCGATACCTCGGTCTCCAGGACGGGTTCCACCGGCTTCTTCTCCCCTTCCAGCACAGTCATGATGGAGGTAGGGATGTGAGCTTGCTGCTCCGCAGACACAACACACAAGCTGTTAGCGGCGAGCTAAAATGCTACAGGAGCGCGCCAGAGGTGTGGAGGTCACCTGGTGAGGTGTGAGCGAGTGCACGTGCTGCAGCAGAGGCTCTCGCATCTCCGGGCAGCGTTCGAAGATGCTGTTCAGCTGGGCGGAGGGCAGCTGCAGCAGAACGCTGTACGACTGGGGCTTGGTCCTCTGGCAGCATTTCACGAAGCCTTCCCACACCTTCGGATACTTCCACACCTGCGGGGGGGAGGAGTCAGCGGGGGACGCGCACAGCGGTCGCTATAGAAACCGGGTGGCACGCTGACCTGCTTCATGATGAGGCGGGACAGGATGTTCATGACGAAGCCCCCCAGCCGGGGGTACATGGTGAGGGACTGGATGACGGTGCGCATGAGCAGCATGGGCAGCGGGTTCTGGTCCATCAGCTGCTGCATCACCACCGCCAGCACCTCCGACGTGTACACGTTCTTCTCGCCGAAGCAGAGGTTGGTCGCTGGGGTCAAGGACAGGGTCAGATTTAACAAGATGCGCCCACAGTGGCCAGTGTTTACGTCACAGGAACCTGGCTCCGTCAAAAGTTGGGTTTTACCGCACAAAATATTTCAAAGGTCGGAGGCTAATGATATCAGCGGGGGGACGGGGGACGGGGGACAGACAAGAGCTTGGTTGACCTTTAATGATGGACTTCATGTCGCACTTGTTGGAGTCGATGTTGTGCAGAGCGATCAGCAGGTCTCCGGGGGTCAGCGGGGACACGGACGAGCTCCCCTCACCTGAAAGCAGCACACCGCCGTGAGTCCGGAGCCCCTCCACCCAGGAAGTGGAGGGAGGTCAAACACTGACTGTGCTGAGTCCCCAGCAGACGGTTGAACACCTCCTTCACCACGATGGGGTTGAGCTTGATGAGCTTGGGCAGGGCCTGGATGACTTCGCTCTGCAGGGAAACCAAGCGGAACCAGGCCCGGGTTAAACCCTGGCTGCCACTTGCTTTGACCTCCCGGGTCAGAGGCGGGTTTTTACCTTCTCCAGGCCGTTGATGACCGGAATCAGGAAGCGAACATCAGGCACCCGTTTGTGGTACAGGTCTCTCACTCTCTCCACCAGCTCTGGCGACGGAGGCACTGGGAGGGGAGGCAAACTGGTTTGACACGCCGGAACCTTTGGGGAACCAGAAGGTGAGTCTTCCTCACCTTTATCTGTCAAAATGTGGAGGCAGCGGGTGACCAGCGTCTCGGCTCCTTTGGGGCAGTTCTCCACCAACAGCAGCAGCTCCGGGGAGTTCATGCCCATCCCACGAATCTGCAGAGAAGATCTGCATCTAGAAACTCGGTAGAAGCATCCCAAATACCCCCGGTTGCTAGGAAACCACAGCTCATACACACTCCGAACGGTGGAGGACGGTAAAGGAGGGCGGAGACTCACAGGTTGCTCTATGGCCCGCAGCACACTGCGCTTGATGTCAGCAATGGCTTCCGTGTAGACGGAGGCCAGCTCGTGCACCAGCTGGTGGTTCAGAGGCAGCAGGGACAGGTAGAGGAAGAGACACTGTCTGACGGTGTCCTCCGTCCAGGGAGCAGCCACCTCTGTGTCCAACACACACAGAAAGCGGGTTTGTTGAGGTGTTCTTCTCCTACAGCGTAGCGGTTGAGGTGTCCCTCACCCGTGTCCTTGTCAGCCCCGAACAGCAGAGACGGAGGGTTGGGATGGACGAGTAGCTGCATGTAGTTCAGGGCAAACTTCTCGATGTAGTCCCTGAGATGGTCCTTCTCGTACATCCTCTTGAGGAAAGCCAGGGCCGTGGTCCTGACCTGGAGGAAGACCACAATGTTCCGCTGAGAGAGCCGGAGGACCTTCCAGCGAACGGCCAGGGGAGACGGTCACCTTCTCCTTCTCGTGGGAGCTGAGGTCCAGAAGGACGTGCAGGTACTGGAACTGCCGGGAGGGCCGTTTGACGATGAGCTCCTTCAGCGTGGTCATGCCCAAATACACACGGGACTGAAAGCAAGGTTTCATCAGGGGGCTGGACAGAGCAGAGGCCGGTTTGGTCTGCAGCAGGAACCGGGAGAACCTCACTCACCTCATCCTCACAGTAGCGTCGGATAACCTCCAGGGCCGATTCTGTTATCACAGGAGCCTCCAGGACCAGTTTGGTGAAAAGTCTGGAGAAAAACTCACAGATTTGAGTTGGACAGATCTGTGGAAGAGCACGCGCCGGTGGCGGTTTCTAATTCCCACCCGTCCTTCTGCTCCGGTTTCTCCTGCAGGCCTGACAGGAGGGTGTAGAGACAGTGGTCGTAGCTGTCCAGCAGCCCCGACGGCAGCTGGCTCAGGTAGGTGTTGTACTCCTGGTAGAGCAGGGAGAAGGCCAGGTCGCTCCTCGCTCGGATGTCCTCCAGGACAAACTTCAGCACGTCGTCCTTCATCATCCCGTCAAACTGGGTCACCAGCCTGGACAGCAGCTTCACCCGAACCTGCCGGCCAGATTGAGGTGGGCTCGGCGTCTCCGGCGGGATTATACGCCCAACGGTCCCCCCCGACTCACGTGGGACATTCCGCTCTGAGCGATGGCCTTCTCCGAGTGCAGGATGCGGCCGATGGCTTTGGAGGTCAACGTTTCGATCTGGCTCTCCGATAACGGCTGGATGACGTCGGACAGCCGGAACACCTTTTTCCTCCCGCCGGTTCCAGACAGCCTGCAACGGGACAGGTTAGCGGAGGGGCGGGGCAGCAGCGGTAGCGGGCTAGCGGCCGGCGGCTCACTTGGTCTGCGTGCTGGGAAGGATGGGCTCCGGGAGCCTCTTGGTGGCTGTGGGCGCCGCCTCCTCGGCCTTTTCCGTGTATCCTCCCACCACAGAAATGGCCTGTCCCACCATCACAGCCGGGAATTTGCGCTTGATAAGTTGGTCTTTGGAGCCCGAGTCGTCCTCGTTGCCTTCCTCTCTGCCGGCCTCGTTCTCCCTGGCTTTGCACTGCTCCAGCCCTGGAAAACACAGCATTCCCCATGATGCGACGCCTTTTCCCCTCACAGCGACGCCGACGGCCTCGGGGCCCGACCTGGACCGATTCCCGCTGCGGTCATCTGCGTGGCCATCAGCCTGGCCAGGTGTTTGATCTGGGCGTCGGTGCCGGCCGACTCCACCGGCGTGTAGGTGGCCTGGAAGGACGCTGGCATGACGTCAGGTAGGTACACCATGCTGATGAGCACCTGAGGTAAAACAGGACACAGTTGCCACGGCGTCGTTGGTCCCGTCTGGGGCAGAGCGGCAGGCCGGGGGCGGCCGCTCACCAGGTTGGCCACGTTTTCCGGGTTGAGCAGCGGGTGCAGGAACTCGGCAGTCAGGTCGATGGCAGACTGTGCTCCTGGCAGAGTGGCGGCTTTGGGGAGCGCCAGCGGGGCCGGCTCCTCCTTGTCGTCGTCGTCCTCCATCAAGGCTGGCTCTGCCAGGAAAGGACGCGCTTTGGTTCGTGAAATGAACACGGCCGGCTGGGACAAACGGACCCATCAGCACTCACCCATCTTGACCTTCTTGCCCTCTCCGTACTGCTCGTGGCGCGGCCTCTTGCGCGGTTTCCGTGGAGCCGGGGTGGAGCGGGTGATCTCGCTCTGCGGCATTCCCAGGTCCAGCAGCAGGGTGCTGATCTGACCCTGGAACTCCAGGCTGCAGGGGTGCTTGAGGACCGACACCAGGTGCAGCTTCAGGTTCTTTCTGACGCTGCTGACCTGAGACTTGGCCAGAGTGGGAGGAAGGTTTGCTGCACACAGAGGAACCTTCTCAGTGCCAAGAATTCAACTGCAGCTGTGGAATCATTGCGAAAAAGTCTGGGGAGTATTCTCGGACCGGGTCAGTATAACCCGGAGAAACCCACCGTGTAAGGTCTCGTAGGCCTGCACCACCTCGGACATGAACATGGGCCTCTGACGGGCGACGGTGGCCAGAGAGCCCAGCACGGTGGTCAAGGTTGATGCTGGAAATGGCCGGGTGAATCATGAACTTCAGCAGCTTATTCCAGCGCCAGCTTCACCCTCCTCACAACAAAGCATCTGCACACAGAGAACCGCTTTAGGGACTGGTTGTAGGGGTCACGTGATCAGCCGTTCCCCACCGCCGTTCCTGAATCATCCGTACCGTAACGAATGTACGAGTGATCTTTGGGGACTTTATCCAGACTGATGTCACTCTCCTGGCGTTTGGGAATGTCAGAATCCGGCGTCCGCGGCGACAGGGTGACGATTAATGACTCGGTGAACTTGATGGCGTGAGTGCGAACGCCATCGTTTTCGGAGTCCAGCAGGGCGAGGACGTCCCCTTTCATTTGGGTGACCAGATCCCAGCAGGCCTCCTGCCGCTCCGACAACCGTTTTGGAGCGAACCAGCCACTGAGGGAGACCAGAGACGTCAGCCGCAGCCTCATCGCCGGGGACGCTTCCAGCAGGCGGGAGCAGCCTTACCTGGAGAGTCACCTTATACAGCTGGGTGAGGGTGAGGATGGCCTTCTTCACCACATTCACACCTTCATCCTTCAGCAGCATGTTCAGATTGGCAATCAGCCGAAGCAGGAGTTCGTTGTCCCTCTTACTGGATGAGACGGAAGCAGGTGAAACGTTAAGCAGCTGCCTGATTTACTCATCTCCATGAAACTGGGAGTGTGCCACCTCACCAGGCTTCTTCGATGAACCCAATGACAAACTTTCTTATTTCGATAGATTTGTCAGTTTGGAAGGCAATCATCTCCTACAGCGACACGAATAAAGTATTTAATTCGTGACATTAACAAACTTTAGGTTTGTAGAAAAATGTGGCCCCGTGTTTACTTACATCCAGGAAGTTATCAAGGAGGGAGGGATCTTTATTGATGATTAGCTCCTGGACCTAGAAACAATAAAACACATGTCATCCTGGACAAAAAGCATCTACTAAAACATTCCAAGTCCTTTAACATACTCCAGTCTAACAAGTTCTCTGCAGCATGGCTGCCCAGTTGTTTATGAAGTAAAATTTACAAGTTAAGAAATGTTTAATTCGCTTTGTTTAAATCTCAACTCTACAGGTAGTACAAACCTGTTTAAGGACTGTGAGTTTTTCATCTGTAGAAATCAATGCAGCCTGATTAAGAAGATCAACCACCTGGAAAGGAAAGAAAACCTAAGTTAATAACAACGTTATTACATTCCCCGATCTCTTCCAAATCTGTCACACTTACCCTTTCACTGGTGGTCATACTGATGTCCACAGGAGTTGCCTCCTCCTCAGTAGACATGTCCATTGTGCTTTTGAGGCTTTAACAATGTCCAGATGATCTTTGGAGTCCAAAATCAAACTAAACTTAACAAAACACAGCCACAACGAGTACGGTTATAACTAGCTAACCGCGACAATAGGTTGGTCAGCTACAGAAGAGCCAGACCTTTCACGGGATGCTGCATATAGTGGATTTTAGGTTTTAGTTAAACACCTTGATAAAATATTTTATGATTTTTGTTTACGTGACTTTAGGGTATGTGTGTCTTGCTCATAGATTCTTTGTGGCGCGCTAGCATGCTAAAATGTATGCTAGCCATTGGAGGTAATGCTACTCCTTACTATCGAACTGTGGTACTTACCGTTACATTGATTCTTTACTTCTGATTAAAATGACTAATAACTAAACTAATGTGATGTAATGTAAGACATTACAATTCAAATATAACTTGCAATATTGACAATTTATCCGGCTTTCATGTAAGCTGCCATACTCGATTGAAAAAGTAATGTGTTTCTTCTTCTTTGGTCGTTGTCGTTCTGCTCTTAAACATCTGCCACCTAGTGGACACATATATACACACACAAAATAGCTAAATAGCTACGATAAAGAATAGAATAGAATAGAATAGAATAGAATAGAATAGAATAGAATAGAATAGAATAGAACTTTATTCGTCCCACAGCGGGGAAATTACACTGTTCCAGCAGCAGAACGTTGGAGAAAAATGGAGCACAGACCTCCACCAAGCAGCCACCTAAACAGAAAGATGTGGTTCAAGTTAAACTTAGCTGTAAAGGTTAACCAGTAATATTAAATGGTATATGTAAAATTGAGACGTTATTATTGGTAAACTGACACACTCTTATATCTGATACGTGCGCTCCATTAAAACTACATATCCCAGAAACCTTAGAACCACGTGATCAGTGTCACCTGACAATGACGAGGGCAGGGTGTGCTAATGTTTACAAGCGTTGGGATGTCAATAACTCTGCCGTGAAATTGTACTTTACTAGTCGATATTTTAGCTCTAAACGATGACACAGTTTAGCAGTAAGACAGAGTAAATGACAAAGGTTGCACAACCAGGTAAGAACGAATGATCGAGCAATCAACCGGCTTTTTCATTTAGGTTTTCAGCAGTAAACTGGTCACCGCAGGTTAGCCAGTCAACTGATCGCTATGCGCTAACGTTAGCTGCTATATTTTTTAGAAGGAGTTGCTAATTGCGTAAACCTGAAGCCTGTTTTGGAGGTTTCGTTCACTTTAAAGTAATTTATATGCAAAACATTCAGCTAGCTCTCAGCTGTTGGCCGTGAACCACGAAATGCACAGACATATGTTAACCCCGCTAACAATATGTTTGAGAAGAGCAGCCAGAGCTGTTTAGGAATAAGTTTAGGAATAACTAACAGCTGTGTGACACTGATATACAATGTGCATAGCATGTCTCTTTCCATGTGTATGTTTAATATTATCTTCGGGTTTTCATATTTATAACATGCACATGTCAGACTGCCACTTTTGGAGGTAAATAGGTCTGTTATAGCATAAATTCCTGAAAGATAAGCTTTTAGCAAACCTATGTTTGGCAGACCTATCAAACCAGAGGGCTGGATCACAAATGACGGAGGTTTGATGGATTTGAAGCTGGACTTTTTAGTAGAAGTAGATGGCGTCCAAAAGTAGATAAAGAAGCAGATCAAGTCAAACTTGATCATAAATCCAGTGCTGACAGGTTCCTTAGCTCTGTGGATCACACATAATTCCCGAAAATTAGCCTTTTGGGGGGAAAATATGAACCAAATCTGCTCTGGCCAGTGTAGTTACAGCTTTTCGTTTTCCATCTTGTTTTTTTTTCCATTATATTCTTAGTTCTTTGTTAAAGGTTGTCCTCTGCAGTCTGAGGACACGAGTCTGATTAACATTTTAAACTTTATTAGATAACAGCTTATCTAATAAAGTTTAAAATGTTAATGGATGAACTAGCTCACAAAAACCCTCGTGGGTTTCTGTAATTTACACAGAATGTGGAGGGATGAAACAATATGAATATTTATCGGTTTTTATTTGGTTTTGGATGTGATATGATAGTTAGTGTTTGTCCATCTGTCTGCCAGGGAACAGATGATAAAATCTTGTCATCTTCTGGATGACTCTCTGGATCCAGGAATATATTTTCAGCATGTGTGAATTATAATGGGAATAACTGCTGGAGGGTGATAAAATGGTAGGAACTGACCAAGTAACGGATCCACACGTTTGTGGGTGTGTGCCAGCCTCCTGATGGAGTGGGTGTTTGTCATGAACCGGGCGAGCTCTCCCAACGCTTCTGCAGCCCAGCGCAGGCGGATGGTTCTCGGCCTGCTGATCCTGCTGCTGGTGGATGTCATCTGGGTCGCCTCCTCCGAGCTGACCGCGGTAAGACCTGCAGCCGCACAAGATTACAATTTATTCACCCAAACTGGCACTCGGGATGGAAAAAACAGATGTAGGTCTGTCTGCGTAGTCAAAAGACACACAAACCCTTTAAAAAGAACTGCGGTGAATTTGACTTGTATAAATACCCTCGGTTCTGTTATGAACTGGAAGAACTTGAAATGCAAATTCAAAAGTAGCACCGGCGTTGTTCCGACTGCTTCTTTCTGTGGATTCTCCTTCAGTACATCTTCAAGGAGCAGGAATACAACAAGCCCTTCTTCAGCACCTTCACCAAGACCTCCATGTTCGTGCTGTACCTGCTGGGTTTCCTGCTGTGGCGTCCCTGGAGGCAGCAGTGCACCGGCTCCCTCAGGCGCCGCCACGCTGCCTTTGTGAGCCGTTACCACGCCACCACGCCGCTAGGGGCGCTGTAGAAATGCCCTTTAATGACTTTTGAATGACTTGTTCTTGCAGTTTGCTGATGCCGAGGCCTATTTTGCACCGTGCGCCACCGACAGTACTGTAACGAATTGCTTAGTACGTAATAACTGTTTTCTCTGGATGAAAGGCTCACGGTTTTGCGGTTTGTGCAACTTTGATTTGACTTTCATTCCAGAGCGAGCCGCTGTACGTTCCCCTGAAGTTCCAGGATGTTCCTGCGGATCCTCCAGACGTGTTCAACGGAGACTGTGACTCTGGTGAGTTGAGGCCGACCTCGTTTTCACATCACCGCCAAGATAAAATCAGATTTATGAAGGTCACCTCTGCTCCTCTTCCTCTGGGCTGTGTAACATTGAGAGCAGCAGCTTTTCACACTTTATTATGGACATTTTCCGTATTAGAACCACCTAATAGGGGAAAAAATAGCCCCCTGCAGTTGAATCTGTCTCTGTCTCTGTCGCAGCTTCCAAAAAGCAGCGGGTGCGTTTTAGTAACATCATGGAGGTGCGTCAGCTTCCCTCCACTCAAGCCCTGGAGGCCAAACTGTCCCGGATGTCCTACCCAGCGGCCAAAGACCACGAGGCCATGCTGCGAACCGTAGGAAAGTTCGCCATCACCGATGTGGCCAAAATCAGCTTCTTCTTCTGCTTCGTGGTGAGTTAATCCAAGCAGAAGCCTCCATTTAGGTCCCCTTTACATGTTTTTATGTGAAAACTATGAACTTTTGTCACGTTTAACTGCACTTTTTGAAAACAGTTTCATAAGTTAAGCATGTTTTAAACGACGTGACCGCCAGGAGGCGCTGGTTCGCTTCTGGACACTTTTTTTATTAGTTTTTGTTTTATTAGTTTCTTTTTTCAAAAGCAATTCATGAAAGTGTGATTTTATGATGAGCGTTAATTCATCACGCCCTGTTTCTCTTGCAGTGGTTCCTGGCTAATCTGTCCTACCAGGAGGCCCTGTCGGACACTCAGGTCGCCATCGTCAACATCCTGTCGTCCACCTCAGGTGAGCGCTCCTAACGACCCCCGTGCATGAAGGGAACGGACACGTTTACCTTCTTTCTCCTCCTTCATCAGGCCTGTTTACGCTCATCTTGGCAGCCATATTTCCCAGCAACAGCAATGACCGTTTCACCTTGTCCAAGCTGTTGGCCGTGGTCCTGAGGTAAGTGCTGCCGGCCTGAAGGAGCCTGTCGTCTGTCACAGTCTCGCCTTCTCCAGCATAGGAGGCGTCGCCCTGGTCAGCATCTCCAGCACGGACAGCGACAAGGGCGTGACAGGTGGGCCCGCGCGCACCCGGCCTGGTCCTGGGTGGGACTGACGGCTGTGTGCTTGCAGGCTCCCTGTGGTCGCTGGTTGGGGCCATGCTGTACGCCGTCTACATCGTCATGATAAAACGACGGGTGGATCGGGAGGACAAGCTCGACATTCCCATGTTCTTTGGTGAGGAATCCTCCGAGCAGCCTGGTTTCCGCTCCTGCTGTAGCTGGCTGACGCCGGTTCCCTCTCCCAGGGTTTGTGGGCCTCTTCAACCTGCTCCTGCTGTGGCCCGGCTTCCTGCTGCTCCATTACACGGGCTTCGAGGCCTTTGAGCTGCCCAGCCAGATGGTGTGGACCTACATCCTCATCAACGGCCTGATCGGAACGGTCCTGTCGGAGTTCCTCTGGCTTTGGTGAGCCTGGGCCCTCACCTGGAGTCAGAGCTCTGCCGGGCCTGCTGGGGGGCATTTAGCAACCCCAGCGGACCTCTCGTATTTCTAACCCAGGGGTAAAAGTCGGGTTTTCCGATGAGCGGAGGGAAGCTTTGCTGGAGCCGTGATGCCGTGTTTCCTCTCCCCAGGGGCTGTTTCCTCACGTCCTCCCTGATCGGAACTCTGGCGCTGAGCTTGACGATTCCGCTGTCTGTCCTGGCAGATATTTGCATGCAGAAGGTACTCCTCCTGATTCTGTGTGTGTGTGTGTGTGTGTGTGTGTGTATATATGTGTGTGTGTGTGTGAGAGAGAGAGATCCAGTGTGAAGAATCTGAGCAGATGTTTGTATGCAGGAAGGTGCTGATGCTCAGACTGGGTGTGTGTGTGTGTGTGTGTGTGTGTGTGTGTGTGTGTGTGTGTGTGTGAGAGAGAGAGATCCAGTGTGAAGAATCTGAGCCATGCTTGTGGCAGGAAGGTGCTGATGCTCAGACTGGGCTCCTGCCCACAGGTGCGCTTCTCCTGGCTCTTCATTCGCCGGGGCCGTCCCCGTCTTCCTCTCCTTCTTCATCGCCACGCTCCTGTGCCACTACAACAACTGGGACCCCGTCCTGGTGGGGCTGCGGAGAGTCTACGTCTTCATTAGCCGGAGACATCGCGCTCCACAGGTACGGCGACTCACCGCCAGGTAGCTCATGATGCTAACGTCACACTTGACACGTTTGCTCCGGCATCGGGGTGATAAAGGCAGGAATAAACCCGCTCCAGCATTTGGGAGACGCTCGTTTGCTTCTTTTTGGTTAATCAGCCATAAAGAGCATCAAAGGTGGTTGCCATGGCGCTAATGACACAGCAGCTGCAGCGTACGTAAACAGAGGTGCTGCTGACTGAACATGTTGCTTCAGTGAGCTCGCGCACGCACACACACACACGCACGCACACATCTGTTATTTTACACCTAAGTAACTTTCTGACAGAGAAAATTGTCTTTTTCAGACCTTTTTTGTGCCATATTAATTATAAATTGACCCTAACTCCCCGAGTCCTTTGACGTCCTCACAAGGACGGCGACGGCGGCGGCGGCGGCGCTTTGTCACTCGCCGCCTCGCTGGGTTGGCTCAGTTATCAGATGTATCCGCTACGCTGGCTGCCCTCTCTGCTCGCGCCGCTCTAGCGAGCGATGAAAAGGAGAGGACGGATGGTTGTCTTAATGGCCACGGTGACGATGGCTGACGCGCCGCTCCCTCTGCCCGCAGACTTCCGGACGACGGCGAGCAGAGCCAAAGCCTCATTCCTCTGAACACCATCTCGCCCAGCGACGCAGGCTTCCGTTAGCCGCCCAAGGTCCAGCGTCAGCGGCGCCGTCCCCACCTGGCCTCACCTGGTCTCTGGGCGGTGGCCGTGGGTCTCTGGGCGGTGGACCGAGCCCAGTGCCTCAGATTATCTATTTATTTGTCTGGAAGTGTTGGGACACGTCATTTTCCTGCAGCATCAGTCTTTATGCTCACTCCCAGACGGCAGACTGACGTTCCGGTCGTGGTTTCCGGATGGTGCTTGGACTCCAGGACGTTATCAGTGGTTACTGCAGCGCCGCCACGTGACCCATCTAACGGTACTTTTTTACGCTAGCCGACGGAGCAGCTGTGAGATTCTCTGACTACTTCAGGGGCCAAACCTCTCTCAAGTGTCCCCGCCTTCCAGTTGGTTGTTGGGTTTCAAACTGTAGACACCACTATGGAGCCGTGGGAACAGGTTGTGTTGGGTGAAAATGATCCGTTTTTAATTGTTGTTTTATTTTTGAATAAATCACGCGCGAAGTACCGCCACCTGCTGGTGTGGAAGGTCATTACACCACGCAGGAAGGACGTTAAAGAGCTGCTGTCTTAGTTTGTGTGTCGTGTTCAGTTCCAGATACACACAAACCGGGTTTTTAGGTGATGCCGGACCCGTTGGGTCTGACCGGAGGCAGGTGGTGGCAGCGGAAGCGTCTCGCTAGCAGCGGGTCGCTGGGACGGAGCTCTGGTGTTGAAATGTGAACCTCTTCTACCTTCATCCCTGGCTGTGATCAGCATGTGTGAGTGTGATTACTGCGCTCAGTGACACGTCGGATGTGAAATTCTTTGGAACACTAGCGGCGGTTCGGAAGGTGTGCCGCTCCGAGTCTGGACCAGGCCCACTTCCCTTTTGGAATTCTCTCTTTTTGGTGTAAAATGAAGGAAACTGGGTGGTTTCTTTGGTCGGGGCGGTTCTGGTCCAGGAGCGCTCCGGTTTCTCTGTGTTATTGGGTGTTTTTCCAACGGGACCGAGCACTTTAATTCTCTTTGTTCTCTTTCATTATTGCCAATCAAACATTTGGTTTTGTTTTTTTCGGTGAAAGGTTTTTAACTCCTCTTCTATCTGTGTTTTTGGAATCTCAGGTTCTTTTTGTGAATCTGTCCACCTCAGCTCTACAAGTTCTTTTTTTTACTGTTTTTATTTTAAAAGCTTGTTTTCATACGCTGCACTATTAAAAATGATTGTTTTAAAGATTTGTGTTTTATCAAACTTGAACAGTCGGAAGCCTCAAGAATTTAATCTCAATTTTGTAAACTTGTTTTAAAGTGAAACACTTCTTCTCTGCCTCTTGTTTATAGGACTCCACTACATTTTTAGGAATTTTCCCAGGAGAAAAACTGAAATTAAAGTGAAATTTCCAGAAAGCTTTTGGAGTGTGGCTTTTCCTCTCAGCCATACACACCGAAGCCCCTCTGGGCTCCCGGGACCACGTTAAACACACCGTTGAACAGTTATGAAGCCTTATCGTTCCTGCTGCTGCTGCTGCTGATGATGATGATGATGATGATGATGATGCGTTGGGTGCAGGAACCTTCCTGCCACGGCCCAGAACCTTCCCGATCTCTGCTGTTTCCTGACGGCCATCTTTGCTCTGCCTGAGCGGAGCTCAGAACCCTCTGAGGCGTTTCCGGGCCCCTGAGGCCTCCTCAAGCCCGTTGGGACTCGGTCCTCCAGGTCCGGTGGGCTCGGCTGCGCTTTCCCAACACGAGGCTGCTTCATCAGAGAAGAATGTCTTCCTCACCGATGGCTGCCTGGACTCCTTCACACACTGAACTTTTCACCGGGCCAGGGAATCGCCACCCCCCTGTCTGTTTACGCTGCGAGAGCACTGGGAGGGCGAGGCGGCGTTCCCTGGCCCGGTCCCGGCCCCCTCCGCCAGCGCAGGTCGTTCATCTTCGGGAAATCCGATTGAGCAGCGTTGGGACGGATTAATGTTTAACCGCCGTGCCCTCGTGGGCGGGAGGAGGAAATGTGTGTGTTGTGTGAGTGCGTTGGCTGACACTTTGCTCAGACGGCGGTGAAACCCAGAGAGGAGGCAGCGCCGCTCCCGGAGGATTCGGATGACCCTCGGGAATGGGACAGGACCTGGTTCTGGGCTCCATTCCGGATACTTTCCCCCCAGCTTTGGAGGTTCCTGGGTCGGGTGTGCGGACACGAAAGCCCCGGTGTGATCTGGAGCTTCCTGTGGTTTGGAACGGCGCTCCTGAGGACAGATTCCAAAAGGTTCCCTGCCGTTATCTGGGAAACTGCTCCCCTCTGAATCAGCTGATAAGCTGAACAGAGAAGAAGACCTGAGCTTAGCGGCCATGAGCGAGGAAGCGGAGCTCCCGGACGAGAAGGACTGGAGGGAGCTGGAGCCCCACTACCCGGTGAAGATCTTCCTGACGCTCCTCTACAGCCTGATGCTGCTGACGGGAATCGTGGGGAACGCGGTGACCATCAGGGTGAGCCAGGTGCTGAAGCAGAACGGCTACCTGCAGAAGAACGTCACCGACCACATGATCAGCCTGGCCTGCTCCGACCTCCTGGTGCTGCTCATCGGCATGCCGGTGGAGCTCTACAGCGCCATCTGGTTCCCCTTCACCTCGGCGTCCGGCAACGTCTCCTGTAAGATCTACAACTTCCTGTTCGAGGCGTGCAGCTACGCCACCATTGTGAACATAGCCACGCTTAGCTTCGAGCGCTACGTGGCCATCTGCCACCCCTTCCGCTACAAGGCCCTGGGCGGGAAGCGCACCAACGCCCTCATCGCCTTCGCCTGGCTGGTGTCGGTGCTGGTGGCCCTGCCGCTGCTCATCGCCACGGGAACGCAGGGGCACATCCCCCTCCGAGCAGACACGCCCGTGCAGAATCTGACCTTCTGCACCAACCTGAGGGAGCACTGGGTGATGTACAGGTGCAGCATCTTGGTGGCCTTCGTCCTCTACCTGGCCGTGCTGGTGGGCGTGGCCTTCATGTGCCGCGCCATGATCCGCGTCCTCCGGGCGCCCATGAGGGCCGCAGACGGTGGCGCCAGCGGGGCCCAGAGGACGCCCAAGCACGAGAGCTCCAGGGTGAAGATGGCCAGGAAGCAAACCATCATCTTCCTCGGTAGGTTTGTTCATTTTCTCCCCTCACTCAGAATGAGTCGGAATTTCTCCTGGAAAAAACCGCACTTTTCCACCCAACTTAGTGCCACTGTCAGTCAGGGCTCCTGGCAGGAATATAAATCAGTTTATATCAGCGACACCAATATATCCAATTATTCTTCTCATTTTTGCGTGGTGAACACTTGATTTCCTGCATGTGAACTAAACAGGAATTCAGTTTACATATGATCCGTTTTCCGCATTCATTATTTGAAAAGAATCCCATTTTTTCACCCATCTAATGGTGTTTTTCCACTCGGCCGTGTTGGCGTTTATGATGCAGCTGCTGTAAAATTCATGAAGTCTCAGCGCCCTTAAACAAAAACCAGAGAGAGAAGGAGCTGCCACCCGGACGGCGCCGGCGGAATATCAAATCTGGCAGCAGATTAGGAGCGGGGTCGGACCACGGCGTCTCCCGGGAGACCGCTTGGATCTGATTGGAGGCGTTATTGCGTTGGGCAGGCAGAAACAATGAGTTCCTCTCCAGCGTTGATTTGGCGGTAAAATCCTGGGTGTCGCGTGGCTTCCTGGACGTCACGGAGTCCTGGAAGGCTCCTGACTGGAGGCTAATTAAAAGCAGAGGACGTCACGTCCAGGACGGAGGGTTAATGACTTCAGACAGGCCTTTTCACTCCTTTCACAGAGGAATATTAATCCCCCTTTCCTACTTTCTCTCTTTGACCTGTGACCTTTTTGGTTTTTACCAACCTTTTATGACGAAGATGCTGAAGGATTGTGTGTGTGTACATGTTTATGTGACCTTTAAGGCAGCAAAACTGATTAATTTGTTACTGGAATTATCCGTTAAAACAAACAAATCTCCAGATGATTATTCTGTAGTCTACTGTCTGTCACACACACACACACACACACACACACACAGCAGCTCTTAACTGATTCAGCGTGGCTAAAAGGTGTCCTCTCGTGGGCGTCTCTCCTGCAGATCTGATTTTTCTGCCCAGATTAAAATTCCCCGGAAGCTCGTTTGCGTTACTCGCTGCCCTTTTTCCGTCTCCTTCTCGTCAGAAACAAACCTCAGGTGGGAATTGTGAAGCCTCCTTGTTGCAGGTCGATAACCGTGCTTCAGTCTGGCTGTTGCCCCGGGTGACGGACAGCGCAGCGATCAGTGCCGAGGACCCGTTAGTCCCCCTGGCTAGCTAACAGCTAACAGCTAGCAACTAAACCTTTCCTCAGAGACGTGCTGTGGTCTTTCATCCAAAGCTGAAGGTTGGAGCAGGTGAACCACATATAAGGAAACACTCTGTCCTGCAGAGAACTCACTGGTTTCACTGGTTTCACTGGTTGCACTAGTTTCGCTGGTTCTGGGTCCAGTCTGTAGGACTCCAGAATCCAATGACCAGTTGCACCAGTTTGTCTGGAAGTGAGACCAGCCAAAGCACATTTGCTGCCTGTTTGGGGGCAAATATCTTAGGGTGAATTCCCATTTTTAAACTAAAAGCAGCTTTATTGGCAGACAGAGGGAACAAGGGAAAGGTTCCTCTGGATCTCAGTTTTCTCCTCAGAAAGTGACCGGAAACCTTCCTTTTCCTGCTTGTGACTTTTCAAGTGTTTTCAGGAGCCTTTGAGGCTAACCCAGTTGGCTGGTCTCAGGTCTGAATGTCTATACGCAGTAAAACAAACACACACTCTGGAGTTATTTAGTTTGTGATAAGATGTCAGATAGAACTTTATACGACTCCTGAGATAAAAAGTTGCCGTCCTCGGTTGAGCGACTTTAGGAGCAATCTTTCTGTCGTAGCCAAAGCTGGATCACATAAAAAATAATGAGTTTGTTTAGGGGCGACCGGCTCTCTCTCTCCGCCCGTTCATTCATCCAGCCGCAGTCTTTGGAAACAAAGGCCGCTGAACACACATCTGATGGATCCGTGAATTCATAACCGATGGGGAAAGCCGGGGGGTCAAAGGTCACGTCAGGGGCTGGCGCTGCTCCCCGCTGGTCGAATCAGTAAGATGTTCCGATGTTGCACCCTCAGGCCTGAGGATTCCCCTGATCCGATGGGATCCAGTTGGATCCCAGGTGACGACAGTTGCTCTGGAAGCTGAGTCGGGAGCAGCCGCTTCCTGGACCAGTTTCATTCGAAAGTTCACCTCAGAGGTCAGGGGTCAACTCCAAAGATCCAAAGAATCCTTCATTTGGGAAAACAATCTCAAAAATGAGACAGAACAAAAGCGTAGATTCTAAATTTGGAAATTTAAAAACGGTATTTATTAGTCTGCAGGCCTTCAACCTTTTGTTCTTTTAACCCTTAAAGGTGGAGTTCATTTTCACCCCTCTCTTGGACCACAGCAGCCAGGCTCTCCCGCTCCTGACTCAGATAAACTCAGAGTCATAGAAAATGCTGCGTTTTTACCCTATAAAACCTCTGAGAACCACGTTTTGGCCGTGTGGGCCTTTTCATAGCCGTCCAGCGTTGCTGCGCTTGACTTTGGCTTCGTCCCGGCGGCCTCACGGTTGGGTTTGAAATCGGCCCCAGATATCTTATTATGGGACTAATGAGCCCGGAGGGCCGCCGGCAGGGGCCCCTTTGTTCCCCCAGCGGCTCCCAGTCATCTGCAGCTTGTGTGGACTCTCTAGATTCTGGGTTCAAGGCATGTTTGTACTCCCACCGGAGCTTTGATGGTATTTGCGTTGATCACAGGTTGCTCATTATCCAAGGACACACACACTCTGCCCGACAGCTGATGGAAAACAGATCAAATCACGCAGCTGCTGCACTTCCTCCTTCTGGATCCTCTGCTTTCATTTCCTTCATCAGGGACCTCCTGTTTGCAAAATCAGTGAATAAAAGTATTGACCACAGACGGAGAAAGAAAGGGAGAGAGGAAGAGGGAGTGAAGTTAAACGAGCATTATTTCCCTCTGGGTTTTATTGGTTTGCTAGCTAAAACCGCTCTGGTCACATGCACGCCACAAACCCAAACAAACAAAAGGAATTAAAAAGATGATGAAGTGGAAGAGCTTTGATGAACCTCTGCCTGTTCCTCAGGTTGTCGTTAGCGTGCTGAACAGCTGCCGATGCTCTTCCTGCTGCTCTTCCTGCTGCTCTTCCTGCTGCTCTTCCTGCTGCTCTGCTCTTCCTGCTGCTCTTCCTGCTGCTCTTCCTGCTGCTCTGCTCTTCCTGCTGCTCTTCCTGCTGCTCTGCTCTTCCTGCTGCTCTTCCTGCTGCTCTTCCTCACTCCTCTTCACCCCGTCGGTCCGAAAGGACGCTCAGTTCATCTGTAGATGATCTTGTTCAATTCCCCTTTAATTAGCAGTTTACACATTCGCGAGTCCGGAGCTTTGGGACCGGCGCTGAGGAGCCTGATCGCACATTTGCATCCATCCATCCATCCATCCATCCATCCATCCATTTCTTTTCTATACCTGCTTTACCCACAGTTGGGTCCCAGGGGCCTGCTGGAGCCAGCTGTCACGGGGAAAAAGAATGATATTATATATAATAACGATCATTCACACACACACACACACACACACACACACACACACACACACACACTGGAACTAGGTTGGGGTCATGTAGCAACAAAATTACAATGAAAGGGGGGTGAAAAAAGACCGAAAGACCTGTGTGTCTGGCCTCTGTCCTAGCGGATGTGGCTGCTGGCTGACAGCTGCCAGGTGTGGACGAACCGCTGACGCCGGGGTGATTCGGTCTGAGTCAGCGATCTGTCGGCGCCGGCGGGGGCGGAGCCAGCACTCTGGCCGTCTCCCAGCAACAGCATGCGTCGCTGTGTCACATCCGCCGGTTAATGGAACGGCCCCTGGCCCCAGGCTGCCGCTCCGCTCACACATGCTGTCAGGCGGCAGAGTGAAAAACGAGAGCTGCGAGGAAGCGACGGAAACCTGGGATGCAGGAGGTGTGAGAAGGGTTTGTTCGCTAGCTGGTCGTGCTGCTAGGATGCCTTGTTTGCTTTGAGAAACAGCCCTGCTGCCTGCAGCGTAAACCCGCTTTGGTGATGTTCTGGATTCTGGGGGAAAGATCAAAGGCCAAAGACCAAAGATCAAGGGCTTAAGGTGTTTGATCATAAAGCAACCCTTTATCTTGTCTAACCTTGTGTTTTTACTGGCTTGATATGCTCTCTGTGCTCTCCCAGAGCTGTGCTAGCTCCCATTACAGCACCGTGGGGGGGACACAGATGCGTTCGTCCCTCCGAAGACGAGCGCATGACTCAGACGTGACAGATGAGATTAGCGAGCCAGCAGGTTTAGCAGAAACACCATCCTGGAGGTCAGCCTGGCTGCTCTGGGTGGAGGAGAACATCCACCAGTCCTCATTCTTCCCCTTTAAACTGGCCGTGAGCGCGTCCACGCCTTTCTGACGTTTGTCCAACTTTTGCTTTTCAGAGCTTGTCTGAGCACCGTGACGACGTTTCATTAAATGCATATTTATAGACCTAAATCTTTGTTTTCCTCTATATTCCAGGTCTCATCGTGGCCTCCCTGATGCTGTGCTGGCTACCCATGCAGATCCGCCGCGTTATGATGGCGGCGCTGCCCAAGTCCAGCTGGACGGCCTCCTTCTTCCGGAGCTACGTGATCCTCCAGCCCGTGGCCGACACCTTCTTCTACCTCAGCTCGGTCATCAACCCGTTCCTCTACAACCTGTCCTCCAGGCAGTTCAGGGAGGTCTTCGTCCAGGTGCTGCGGTGCCGCCTCACCATCCAACACGTCAACAAGCGCACTGTCCCCGCCGCCGCCCACGTGACCTCGCGCTCCCTGCGGCCGCTGCTGAGGTCGTTGCGTCGCAACACGGACATGCGGTCAAACAAGGCGGAGGAGGCCGTTCCCAGCGTCCAGGTGGAAGACGATTCTGGAATAGCTTCCCTCAGTAAGATGGAAGAATCAAAGACAACTCTCCAAACTGCAGATATCCAGTCAGAAAGTGACGTATGAGGTGACCCTCGTGACCCTTTCAGCCCAATCGTCCACCTGTTCCAGCCCATCGTCTCATCCTTCAGGTCCTGGGTCAGAAGCCAGAACCAGCTTCAGTGAGTAAGAGGGAGATGATCTGAGTGACCAGATCATCCAAATCGTTGGATGGATACATTTTTAAATAACAGATCAATTTTTAAAGCATCTGTAGATCAAATCTGACACATTAATCACACAAAGGCAATAAAAGGTCGAACAAACAGTTTGTAAACGTCATAAACACTCCAGGATGTTTATTTCTATCACCTTACAGTGAATAATTCTTCTTTTGTCTTAATTCCTAAACAGTTCAGAAAACATGAATGAAAAACTAGTAAAAAAAAAAAAAGTTGGCTAGTGAAGGGCTGCTAGTGATGGACAAAAAAACTAAAAAAAGAGAGAATAACAAAATGGATTCCTTTGAAATGCTCTGCTGAATGTCAGCGTTACTATGACGTCGACACGAGTTAGTGATTATTGGTTCGTTAGTTTGGAGCCGCGCGTGATAACAGCGCCCCCAAGGGGACAAAGGTGGGGCAAAGTTTTTTTTAAAGCTCAAATTTACAGAGGCGCCGTAAACGCCTCACCGCGTCGAGCACCTGTAGCTCCGCCCACACCTGGATACGCCGGATACGCGGAAGAGAGTCGGGTAAGGTGAGGAATTCGTAGGTTGTGAGGACTAAATCTAAGCGGAAGGAATTCCCAGAGAGGAAACACGAGGTTGGTTCCACCTGCCGATTCTGTCCAATCAGCTTCCACAGACCGACCAGGTGAGTCAACGCGCGGAATTTCAAGGTTTTCAAGGTCCGCCGGCTTTTGGTGCGCAGATGGATTCATTTCACCGTTTATTTATAATAAACGTCTGTGCAGAGTTTAATTCCTTAAGTTAAAACGGATGTTTGGTTGATTAAAGTCACAGTTTGAGCCTGTTAGCCTGTTGCTAAAGCACGTTAGCTGCTAACCTGCAGCGATCTTACGTCTTGGATCCGTCTTTAAACTTACTTTGATTCGAGTTTTAAGGTTTTCCTTCTGCTAATATGATGCCGGACGCACATTTGACGGCGCCAGTCTGAGTTTTGTCCTGAAATGTGAGGTGGCGTTGAGGTTTGCCGCTCTTAAGATGCTGTCTGTGTTGTAGCCGCTATTAAATCCAGATTACTGATGGCTGCTCTTCAGAATATGCTAATGCTCCGACGCCTCCTGTGCTCAGAATTATACGGTTCATAAAAACGGCTCCGGTGAATTTCCTCATAAAAAATGCAAACGACCTGATCCCGTTATCCATTCGACAGGGCGGAAAATAACCTGGTGCCATGTGACCTGTGCACCGCGGGCAGGTAGTAAAGATAGTAAACCACTTTTGAAAGTTTGGTTTATTGTGTTTGGACAAGAGGCCCAAACAGGCAGAAGAGTGTGTGAGTGTGTGAGTGTGAGCCTGAAGCTGAGGATGGAAGTGACCTTTTGACCCTTTGGAGCCGGTAACTAAATCAGACCAAAACGACCGTCCGCTGGCCCGATGCTGCTCTGCCCCACGCCAAACAGGATCATGTGACAAACAGGATGATGAGATCTTCTATGGCCTCGGCGACTTTCCCAAAGGTTCCCGGGGCTTCCAGGAACCAGTCCAGATCTCCGCTCATCCTGGCCATTTCCCAGTTCACCAAACCAGCCTCTTCCTGTTCCTGGTGGTCTGTCAGCACAGCGCCGAGGATGCCAGAGTGACGGCCAAGACGAGGCCAGGGCGGCGCAGCTCGCCGCCGCGCCGGCGGACTGCGGGAGGCGCTTCTTGTGGCGCGGGCCGTTGCACAGCGGCGTGTTGCAGCATGTGATGCACACCGAGTTGAGCTTGCCGGTGCAGAACTGCTGGTAGCCGGAGGAGGCGATAAGACAGGCCGCCGACGAGGCGCAGGACTTGCGGTAGTGCACCCCTGAAACCGGGACAGGAGATTGGAAGCGTCAGGCTGGTAATGAGAGGATTAGTAGGCGAGAGAAGGAGATGAACCACAGGCAGAAACAATGGGAGGAGGGCGCCTAATTAGGAATAAATTGGATCCATTATTTCATCAAAGGGAACATCCTGAGTCTGAGGACAATACCGGCGCGCTCGTTTGAAGTCAGAACTCTCCGTGGCTCCGAGAGCCTCGGCCGGGCTCTCTGCTAGCGTAATCATGTGTGAAACAGTTCTCAGAGTAGCTTCTGTAATTAAGCTTGATGCCTGATTACGCTGTTTTACATCCGTTTGGTAAAAACGACCTGTTGGTTCCGTGGGAGAGCGGTCCCCAACCCCTGGGTCCCGGACCCCTGCCGGCCCGGGTCGTTTGGTACCGGGCCCCACCTGAAGAATAAATAACAGCAATTCTTTTGTTTTATTAATTACCTGAAACTGAAGGATGTTTTATTTTGAAAATTGACCACATTCTCTTTGTTTCATTCTCTGGTCCCTGAAAATACTGTCTGACATTAAACTGATGCAAAAAAACCCCAAAAAAAGTTGGATGGCTGCTGTAGGGGCCCCAAAACCAGGTGCTGCCTTCAACCGGCGCCGCTTTCAAAGGATGCTACTGCTAGCTTGTTGCTCGCGCTCCCACTGGGTTGGTGAGGATTAAAGGTCACTTTTGACGTTCGCCCGTCTGAAAAAGCAGCTGTATTCACCTCCGAACGAGGTTCGGGAGGGGAATTAAAGCATGACATTAGCACATTTAGCGTTGTAAATTGGCTTATAAGCTTAAAGAAAAATGTCAAGAATGTTTGCGCAGAGAGGACCTAACCTTTACCTGACATTTAGCTCCAGAAGCGCTGAGATATGAGCCAACGCCTCCAACAGGCCTCCGAACCCTCGATACCCTCCTCCACCTAAGTGTGGCAAACAGCTCAACGTCCGCGTGCATGGTGCAGCCTGCCAGACCAGTGGAGGAACCAGGCGGCCAGACCAGTGGAGGAACCAGGTGGACGCGTCCACGTCTCACGAGACCGCGGTTGAAAACCTGAACCACGAGTCGGTGGTTGGAGGTTCAGGTTCAGGCTTTTCTTCTCGGGCTCCTCTGGGGGTTTGGTTCCTGGAGAACCTCTCCTCTCCTCCGGGGACCACTGGTCCAGGCTGGTCTGGAGCCAAACCCGGGCTGGTTGGGCCTCCTGTCAGTTCAGCCTCTCGACTTTTCTGACGTTTTAATAGTGAAACTGAATAAAGGCTGAAATCACTGATGGGACTTTTGGTTGTCAAACTAAACAAGGGAACCTTTTGTTTCGTATGCGAACGGCCTTGAAATCCACCGTCGGAGGAGGTGAAGATTCTGAGTGAAGATCCTCGTTACAGCAGCGTCGGAGGGGAATTGAGTTCTTTTATCCGTGGGAACGAGATCGGGAGCTAAATTCTGACATTGAGGTAATTTGTGGTGGAAAAGGGGCGAAAAGTCTTATCAGCCGGATGAGAAGCCCAACGCCCGTGGTCAGCTAGCCGCGACGAGGACGCGTCAGGAATCCGGACAACCTCCGATTGCCTCTGCAAATGGGATTCTGTTATCAGTCGATGAGTGGCGGCGCCGGCGGCCCGGAGCCGTGCTGACAGGGTTCCCTCCATCAACGATCGTTTGGTGGGAGGAGCCAAGGGTTTGTCCGGCGGGGTGTCCGTCTGCTCCTGCACTAATCAAGTGGGGCTCCGTCAGCAGAGGAGAGATGGCGCCCGGTTTATGGAGCGGCGTAAAGATGTCGCCTGGATTAACGGCCGTTTGGTGGCGGCGATTAAAACGGTAGCAGCTTGAGTTTGAAGACGCGAAGGTGTGAATTCCCTCTTTCTTCCCTCTCTTTGAGGCAACGCCAGCAAACTGGAAAACTAGGGCCGAGGTTTAAGGTTTAACTCTCCATCCTGTGGTACGTCAGGAAGCTGCAGATTATCAGGAGTTTTCTGATTAGAGTTGTTCTGATGAGTTGAGGTGGGAACGGAAGTACCTCAAAAAGTTGGAAGAGCAGCTGTGAATAAATCTGTTGATCGCTGAGTAATCAGGGTTGAACCTGGAACCAGTGGTTTTTGCCGTCCTCACCTGAACTTTTCAGCGGTTTTTTGCCAACAGTCAAACCGCCCGGTCGCGTCGTTAGCTCCCATCAACATGTAAACAAACACAGCCGTCTCCAGTTAGGTCCTCAGACGCTCTTCAGAGCCGAGCGCGCCGCCTCTCCTCGTCCACGCCGCGTCTCCATTCTCACTTTCATGCAAAGTCACGCGCTTCCGGAGGCCGCCGCGGGTCAAGTGCCCTCCGGCAGCCCCGCCCATCTCTGCTCCCAGCGCTTACGGACATTAGAGGAGGCGGCGGCGTTGCCGAGGCATCCGCTGCATTTAAATGGCGATGAGGCTGGGCCGGCGTGGCGATAACGCTGGCAGATAGATGAACGCGCGCATTCATGCAGAAACGCTCTTATTAAAGCAGCGCCGGCTCCGCGGCGGCCGACGGCTGCCCTTTTAGACCAAAGACCAGCGCTTATTGCTTTTTCTCATCAGCCGGAGAAAGAGAGCCGGGAGGGCTCAGCGATTGGTCGGGGGGGGGAAACGAGGCGGCGCCGGGTCGGGAGGGTGACCTTCGCTGTCCGAGCCGCACCACCCGCAGCAGAAAGGTGCCTGAACGCAGCACAGGCGCATCACTCCTCACTAAAGCCGCTGAGGCCGAATCATCGGCGCTTAGCGGCCTGTTGGCAGAAATAACGTTCGGCTGCGCCGGATCGTTTCGGAAAGGCTGGAGCAATAACGGGATAAATGAGCTGTTATGAAGCCCATAAACGGACTGAGAGAAGAAAACGGCAAAACGGCGACCTTCCCATCCATCAGCTGACCTCAAAGTCACCTGACGGACCTTCAAACCAGACTCAACACCACACAACACCACACCGTCTCGGAGTCTCCCAATCTTCCTCTTTCCCTGATCCGTTTCAGCCGCCAGAGGTCGTTTTCCCGGAGGAAGCTGTGCTTCTTGACTTCTACCAGTCGACGTTTCGCCTCTGACAGGTAGAAAGCTGCCAACGCGCTGCAGGAACGGAGGAATCAACGGTCACCCGTCGCCTCCGACCATCCGGTCCAGCCAACAAAGACCCAAAACGAAGCAGCATCTCGGACGGAATCCGACTCTTTCAGCTCAGCCGAGCGCCGGGAACGACCAGGAAACCCGCTAACAACCAGGAAGCGGAGGGGAAGACGCTGGCCTGTCGTCCGTGCACGCCGGGTTCGACTGGCGGATCAGTTTCTGCGCGGTTGGTGCAAACAGGCCCAGCAGCTGCTGCCTGAACTCCGGCTGCCTTTCCTCCTCCTCCATCGTTAATGAACGCTGCCACCTGCTGCTCGGCGGCGTTTGCGCGCCCCCCTGCAGGCTGTGGGAGCACACCGACGTCCCGCGTCCCCGCGTCCCCGCTGCCCACGAGCGCGGCCGTGCGCGCCGGTACTGACCGTCATCCTTCACCAGCACCTCCTTCTGGCACATGTCCTGCACGTTGACGGTGCAGTTGACGACGAACTCTGGCGTGGAGCAGTCGTGCGTCATCTCACACTGGTAGCACTGGATCTGCAGAGACAGCCCTGCAGCACAAACACGCGTGGAGTGAAAAAAGAGGGAGAAAGAGAAGAAACCCGCTTTAACGCTCCGGTATTGATCTGCACTGCGGAGGATGATGGTGCCAACATCTCAACTGCAACTTTCCGTGACACCATCACGCGTGAACGTCCTGACTTGTTTGAGTGGATTGATTCCCCCCGTGAACCGCTCCACGCCCGCTTAACACGCCGGTCACGTGGAGAAGTTTAATCTTAAAGGCTTCATTAAAGAGCCGCGTTTCCTGTGTGAGCCGCCCGGCGGCGACGAGGCTCAGAGGAGCGCGTCACGCACGCGTTCGTGGAGCTTGGTGCAGAATTTAGATCAGACCGCGCAGGCTTGTGTCCTCCACACCTGAGACGCGCGCGCGGCGGCGCCGTGACCACCGCGCACCAGAACAGGTGCTCCGCTACCTGCAGTCCCTCATACACGTTGGACCCCCGACTATTCTCACTGAAGTTTCAGCTCCTCTTCGTCACGACGAAGAGCCAAAGTCGCGAAACCTGCCGAACTTTACCGGCGCGCCGACGCGCCCGCGCCGCGTAAAGACGCGTCCGCGCCGCGTCGACAGAAACAAACCGTGGGGAAGAAAAGGGTGGCAATAAAGTGGCTGTCGGGGGTCCGCGCGCGCGCCCCCTGTTACCTGAGGTGCAGAAGAAGAGGAGCAAAGTTGAGACGCCGAGGAGCCGCATGGTCCGCTGACTGGCGCTCGGCGCTGGGCGTGGCGCATCCGCCGCGGCTCTCTGCAGGTCTGTGGGCTGCACACGGACCCCGGAGCCTGCAGACGGGCATGCTGAGACTGACGCGCACCGCCTCCCCCCGACGCTTCCGCGCTCTTTATCCACTCGTGACGCACGCGGGTGCGCTCACCACGTGATCCCAAATTCAAATCAGTGCCGTTTCCATGATTTCCTTTAATAACATCACCTAGACGAGTCAAAGCGAGTTCATCTTTAAAATGAAAAACTGGACGTGTTCTCTGGAACACATTTAACAACATCTAAAGCTGTTAAATCTAAAAACTTTTAAGGGCGTAATTACGAGGCCACTCATTTGTGCCCCCAAACTAGAATCTAAAAGCTCTGATTTGTCAGACTGGACTCTCGCAGACCTCCCTGGGTTCATCTCCAGGGTTTGGAAGCTGTGTTGTGTCCTCACCAAGCGGCTGGGAGCGGTTGTGGTTCTTTAGCACAGCTGCTGAACACAGAACAAGAATCGACCGAAATCCCCAGTGACGAGTCGGTTTAAGGTCCTCCAGGGAATCTTGGGTCCGGTTCTCAACTAAACCCAACTTTCGGTCTCTGTGTTGTAATTAAGGGATGAAACGTGGACCGGAGCTGCAGAGATGTTGTTTGTGATTTACTGTGTTAATCAGCTTAATTAGAAGTCAGATAATTACACATTAAGACGTCTTTGGATGTTATGAATCCATGTTTGGGCTGAACTTTAAATTAGCTAATGGCCATTTACGCTTTAGGAGCGGAGGAGATTTACAGCGAGAGCTTTGCTCCTGAATTAAAAGCGCGGGTGGATGATCGGGCCTGCTGGGTCGGGTGATGTGGGCCGCACGCTGCAGCGTCGCATCAGTCAAACAGACTCTTCTAGGACCATCAAAGCCAATAAATTGTGGTTTAGACATTAAATGAACTCTGCATTCTGTCAACAGGAGGGTTTTTTTTTTCCACTTTGGCAGGTTTACGACCTGACTGATGAGACACACACACACACACACACACACACACACAGAGCGACACACTCTGCACCGTTCAGGAGAAAGTTGGGCTTTTAAAGGATGCGAATTACATGCGGAATATTCTAAACACCACAACTTGAAGCACACAGAGTTTAAAAATGAGATTGAAATTCTCTGGATTTGCTCTGACGGCTGAACAAGGTTACAGGAACCTTTAGGCAGCTTGTTTGTTTACGCCGTTTTCAATCAGTATTCCAAAGTTTCCCTCCTGTCATCAAGGACAGGGGCCCCGTTTCCAGAGGCCCCCTCCCTAATTTGATTACGGTTGATTTAAAGGTCTGCGCACTGTCGGCTCACATCAGCGAAGATCCGAGCAGATAAAAATGGTAATAGGCCCTCTCAGGTTATTGCATCCAGAGAAATATTTCATAAGTAGAATCAATAACAACAATGTAAACGTGTTTGTGGATGTCCGGCCTTATTTATAGAGGTTTCTGATGCCGTCTGAAGGCCGGAGGAGGCTTCCTCCCAGCAGGCGGAACGCAGGGCTGGAAGATTTACCACCCTTTGTTTTTGAGCTTAATAGCTATTTTACATCAGATAACGATCTGCAGAATAACATGTTAATCATTTTACTGGTGCCCAGAAGGCAGTTTTATAGAAATATCTACTGTCTCTCCGTTTTATTCCTCTTTGGGGATGTCTATCGTTGTTGTTGTGGAAAAACAACGTAATCTTGTTGATGTTGTCTGGAAAAGACCAAAAATTCAGGATAAGAAAACTTTTTCTTATCCTGAACCAAAAAATCGGGATAAGAAAAAGTTTTTGTAGTAAAAGCTGTAAAAACTGTAGTATTCTAAAAACTTTAGGATTACATTAGTCAGAGTCTGACTGTTGCCAGGGCAACCGTTAACCCTGGAGGTTTCTTCCAGCGTGTGCTTGGGTCCCCGTGAAGCGGTGCCAGTTCTGGACGCTCCCGGACACCTTCCTGCTCCATCCAGTTCATGGCGTGTGTGGAGCTCGGCCAGCGGGATGACTCAAAGTCCCAATTAGCTAACTGGAATTACTGTAATTACTTTGGTTAAAGTCATCAGAAACTTTTTCGAAAGAACTATTTAATGTACAGCGAGATAAAATACTTTAATACTCCGTCGTTTTAAAAGTGATCCCCTCGTCAGTGTTTTACAGATCGCTTCTGTCGGGGTAATGAAAGCGCGCTTGTTGCGGTCGCAGCTCCTCTTGGGTCGGGCTGGTCTTTGGTAGCACCGTTGGTTTGGTCCCACAGCGACAACCACCAACGCAGGTCCTCGTTTAAAGTACTGAAATAGTTTATTTTTTTCCTTGACTCTTTTCCATAAATCAAAGAATCCCTGTAATGTACAGTTCTTTAATTTAAAGTGGCCGTCACACAAAAACATCACTGTTGTAATTGGATTTTAAAAAAGAACATTAAGAGTATCTGTAAGTGAGTAACAATGTGTGTGATAAATGGGTAGTTAGTGGGTGCTGAGTACAAATACGGGGTATTACAAGTCCATGTTAAAAAAATACAAACTCTTGTGAGCGTGAGGCTCTTCACCAGTGGTTTTCCAAACACAGACGCCATGCTCCATCTACCCGTACCGCCAGACTGTTCCCTGATCAGTCCATGCCTCGCCTTACCCGTGTAAGCTACATGGTCCATGTGTGGTTTTTCTCACTAGCATGTAGCGCGTGTGTAAAGATTTGCGAAAGAGGTAAATAGAGTAATGATATTGTGCGACACTGACGGTGCTGCTACGTCACGTTAAACTCTTTTAGGAATATGGCTGTAGTCACCATGAACCATCACTAGGGGGCTGATATGTAGATTCGGTTGCATTTGTTACGCGTTTTAACTCAGTTAGCATCGTGACCTGTCTGGCATGTATTCGTTTTGGCAAATATCTACAGATAGAAGTTGAATGAGCTGGCAAAGATGCAAAGAGGAAGAGGAGGGAGGCCTCAGCAGAGCGGCTAAAGCGGACAAACGTGTGGGGACGCATTCGAGAGACACCAAAACAGCACACAGGGTAGGGGCGCTGCTACCAAACGGAGAGAAAAGACAAGCAAGCGCGGTGAAATATGTTACAGGGACAAAAACCAGGCAACGCAGTATCCTAGCGTCAAAGGTGGTTGTACATTTGTAAAGTTGAGGTTTTCGTCTTAAACCCACAGCATCTATCAGACACGATGAACGGTTTTCCCTGAGCTAGAGCACAACAAATGTGCTGACTACAGGTTCACAACTGAGGTCACATGCAAAACTCACTGCGCTGTCTTGATGTCATAACTGTGGAGAGGTTTTACCGTAACGTTCACACATGAAGAGTTTCGGATAACAGGCAGTTGCGACTCTACGTCGACGACACCATGTTGTTTCAGTCAGCTGACTCACTTTTCCCCAGATCATCTTCATTTCTTGGCTTTAAAATATCTCAGTGGTTGTTTAAAGTGGTTGTTCTGTCATTACTGTTTTTATGAATCCAGTGATGTTATAGCGTAAAAATGTTAATTCAAACACACATACACACACAAAAAAAGTGCCAATGTGTGTCTGTAAGGTCAGAAAAACACACCTATTGTGATGAAAACTCTTCATATGTTGGATCAGAATCATGAGGCATTTCTGTGATTAGAATAAGTCAGGAGGGTTTTTGCATGCAAGTCGGTGTTAACGTTAACCATGATTATAGTAATAAAAACAGTTATCAACAATCTAGTGCACATTTGTGAAGAATCACATTTCTCAGTCAGGTAAAGAGCTCATGAACGGCAGCCAGTAGTTGTGTCCACGACGGCGGGGGACTTTCCGTGTCTCGGAGGGTCCCGAAAGGTCTGGAAATGCAGCTGCTGGAGCTTCATTCAGATGGAGATTTTCCGGGCTGTAACAGTGAGGACAGCAGCTGCCACGGTGGAGGTCTGACGTTCGCTCTGGGCACAAACGGCTGCACGATGCTACGCCCGTTAACAACGCATTTAGCTCCCGGCAGCACTTTCTGAGTGAAGCAAATTATCTTCAAATATTTGCACTTTCCCCCCAAATATATATATATATCGGTAAATAAAGTAGATAGAGCCACCTATAAAACAATTGATGATAATAAATACGAATTAATAAAAATGGATAATATTGCTGTGTCTGGGTTCACAGTGAACACACTCGCTAAAGTTAGATGTGAACTAAGGAGGTGTGCACGCTCAGGTTGCAGCTGCTTTTTTAAAGCCGTCGTGGGTTCAACTCGTGCACAGTTTGGCGGCTAAATTACTAATAACACGGTAACATTTCTGTCACCGCTAGCTTAGCTTAGCCTAGATGTATTATCTGTGCGGGAGGATTACTGCGTTGCACATTCAAGACAAAACGAGAGCAGACTTTTGCGCGTGTTTAGAAATGCAGCAGCTCCCAGACCTGCTGCAGACCTCCAACATGGCTGAAAGGCTGCTCAGTATCTCAACGCCGCACTGAGCAGAACTGGAAGGACTACAAAGTTGACTTGATTTGCAGTTCTCTGGGCTTGCAGGGCGATCCAGTGGTGTCTTGGGGTGATAAACCTTTTGCCGAGTTCTTCACGTGGATTCTTTCAGCTACGTGAGCTCTGAAGTGGAAGAGAGAGAGTTCGGAATTAG
Organism: Tetraodon nigroviridis; assembly: GCA_000180735.1. NCBI lineage: Eukaryota > Metazoa > Chordata > Actinopteri > Tetraodontiformes > Tetraodontidae > Tetraodon > Tetraodon nigroviridis. The sequence continues at coordinate 784,506 of CAAE01015032.1, read as the reverse complement.
ATTCAGCTGCAAAACAACACATCTGCAGCGTTTCCTCGGTTACCAAGTCATCGCTGATTCACAGAGATGCTGCACGTTAAGAGGGAACACAACGGTGGAAAAGTGGTTGTTTCAACCCCACGAACAAATGAGATGTTTATGTTGAGAGTGGAGGGATAATCGTGTTGTTCCGCATGGAACAATCCAAGTCAGTTTGTCCATAGTGGATCCAAAGTGACTGATGGATCCCATGAAAATAACAATATTAAATAATAATAAAAATACTTTCTTTTTAAAAACCTTTTTTGTCTTTTGTTGAAGCTGTTGCGTCTCCTGACACTTTTTCAACCCAGAGATCAGAGCTTTGATCCACTTTGTGGTAAATGCCAGCGTTAATGTTCCCTTTGATGCAAATGATGTTTTTTGGAAAACTTGGGCAGCGGAGATGCGTTTGGTTGGCATCATTAATCTCATGTCCTTCTCAGCGGGGATGGAAGCGTACTGGAAGGTGTCGCTTTATGCTTTATTTATTATTTAATGACGCTTTCTATTTTAAACGTGAGGAATATTCATAACTTTGACGATTCTTTTGAACATGTCTGGAAAGTCCAGTGAAAAAACCTCTGGATATTAAAATTTCATTTTAAAAAGGACTTTTTAATCTTTTCACCAGTAACCATCAAGACGGACAAGAACGGCCCTGCTAGCGGGCTAAAAGTTAGCCAACAAGCAAAAATGGTGCATCGTTTAGATCCCGAAGTTCTTTAAAAATGTAGCAAACTAAAAGAGGATGTGAATGAAGAGGTCGCCCAAAGAGGACGGAGGAGTTGAGGGCTGAGCGGGGTGAGCCAGCCCAGCAGTTGTCGTTTTAAAATGTGTTATTGTACACGAGGAGGAGGCGAGCACGGCAGCGCGTCTCCTGCAGTGCTCGGCGGCGCTTCACCAGCTCGCAGACGGCACCAACAGGAGTCTGCCAGAACCCGAGTGGAGGCAATAAACAGCAGCCGTGTGCTCATGGTGATGGATGCAGACGTGGAGGAGTCACTCAAAGCTACGCTGAGTGGCTCTTGTCTAGTCATCATTCATTCACCGTCCGGGAAGGAAGAATCTACCCTGTGATTGGATCCAGCGGCCGAGGGCCGCGGCGCCCGCGCAGAGAGCATCATCAGCGCTTCGCAAGCTGCCGCATCTCAGGCGTTGTTTAAGACGGCCATCGGTGGACGGAGGAGCGGAGAGTGATGAGGGCCAGAGAGGACCTCTGTGTGCTAATCAAGGACGCTGTTTATGACTCCACGTCTGCTGCTGCTGGACGCCTGAGCGGCTGCACCGCTGGGCCCCATAGTTCACAAAGCAACCTGACAAATTACTGTTATTTTCATGCTACTAACATGTCGAAACGTTTGAGTAATTTAAAATTCCCCCAATATTTTCCTTTGCCACCTGTGATCCTGCTGGCACGTGAATTTAATTGCGGTACTCATTTTTTTCCAAGGTTGAAATAACCCCTAAAAACTGCATATGTGTAGCAACATGCTAACAATCGTCTGTAAAGCAGATTTGTGGCGGAAAGCTGCTTCAGGGGTTCTTACAGTTGGCCAGCTGGACTCTGCTCCGTTCCTTGTGCTGACTCGTATTAGCTCGACTTTTGGATTTGATGTAGGTCATCTTCTTTGGTTCCAATCCACCTGGGGAGAAAAAGAAGGGTTAAAATCAGTCTGACTCTAACTTTCAGGCTTCCTCCCATCACCACGGTGATTTTTCCACTGATGACTGCTGAAAAATTCGTAGTTTTTAGTTGGTGACGCATTTACAGCTTTGCTTCTTCCCTCATAGATGCAGATCTCATGCAGACTCATCTTCATCGCCTTTAGCTTAGCATAGCAGCCGTGAACTGTGAGCGAATAAAGAGACCAAAGCAGAGCAAATGTGAGCCGCGGTGAGCATGCACACAACTTTTAAAGCATCGCTGAGTAGAAAGGAGTTTTTCTCTTCCTTAGTGACGCATCCCATCACCCATCTTTTTTTTAATTATAATGTAAATATTATCCTAGGGCACCCTCTGTGGGTGCCTGAATATTGATCCACCATCGGATCACTATATACAAACCTAATTAGTCATTCATATTTACAAATTTCAGTGCTCATTAAAGATCAGAATACAGGGATAACGAGCAAACTTCAGGCCCAGTTTTGTTCACAGCACCAAATCTAAAAAGCTCTTTTCTTTCTGTGCTGTAGGAATATGTTTTAATGCTCTCCCATTTAAATGGGGGGATAACGAGAAAGGCATGCATAGAAACCCCGTTAAACAGAAAAGGGAACAATGAATTATCCAGGAAGGAGTTAATAATTGAATGAGAAGCAGCAGAAAGAGCGAACCCTCGGCTTCTGCGGCAGACGTTACCACGGTGGCGGCACAGGCCTACCTTGTGGCGATCGGGGAATCCTGCTCGGGGTATCACACACACGCGCAGAGGGCACAACAAAGTCAGACTGGGGTTGGACGGGCTGGAGGAAGGCCACGGTGGGGAAAGGCACTGACTGGACACGGGACATGGAGGAGTCTGAGCGGGAGTTGGGGACCCCCGCGTGGCGCCTGCCGGAGGGGATTCTCCACCGGGGCAAAGGGGAGGGAGACACCTCCTCGCTGGAGGAACCGGGGACACTGGGAGGACTGAGGGACTGTTCGGGGGTTGATGAGGACTTGGGGAGAAGGTGCAGGATGGAGGAGAAGAAGGAACAGGATTCGGGAAGGGGGATGGTCCCGATCCCACTGTCCAACGTTCGCATCTTGCAGCCGAAGCCTGAAGCACAGGAAGAACAGTTGAAGTGGCTCAGGAAGGGGGGAAAAGAGAGGGAGCACATCAGGAGCAGAGAGGAGGAGGACCATGGTTGAAGTGGAGCTACACCAGCGTTTAGGAATCTGCCAACTTTGTCTCCTGTCTCCTTGTTCTGGACTGACCCCTGCTCTCTGACGGGAATGAACAAAGACCTTCCTTGAAAGACTTTTTACCAAATGCAGCTTGAGTCCAATGACCGCTGTGTCTAATCACCCCGTCCTCGTTTGTTTAGCAAAGACGTGCTACAGGTGGCCTCTGTCCCTCTCCCTTTGTGTCAGTCACTCTTGTTCTCATCTCCTAGGAGCCCAGTGGAGAAGTCCTCAGCATAATTTGATCTTCCTAAGTGCAGAGCAGGAAATTATTTGCCGTGCTCATTAGTGCAAGAGCGTAGCTTCGGCACGGAGCCTCCGCCCATGTTAACCGAGCCCACTTGAACCACTGCTGAGCGTCCCAGACGCCCGTTAATGGCTGTGTAATGACTTACATGCACTGATCACACCGTGAGGATGAGATGCACGACATGGCGCGTGAAATGAAAGCGGAACACCCTTTGTGTGTGTCTTATTTGCGATATATCACGCATAACTGTCAACAGAGCCAGTTATGTCGATCTTGTGCCCGCGTCTCGCACAATTACCGAAGCTTCGTCATCTATTTTTAAACAATGCGTCAATGAAAAAAGTCTCCTCAAGTTGTTGCCATGCAGGCCTGTAGCAGCGCCGCAGGAGCCGGAGCAGCTGCTCCGTCATTATTAATTAAGGTTTGCGCACCTGAGCCGCTCTTCTGAGATTCCAGCAACTCTTTTCCTCCTTGAAGCTCAAATGAATCGAATTCTTCAGATTTGTCACATTTCTAGTTGCAATAAGCAGTGAGAAGCAACAACAACTGGGGAGAAAAAAAGAAAAGCCCTGGCTTCTGATTCTGCTGTACCAGGCTGGTAAACTGACTGTTGAAAGCGTCACATGAAGGTTGGACGTGGCTCCACATCTGTTACATTTACGTGTTTCTGGTAAAAAAAAAGAGGAAAAAGCAGGGCCATAGGTGTCTCTGTGAAGTGCCGCGCGAATGGAAAAATGGTTATTTTCATCCGATAGTAAACAAGTTCAAATAATTGAATTGAGGAGGCAAAAAGCAGAGACGTTATCGATCGGTTTGGTCTTTAGTTGGAAGTTAACAAGAAGCTGTGTGACACAGTCTTCCCAGGATGAGACTGAGGATTGATCGCTTTCAACAAGCCTCGGAGGCACGCTAAGCTTCAGGCCCCCTCCATACCGTATGTACCAGGAACCATCAATAACGGATCAATGTTGCAATACTGTAGCGTTTTCTGGAGGATATCAAGAGTGTCTGTGTGAAATAATGAGAGTCCAGGACCGAAGTGTGTTGTTATTTCCTGACGGGCAAAGATCCGGAGGAGTCGGTGGTAAAAAAAGAGACCCTTTCAACATTATATCTTTCTTTTTCCCCCCATACCAATTTGGGCGTGACACAAACGTCTGTGTGACCGTTCTGTTGTTGGAGATCTTCTCTGTGAACTGAGCTTTAGATGCAGCAACTATCTACCGAGACTCGGCGGCACAATCATGCAAATCCTGGATTCAGCCGCGGCCAGAACAGGGAGCACTTAGCTGACATTTTAATGGCGTAATTAACCCCTGAGGGCAGGTGCCCGTTGGTATTACACCTGTTTGATATTTGCATTACCTCGCTCACGGTGTCACACAGGTCAATGAAATTTCATCAGGCTGTGTCACCAGGAGCCAAATGAGCTTTCCAGCCCGCCACAGCGACTGAAACAAAGTTTTACGTCCTGTCCAGTGGTTCCTGCCTGGTACCGGACTCAGCCATCAGCTGATGCAAACCCTACGCATATCAGCCTGTAAGCTAATGAAAACTGATGCCAATAATAATAATAATAATAAAAAAAATGCAAGAGCAACCAGAACGGGTCTGAACACGTGGACTTGGGATATATTACACGTTTTCATCTAAACGGACCTGAGCAGCTCGCGCTGGTCCATTAATGATGATTTTATTATTATTATCATCATTACTTAGAGTAATAGAACCTTTGATCTGCTCCAGAACTCCACAACGTGGAAGACATCTTCTGAGAGTCAGACATTTCCATTGGTATCTATCCTCTAGAGCCCAGTTTTTAATAATTTTCCTGGTTTATAATCCATTCAATCTAGACCAACTTGTGCTTGTAAATGTGGGTCGCTGTTAAAATGAACAACAACCACCTGCATCTACGAGCTGGAGACAGGAATGTCCCCTGAGGACTGGACATGCAACAGACCCGTTGAGCATCTCCGTAAGGTCTGTAGTGTTTTTGACAGAATTAAAGATTTAATTCATGTGACCTGAGTCGCAATTGGCAACACATTGACTATCCTGATGGTGCTGTTGATCAGGAGGTCTTATTCCGTGTTCTCCACCTAGAGGGAGCCCGGGCCCCCGCATGGATGAGATCCTGATTGGATGAGCCCATGCATGCCGAATTGGCAGTGCATGGATCAGTGAAGATGAGTAGGTTTCGTACAGAAATATTCCCATTAAATCACCACCAAATGTAATATTTAATGACAGATAAAGAACAGAAACATGGAGGAAAAGCACACACTGACACAGTTCAATGTTTTGCGTGTTTGTTGTGCTTATAGCATGTTCACCACATTCAGCACTTACACGCATCTGTCATATTTGATCTTCACTTCTGTCTGCAAACTGCAAAATGGCAAGCAAAGATAAGACTGTAATGCTTGAATCAAGACCACTGAAACCGCAGGTATGCTATAGTTCTGTTTTTCACACAGTCATATTTAAAAAGAATGTAGAACTTTTGTTACTGACGGTGCAGAAACGGAGAAATGAGACAGAAAAAAGAGAAATCTGACCTATTACAGAATCCTGGTTGGGGCTCCTCACCGTCGACCCGTTTTCTCCGTTGGTTCTCAGGTTCCCCATCTGCAGTACCAGGAAAAAACACTATCATCGTTGGCAGTGACTTAGCCACCGTGTCGCGCCGCATCTTAGCCTCTAGCCTAACAGTCCAATGCAGTGAAGCGGGCTGCGGTGTGATTTCTTCGGTCTGACGCGTGCTTGTCATGCTTTTGGGCAAATACTGTGAAAGGATGTCAACTGGACACATGTTTAAAACACAAGGTTGACGTTACGGTCATTTAATTTTGGACCAGTCGCACTAACAGCCTTTACACAGGATTACTTTCTTTTGGAAGAAAAAAAATTATGGAGATAAAAAATGGCTTTTATTACTCGTGTTAGGATTATTGCTGGCCTCAAGGGCCTAAATATCCCTTCCTTTACCAGTTAGCGCCCAGGAAGTCCCACCACCAACCCCTGTGGCCAAGCCAGTGTCGTTTCAGTCTAAGCTGCCCCCATTTATCGCTCCCGCTCTTGTGATTAGAATAAAAATGTCCTGCCACCTGTCATTATTATGACGCGGTTTCTTTAGTAGATAAAGGTTTCCCTTACCTTTGGGTCCGCAGTGATCTCGCTGTGCCCTTGCATCTCATTCAGGGACATTCCTGGACAGGGCATTGAGATGCACGCCCGCACTGCGTCGTGGGCCTCTCTCCTCCCTGCAGAGCTGAGAGAAAACAGTTTGTCAGCACACCACCACACACTGACACGCGCCGATATTGACCCAACACCCTCAGGGCCGTTTCACTTAGAAATAATCATATATTTTTTGAAAACCTGGCAGCAATTTATTCTGTGTGGAGTGTGTCTAATTTGCTGTACGGACAAAAACAGAGTGGCTAATATGGTGCGGTTGCTATGGTTGCATCTAAACTGCTCTGTTGATGTCGTTTGCCTGTATCGAAGGTGCCCCGAACCGGTGCCCTCTTACCAGTCTTTGCCATCACTTTTTCTTCTATCTCTCTTTTTGTCAGATTTGGTCTGCTTTGCTCCCAGTAGGGACGTAATCTTTTGCTCTCTCTTGTCCTCTTTTAGCTTTGCTGGATCGGCCTTTTTAGTGCTGGGGGCAGGAAGTTTACTCTTGCGAAAACCAAACCAGTTTGCCAAAGTAGAGCCGGACTTTTGCTTTACTTCGATGCTGCGTTCCTGCTCCTGAGTCTTCTGCAAGTTCTCCTCTATGCCGAGCATCACTTTCTCTTCGATGGTCGTTATCGTACTTTGCTGTTCCGGTTCTTCGGAAACGGGCTCGCCAAAGGCGCTTGAAAACTGCTGCTCGATCTGGAGGCGTCTGGCCTGCTCCCGCTGATGTTTTAGACTCTGGAGCCGTTCATTAGACGACCCCAAAGGTGTGGGGCCCACCAGGCCCTCCTCAATCAGGAAATTGTTCAAAAGTGATCGATTCATTGGGCAGTGGTAACTACTGGAGCAGCTCATGCTCCCTGGAAGGACATCGTTGAGAGAGTTCAAGGAGCTCCCTGAGTGCGTCTTGATCTGGGTACGAACTTTTCCAGATCTGTTGAAGCTCGGTCTGTCCATGTAGCGGGCGCCAAAGCTTTGGCTACGCGCCTTCGCTCCGTTCATGCCCATGATTGGCTTAAGGGGAGGTCGGGTTGAAACGGACACGGAGCGTTTGAATAACCAGCCTTCTTCATCAAAGCCCCAGTCCAACACCACGCCTCTGTCTGACGGAGCAGGTTGAACGAAAGGCTCTGAATCCAACGAGTTGCACCGGGTGTCAATCTTCCTGCGAGTGTGGTCATGAGCCGAGCATTCTCGCATCTCCCCCGGGTCACATGTGAACGCCTGGTAGGCCTGGACGCCGTTTGGAGCTGAGCTGCAATCATCTTTGTTGTGCCTTCTGAAAACCAGAAAGGTACTGCTGTCCTGTCCAGAGATCGCCTCATGAGACCTTGCGTTTACAGGAAGAGGTATTTTAACAGCTCTTGAAATGGAACTCTGAAGGTTTTGGTTAATCCCATGGTAATAAACATTACTATACGTCGGAGGCAAGACCTCCGAAAGTTTGGGCTCGCTAATGCTCTGCTGGGATCTCTGTAAGATGCTTTGATTTGGCAAAATAAAAGCAGGCCCGCCCTCACCGTGGCCCGTGGGAGCTCTGTCCACAGATAACTGGACTGACCCCGAAGGTTGAGACTCGGATGGTAGCTTGGAGTGGGAATAGTAAACCTTGGCAGCAACATCAGTCAGCTGTTGACCCTCATTGGCCATGTTTGGGGCAGGATGCTCTTTTGCTTGGTTGGATGGTTGAAGTTGCAAAGACGAGAGCGGAATAGTGCATGAAATCTTTCCAGTGGAGGAACTTTGAGCTTGACCTGCTGTTTTGGTTAGGTTATCGAAGTTAGTTCTGAGGAGGAGAGAAGTAGTTCGACCTGGCAGCGGCGGCGGCGGCGGCGAAGGAGACCTACGGTCGGAACGTGAAGCATCGCAGTGGTGGTCTTGCCGCCGTTGTTTTCTAGGGGAGCAGAGTATATTGTCATACACGCCGTTGTCCACAGAGTCGCTGCTTGATTGATGTCTCGTGATTTGCATGGGGACTTTGGTTGGACTTTTCAAGCCGTCCTTGATTCCTGGAGGTTTAAAGGTTTTCGAATGCTTCACGGGGGAAGCAAGAGGAGAGCGCTTCTGAACACTCTTGAGAGACTTGGAACCGGGTGATACTACGATATCTTCACCTTTCTCTCCTTTGGACAGTCCTCCTGAAACACTTTTGATAGGACTACTCTGCCCAGAAGGATTTGGTTGTCCTTGGGACCTTTGACCTGTGATCAGCTTTTGGTGGAGAGGAGAATGTGTGTGTTTCTGTTCAGGCCCCCCGTCTGCGCTCTTGCTTCTCAAAATAAAAGCCTTTCTTGCTGAGTCACAAGGTTCAGGTTTGAGTTTTCTTGGGGAAAACTCGGCGGCAGCATAGTTCTTGTTCTCGCCGCCGGACTGAGCAGCTTGTTTTCGGCATTGCTGAACCTCCATGGAGGAGCTACGCTGTCTGGCCGTACTCTCGCAACTCAGACCAGCTGTTGCAGAATGCTGAAGAGAGGAGCTGACGTCATTGACCAGCTTACATGCAGGTCTACCCTGTTGCCTTTGCACGTGGTCAAGTCTGGACTTACGGTCGGTAGACCTTTCCTGGTTGTTATTTCTGTCACTCTGCCTCGTTCCTGAAGGCTGGTGCTTGTCCGAGTCTTTGCTCTTTACTTCCAGCAGGTTGAGGCTGTCTGTTGGGCTCACACCAGGCTTTAGGTTGGGACCCTCCAAAAACAAGAAGTTGTCTGTGACAGGTGAAGGAAAATGACCAGAATCTTTCAGACCCTCCACACTAACGTTGTTGTCGTCATCCCTTTGGATTTGCAGTTTTTCCAGGCAAAGAAGCTCTTTTCCAGTTTGGTCGGCAGATTTTACGCTTTGTTCTTTAGATGGTTCTCCATCTGTGTCATCAAAGTCCAAAACAGCAATCCCTGCACCGGCCTTAAAGGGTGCATTGGGAGAGCCTTCCTGCTTGGCTGTGCCTCCTTGTTGGCCACGCTTGATGCCAAGTGAGTAAATACCCTCGTTGGAGGTCATGCAGTCTTTGCACTGCTGTGCAGGTGCAGGTGGGGACACTTCCTTGGAGCCGCTCATCTGAAGACGCTTTAGGCCTTTCAGGATGTGGCCTTCCTTCCATCTCAGGTCGATCGGCTCAGCAGCTGCAGCAGGATTGCTGGACACAGAACCGGCACTCAGCCTTTTGTCCCGGCCGGTAGCGCTCTGCATGTTCCAGGAGACATGAAACGGCCACATGTTCAACCCCTCAACCTGTGCAGACGTTTAGAAATGAAGGAAGAGGAACAAAGGCTACCTGCTTCGAGGATCCACGTCCCTCTGCCCACGTGTGGGAGCCACTGGAGTACTCACTACAACCACTGGAGAGGGAGAGCTCGCTGCCGCTGCTGCGTGGGCACGTTAGGCTCAGAAGACTGGGCCACCTTCCCGCCGGTATGCCTGCCTTTCCGTTTCTCTGGACCTCCTGGAAATAATTGTTCCACAAGACACAATTAGCACCTACAGTTATAAAGGCTAAGGTTAGGGTGGTCTCGAATATTCCAATAGTCAAATAAATTCCCCACCAAGGCAGCCCAATCCAGGAAAAAAAGGAAATTATTTATAAATTTACATTTTTTGTAAACGTACAAACTCAAGCCCCTAAAAGTAACATAAATCTTGGAATTAAAGCGCTTGACAACCTTGCAGTAGGTGATTGGTTGTTATTCCAATCATTGCAATTGTCATAATAGAGGAAATAAATTATGCACCAAACACAACTACATAACTATTCAACTGAAAATGCTTAATAATTAATATCATAATCCAACAGAACACGATTGAATTCGCATAAGGACATATGATTTATTCATGGTGATGTAATAACGAAGACTTGATATAAATGAAAAAGAAAAAATCAATCCCAGTGATATTTGAACTAGTTCTCAGTCAGGCGTGTGAGAATAAACCCAAGTGGCTCTTCATTACTCCCACATATGTCAAATAATCAATAAAGCTCATTGGTGAACGAGTCTTTTTTTGGCGTTTATCAAACGGCTGTTGGAGGAATGGATCGTTCCTGATCTGGGATCTGAGTCGTTGAGTCGCTGCTTGTCCCTAATTCATATATTTTCTCACAGGACTAACGTCAACGTAATGATGTTCTTATGTCGAACAGAGTTAGGAATTACTGATGCAAAACTGACATTCTCACAGCGTTCCGGTGACAAAGATCACTCCTAAATGCATCTTTCAGCAAAAAAAGTGGTTTTTGTAAATGTCACAGTGAGACAGCTTTTTGCATCATGAATGACGGAGCGAAAGAAAAGTGAAATGTCTTATTTAAATTCTGAGCATATAGGACCTAAAGTACGGTGTTGTGTTGAGTCCTGGATTCCTGGGTGCACCTTCAGAACTCCAAATGTGCATTTGATTGCAGAGCGGGAGTCCTCGGCTCTGTGGAGCCGCTCGTTTACGTCAGCTGGTGCAGGACCCGACGGCTGGAGGCTGCTGCTCACCTTTGGATGTTGGACCAGGGCTAAAGTCCAAAAGTCTCAGAGTCTTTTTATTGGTCCGATAGGCTAAACACGCTTGACATCTAGCATAACCGAAATCCCAGTCCTCTGGGACCCACGGCGCAGCAAGAATAAATGAAAAAACTACAGTTAACAGATAAAATTAAAAGATCTACAGAAAGTAAGTTGCAGCAACAACAATTCGGGGCTTCAGCTCAAGTCGGTGACACCAACTTCCTGAAACCGAATGTAATTCCTTGTAAGCATCACAGTCAATTTTGCGCAGTCACAATTCAATTTCCTGTCTGGCTGTGAGGGTTTAGAGGGACCTCCAACAATGTGTGTTTGTGTTGGAGGTAAACACAACACTTGGCTTCACTGGGACTCCCGGGTGCGATCGCTAGCCAAAGACGGTCAGATCTTTTTTTTATCTATTTTTTGCGCCAGCGTGAAAACGCGTTTATGGAAAACTGAGGCCCTGCTCACTTGCCCCACACGTGGCTCAGCCTCCACCAGCCCATCCCGCGGTGGATTTTCACACTATGCATCCTCTGCAATTAGGAATAACGACCTCATTTCCACCGGCAGGAGGGCTTCGTTAGGAGGAGGAAGGACACGCTTCCCCGTAATGTGTGACGTCAAGGGAAGCGTCTAACTTTATATTACTTTTGACATAAAGTCATAAAATAAAATAATGCTATTATGTCCAGAAGGCTGTGAGAGTAAAATCTGCCATTATTTGAGCTATTATTCATTTAAGAATGTGGTGTTTATATAAGAATTTGTCTAAAATGTCAAAGCTTTTTAATAAATTCCATGACAGCAGCTCTGAGGAAGGATGTGACAAAAAAAAGCAACTTTGTGTGCCGGAGGGATGGAAAATGAAGATGAATTTGTGCTTTAGCCAGAGCGGAGAGTGTTGGCCTAATGGGGCCGAAGCGTCTGTGACATCACAGAATGTCAGCGCCGCAGCTATTAACTGTGAATAATGAACGTATGCAAAATGTCTGGTTTTAGAATAAAAAACTAGCTTGTTTGCGCAAAACAAATTTGTGACTTTTGTACCAAAAATGACCCTTTAAATTAGAACTTCCATCCATCCATCCATCTTCCGCTGCTTTTTTTCAGTAGAATAGGACGGATAATTCGAATTTATAAGCATTTAATGAGCTATCGCTGAAGGATTTTGAGGAGAAACTGTGTTTACAGTGATGACTCACTTTACACTGCTGCCACCGATGCCGTTGACGCGAGAACGACCCAGCGGTGTCAAGTGTTTTGACCCCGTTCTAAATAGCATTGAACAGGCGCCAAGGCCAGCCTGGTCTCAAAGTCATTAGTGTCGTCTGTTAGAAATAATTAAAGTGAAAAGGAAATAATTGCACGAGGGAGCTTGGGACTAAAATGACTCGCTCCATTCATTGATATTCACCAATTATTTGATTACCCATGCTAGGTTTTTATCCACAGCAGGCTGCAGGAGAAGACCACGTTTGACTGTACAAGTGCGGATTAATTTCTGGAACTAATTACGCTCGACGTGTCAGGGGGTGTCTGAGATTCAGGACAAGTTATGGAGTTTAACAACAGCCTTCAGCAGCGCGGCTGCGCTCAGAGCCAAGCCTCAGGAACGGGCGGATAATGGGTCCGGTCCTCTCAGTACTGGAACGTACGTTTTTGTCATGCCCGTTGTCCTTAACGGCAAAGTTACCCGTGACTTTGCTCGTTTGTCATCAAGAGCTCCGTGCTAAAGCTTTAGCATTTAGAGCCGCTGCCAGAAACACAGCGATCTGTGTGTGTTTAGGTGTTCTAGAGAATTGATGAGATAACTCCCAATGGGCGAATTGCAACACGCGATCCAATAAAAGCAGATTCTAAATAAAACTGCTTCTTTTCTCAGTTTCCAAATGACATAAACCAGCCTTTTCACAGCACAAGCACACTTAATATTAGCAAACGGTAAACCGAGCAAATCCAATTTCACCTATCTATGATCACAGCTGTCATTTTGGTAAATTACTTAGGAAAATGAAATTAAAAAACAGCGGCTCTTATTGCAGCTGCTCGGGGACTGTAGCTTATTACCGCTGCGTGTGATTTATTGCTCTCTGAATGCCTGAGAACAGGCTGAGGAACATGTGTAAATACATCGAACCAACCCGCGTGTCGTCGGGTCGGTCTCCAGCGCACACGGGTGCCCGTCTTGTGATTTTCTCACATGGCGGCGTCGTGTCTTTGTGCTCTTTCATGCCTCATTTATAAAGCAAATGAATGCTCAGCTCCAAATTTGGTAATGAGAAAGTAATTGTGTAGAGCCTGGATCAAAACGGCAGCGTTGGCGGTGTTTAAAGGCGTCGTTCCCCCGTCAGCAACCTCCCTGCCGCAGACTGACAGTGATGAGGAAGAATGTCCTCATCACCATTTGTCCCCGCTGCGTCCCAGAGCTGCGCGGAGACGCCGCGGCTCCGCCGCTACTCCCCGCTCTTGCACGCCGTTTTTCCTGCCACGTCTGTTTCTCTTCATCATTTGTGGTGGATGTGTCTCCAGATTGGATGTTCTGCTGCTCCCCTGGGTGGGAGAGCGAGGCAGAGCAGGATGATGGAAAAACAAAACGCCGCTTCTGTAAATGCTGCACTGAGCTGATGGATGGAGGAGACCAACACAGATGGATGCCGCCACTGACCCGATTAAATATTAAAAAGATGCTGATGCGTATCTGCACTTGGGCACCTTCACCGTAATGAGCGCGTTTGTCACAGAGCTCAGAGGAGACCGATACGGGCGTGTGGAGGACATGAAAGCCCCACCTGGACGGGCCCGAAACCGGACTCCGATCTGAAGACGGACCCGGGAGCCGCTCTTTTATCTTTCACTGGAGCCTGATATTTGGAAAAACAAAAAGCCAAGGTAGAAGCGGTGGAGTGGTTCCACTGGAGGAAACCAAACAGGCTGCCCTTTGGTGGAGGAAATGCATTAGAGTGTCCCTGAACAAAGTGGAGCCGAGCGAATGCACCATTATGTTGCATTTCTTCTTCGTGGGTCTGTGCGATAATGGCCACTCGCAGGTTTCTCTAGAAACATCCTTTTGACATCCTAATTTTCCCACCGCTGAAGAAAAAATGGACAGTAAAATAAATGGAATTGTTGACCAATTTCCACCTGCGAGTGAAAGCAAAGTCCCTTCAAAAATACAAAAATAAAGACAGACGTTGCTTTTAGCTCTCAGGTGCCATTTAAGGTGCTTGGAAAGGGGGTGGGGTGGGGTGGAAATGTGGCTTTTTTCTAAATGTCCCTTTATCTTTCATTGCAGCCCTCCTGGGAAGTTTATCGGAGGAAAAGCGGCACCAGCTGCTGTTCCCAAATCCCCCCGACCCGGGTCTCTCAAGCGCGGCCCTGACACAGAATTCCAATGACGCCGTGACAAACGACCCTGTCAGAGAGCCGCCGCGCCTTCAGCGGCGAGGGCCGGCTGGCCGGGGGGAGGACGGTCCGGCGAGCCCAAACGCCACCCGGACGTTTCTGCTGACTCGGCTCTGGGTCCTTATTTCAGGCCAGGTAGGTGTCGCTGTGACGCGGGGCACCCGCAGCACCCGCAGCCTCCTTTCAGAACTACAGATAATCTGTAGTTTAGCAGCCCTGCAGGGGGCCACAGCGGCGCTCTCGCTGATGTAGAGAGCAAAAACTGGGAAATGAGCTGTGAAGCGCAAACCTGCTGCTCTTTAGAGAGTCCTTTTACCAGGGATGAACGCCAAAGAACCAGCTAATAATCAGGAGCACCGCATCAAATAAGGTGGTACCACAAACCACCAAGAAACTAGCAAACAAATGCGGACTCGACCTATCGGGGCAAATATCAGAATGTACGGCCGTAAGTTCAAACGGCCTCTGTGCAGCCACTCATGAGGCTCAATGTGGGAACTTCCCTTTTAGCGAGGGTGACCTTTCCCGAAAAGGTCAGCGGCGGACAGCCTGTCCGGCTCCGTTGGCCTTACAGCCTAGTTAACAACCCGGTGGGGGATTTTCTCCACCGCAGCTCCACCAGAATCTGAGTCGCCCCCCCCCAAATTGCCAATTCTGTGTGTGATATCAAGCCGCTCCAGCGAAGGCAGAAGGCGGGAGTCTGTCAGCAGGAGCAGTCACGCTGACAGCTCTGACAAACTCCAGGCCCAAAGCCTCCCCCCGCATCAGGATCGCAGCTGCCTGCACACAGGCGCGCACACCGGCGCGCACACAGCCCCCGCGCAGCCTCTGGCCAGGTTGCAGGAGCCACTGTTTTAAATATGTGGAGCTGCCAGGTGCTAAAGCCTTTAAAAGTGCTGCTGGGACGGTGGGAAAAGAACACCTGTCCATGGCGCCTGTCATCCGTTATTCAGCGGTTATTCATGTCGGAGCTGCGCGCGTTGCATTTAGATTCCAGCTGGACTCCGGGAGAATCTTGTTTCTGACCACATCGACCCGTGCAGATCCGGACGAGCGTGTCGTTTCGCTCAGGTCGGTCGGGCCAACTCGCCCATATTGATGAGATAGTATTTAGTTTAAAGACACGTAGTCTCTTTATTTACTCTTTTGCCATTTTCTTTATGCACTTTTAAAGTGCATATTTTCCTCCAGCCTTTTTTTCTTCTAGGAGAGAGCTGAGCGTAAGTCCACGCCCCTTCTAATGAATGAAAACCCTTCCTCAAGTATCTGTTTCCCGGCCAAACGGATCCACTCATACATATAAATGTCCCGCCTCACCAGTCACGCCGTGGACATACATCACGGGCGCGAGAGCGGCGCCAGCTCATTATTGTTTGACGCTGATAAAAGCGGCTGAATTGAACCCGTCAGCAAGGTCAAAAAAACAAGCCTATGCATCAAAGAACCGCTGGAAGAGAAGAGTCCCAGGAAATGAATCTGTGCGGAGAAAACACACTCCTGCAGACACACACACACACACACGCGCACGCCTTCCAGAGCGGAGTCCACTCCGAGCACCTCGGACCTGAAACACACTCGGTGTTTTCATTTTGGTCGGATTTCTGAGGCTTCTCAGCAAATCATGGTGGCGTTGGCGGCGCCGCGCCAGCCCGATGGTCCAAACGTGCAGCTACACGAGGGATGGTCCCGTTTCACCTCTGCAAGGCCGAGAACCGGAGCGACCCGTCAGAAGAGCCCGGGAAGGCTCAGACGCCAGCGTTTGATTGGTCGGCTCAGGTGGAAAGGCGCAGATCTTAAGAGGCGCGCCGGCTCGCTGGCTGAATCCTCCCCTACTCTATAATAATCAGAACCTTTTGATGCTGACGGTTCCACCTTCTTTATTTATTTCGCAGGGTTCTCTTTGATCTTCTGCATCTGCGAGTCTGTCTTTGGTGCCTGTTCTCCTCCGTGAGGCATTCATCACGGCGCCCTGCTCTGCCTGCCTTTGCCAAACACTCGCCAACAGAATTTTGATGGCTGATGATGAATGAATGATGATGAATGGCTGTAATATCTGGTGTCGCCACCGCAGGGGAGCCGGCGTAATTATACGTCAGGAATTATTGAACAGCTCCTGTGCTGCAAAAACGCTACTGGAGGGGAACCTATGGAGTCACCGTGTGAATAATGACCCGGCTTTATTAGGTGACAAGCCTGGAAACAGAGAACAACATGTTCTTTCTTCTGTCATCTCATGTTCTCTCGTTTCCGCTAATAGAGCACTGGCTGCAACGCCGCCGTGAAATTGTTGTTTCTGTTTTGGTGCAACGGATTTTTTTAGCATCCAAAAGCCTCTTTGAAGGTGCATATTTGCTGTAAAGTACAAAGTCCTGGTTGGGAACCACGTGTTCGGAGCTCCCGTGTCTCACGGCTACAAGAAGAAAGAGGTTTGAGCCAATTATCCCCGCCGGGCCACGGTTCAGAGGTTCCCAATTAGCGAATCAGGAATAGTTCTGTTCTCCATTTCCGTCAGCTTACGGAGACACAGGACGGGACCAACGACCCACACGGCGCTCAGAAGGAACAAAAACGAAGCACCAGCCGTGTTTCCGACGCACAAGCTGGATGCGGCGTTACCTGGGAGACGGGAGCGGAGGACACTTTGACGCGTTGCTGGAACAGCAGACTCAGGATGCGGTTCTGCTGCTCCAGGTCAAACACGCGCGTTCGCAGCTTCACGCATTCCTCCTTCAGGTCCTGGAAGGAGACGACAGGCAGGTCAGCCGTCTGGACACGTGTCAGGTTGGAATGCATCAGAACGCCGATCAAAGGCTTCATTCTTTGCTTCTAGCGTCTTAGAAATGTAAAAAATCAACAGTTTCATTGAAATAACTACACGGGCCATCGTTCAGCAGCAGCATCGGTGGTGTGGAATTCACTGTTACCACGGAAACGTCTTCCGTCTCCATGAACTGATCTGTGGGTCTGTACGAGCTTTGCTTCAGTACAGACCTGGGTTTAGATGGAGAATCTGAAAGAGAACACACCTTCTGGGTGAGCAGGGCCTGGACCACTTGGTTGGCCACCTGAGGAGGAGAGAGGGAGCAGAGAGGGAGGAGAGAGGGAGCAGAGAGGGAGCAGAGAGGGAGCAGAGAGGGAGGAGAGAGGAAGGAGAGAGGGAGGAGAGAGGGAGCAGAGAGGGAGGAGAGAGGGAGCAGAGAGGGAGCAGAGAGGGAGCAGAGAGGGAGGCAGAGAGGGAGCAGAGAGGCCAGTTGGAAGCGGAAACCCGTCTCTGACCGGCTGGTTCGGCGGGGACGGACGGTGAGCCACCAGCGCCACCAGCACCACCAGCACCACCAGCACCACCCCACCACCGTCGCAGGGTTCTGCAGATATCAGTAAATTCTGCACAGACGCCCTGCAGAGGTTCACCAAAACATTTTTTCTAATGTTAAAAAAGTTAAGGGTGTGTGTGCGTGTGTGCACGTGTGGGTGGTTTTTTTTCTCAAACCACTGTTTTTTGAGTCCTGGTGCAGCCGTATGGACCTCTGCATGAGATTTCTCTTTTTTTCTCATCCAAATAGCTTTTTCAGCTCAGTCGGAGTCTCTATCAGTCCGAAAAAGAGAAATAATATTCAAGAGGACATAAAGCAAACGATTTAGCGCAGCCGAAGAACGTGAAGCTGTCTGGGCAGCAGAGATCTCCCTGGTCTCCGGACCATTAGGAGAAGGCTGTTTGAAGAAAATGGAGTCATCTGGCTCACTGAGGTGGAGGAATGATGGAGAAAGAGATGGAGAGCCAATCACAGCGTTGCCGGGGGGAAAATGGGGAGGATGTGGGTGTCCAGCCTCTAACTTTCACCGGCACAGGGCCCAGGGCCCCCATGGCTGATGGCCCCGATCTGCCATGGAAATGGCAAATTCCCGCTAAGCTAGGCTAAACTAAAGGTGCACTTTGGAAGGAAGTCTCACCTCGTCCAGGCAGCGCTCGTACTGCTTCCTCTGGTTGTCATTTTCCATCGACAGAGCAGAGTTCTCCGCCTGGAAACACACAGATGAGTTGGGAAAACCTGAGAACTTGGTCAGAAACGACCAGGAGGGAGGTGAAGAAAGGCATCGATGTCTGGCGCTGAAAACCCTGCAGCGGCGGTGGATTTACAGGCTGCTGAACAGCCTTTACCCTTTTTTACAGGCTTTTTGCAGCCCCCAGGTCTCTGTGAGGCTCTTGCAAGTTGAAATAATTGATTTAGTGAATATTCCCGCCTGTGGCTTCCGGAGGTGTCCCGTTTGCTCCGCTTCTAAGAACAGAACAGCTCGGTTCCGGAGCTACAGGCCCCTCACCGACCGCATTCACCTCAGCTCTGTGTCTATAAAGCTGATAAACAGGCGGCGGACGGCGTCTGAAAGCCCGAGGGTCGCAGCCTGGAGCGTGCGGGAGCTGAAATGTTTGCACTTTGGACCTTTTTTTCCAATCCTCCAGTTTCCACTAAGATTATTTTGTGCTTGAGAAACCGGCCAAAGGATTTCCATTATTTATCCTGCTGCTCCGGGTTTTTCTGGGCCTTTTTTAACTGGATTTTTGGCTGTATCCACGGTGCTCCGGTGTCCCGTAAAGCAGCTCTCAGCTAAATGGAAGAGAGTTTTACCGGTTCAGCATAAAGGTTTCATTTCAAATGTGGATGAAATAAAGGCGGCTGCCAGGATGATGGCGAGAAGTCAAAATCATCCACCAAAAGCCCCCGAGTACTGAAATAAAGCACTCTTTTCCTAACACTGTGAAGGAAACGTTGGGATTTACGGCCCAAATGAAAGAATCTAGCTTTAATGTCACTTTATTTCTGAATCTGGTCATTTAGACTTGACTTTCTTCCCCCATCGATGGCTCTCTGTGCACGAGGACGCGTGGGCGCCTCAGCGACCGCAGCATCTCCGGAGGTCGTTAGGGACTCTGCCATCCCATAAGCACCCCAGCACACGCCTGGCCTCCGTAACAGCAGCTGTGAGGACGCAATCGTGCCACCTTCCCTCCTGGAACGCGTTCCTCCGCAGCAGAAATGGCTCTCCGTCTCTGCTGAAACAGGCGGTTCAGAGAGAGGAGCCTGTCTTGGGTGGATTCTGCCTCCAGGCTGTTTTCGAGCAGCATCTGTCTGAAGTCTCCCGACAGAAGGAAAACGCCCCGCTGCACCTTCTTCCGGCTCTGTTTTTTCTCTGGGACACGGCAGCGTTTTAATGATCACCTCCTGGATGTGAAGAACGGTTGTTTTTCTCCCTGTTGGGGGTCCGGATCCTGTCTCGTTTGCAGAGATGCTCAACAACAACAGCAGCAGCCGGTCAGGACCGGCTCCATCCAAACCATCTCTAACTGAATGTCCTTAAATCTGATATTCTTGGAGCGAACCATCCTGCAGACGGCCACCGGGGGCAGTACGGCCCTCAGAGGGAGTTGGTGGGCCACCTGTGGGGGCCCCCTTACCTCCAGGGCTCGCAGTCGTTCCAGTAGAGGATTGCCGTCCTTGGAGTTGTCCCCCGACCCTCCGTCGGGCTCCGGGGAGCCGGGGGTCTCGGCCGGGGCCGGGGGGGCCTCCAGGCTGTCCTGCTGCTTCCACATCTCCTCCAGGAGTTTGTCCTGACACACAGAAGGACAGACCAGAGGTTCTGGGGCTGGACTCCACCACTGGTGGGAGGGAAGCACCTTTCTGTACCTTGTACGCTTTCATGAGGTCCAGGGGGTCCACCTTGGGCCCTTCCAGTGGGTCCTGGTTCTGAAGCAGGGTCCGCACGGTCTCCTCCATGCTGCATTCAAGGACAGAGGACAGAGAGACGTCGTGAGGCGTTGAAGACGCAGGATTCCTGGGATCAAATCGGCTCTTTAAAGGCTAAAAACACGTCGGAGAAACATCTGCAGCAGATGTTCTCATGGAGACGCTGGACGGAGACGCTGGACGGATGGGGCGTCTCCTGAGCGACGGAAGGGGGCCCCGTCCAGCACGCCGCCCCCGGAGGTGACCTCCACACGTCTCCACGTCCGTGCAAAACCTCCGCTGATAACAGGAGGCAATTTCATGCCGCTAACGCAGACTCGGAGGGAAAGAAGCTGTTAAAGGCCTCATGAATATCGAGGGAGGAGGAGCGTCGAGCAGAGTCGCAGTCAGACCTGATTCTGGTTCAGCAGGTTGTCAGTGCAACCCTGCCACATGCTAATCATCAGCTGGTTACCAGGAGACGCTCGCCTGCAGTCACGGCTCCGCCCCTTTTTACCTTCCTCGGTAATAATGAATACCTGGTGGATGTGGGTCGGATGTTGGGGGAACTTTTTGGTGGTACTTTTGCTTTCAGAGGCGTTTCTGACCCAGACTGAACCAGCCAGCAAGCGGCTGCGCTGCTTGCTGGCTGTCTTGCTTGTTCTGCCTGCGTTCCCACAGCTCCTCCTGCTGCAGGTTCCCTCTCAAAATTCATGTTATTCTGCCCAATATTTCATTCATCACTTTCACTTTCCGCTCACTCCGTCTCGGAGGGGAGAAAAAAAAAAAAAAAAAAAAA
>CAAE01015032.1:712506-755462 GCA_000180735.1 Tetraodon nigroviridis | reverse complement strand
GATGGATGGATGGATGGATGGATGGGTGATCCCATCAGTAATAAAGCAGGTGTGGAGCTTTGATCTCCTCATTTCCAGTCCTGACTCATCTAAAACGGGAACACCGCCCACTGATCAAACCCACACCAGCTTTAGAAGATCCCGGTCTATCCCTCCACTGACCCACTTCTGTGTTCTTCATCACTCCTCCGCTGCTAACACACACACACACACACACACACACACACACACGCACACGCACACGTATGTTATTACCATCATGGAGGAGTCGTCTTGGTTTAGAAAACCAGTTTTTTCAGCAAATTTACAAACCCTTCCCAGCGGTTCTCTGGTGTCTTTCTCCACATTCTGCAAGCATAAAGGGTGGTGGGGCAGAGGAGGAAGGAAGAAGACCAGCGAAAGCAGCAAGAATGAGACGGAGAGGGTGAACAGAGCGCTTTGGAATATTTATAGAAGGCTGGAGCCGGATGGAAAGAAAGGAGCTCCTCTGCTTCTGTGACACGTGGCTGCGTCTCGGACGCTCGGCTGTCAGGCGGACTCACGTCAGAGGAGCTGCTGCTGCTGCCTTCACACACGCGTGTGAGCCAACACGCGTGTGTGAAGGCGGCTGATCGTGGGTCCGTGGTGGGACGGCTGAACCCGGGGAGGCCGCGGCCATGTGACCCTCACACCAGCTCCTGGAGCGGCCCGGCCGCTAGCGGGAGCGGCCCGGCCGCTAGCGGGACGCTTGTCTGTCAAACTCCTGGTAGTCGACCAGGCCGCTAGCGGGACGCTTGTCTTCAACTCCTGGTAGTCGAGTCAATCTGGAGTCCAAAAAACACACGCACGCATCTGTGTGCGTGTGTGTGTGGAGAGCAGGATACCTCTGGGCTTATGATGTGACCTAGATTAGGTCTGGATGCTTCCAAGCCTGGCAGGCGGAGTGTGTGTGTGTGTGTGTGTGTGAGACAGAGAGAGAGCACATAAGAGCCTCAGCTGGATGATACACAAAGAGGTGAGCGTTGCTGCAGTGGGAGGTTTTAAATCCTGGCACCCGTACGCAAGCGTGCACGTGCACGTGCAGGAAAATGAAGAATGACAGTCTGATGAAGAAAGAGGAAGTGCACTTATTTTGGCTTGTGGATGTTTTATTTTCCATGAATCAGTATTTAAACTCCGATTTGAACGTTGAGAATCTTCCCGTTTCCCTGATTCGAAGGCGTCACGTTCAAAGCGGCCCCCCCTCGTTTGTGGGACCTCTGGGCCGTTAACGACAAACAGCTGATCCATACCTTCCTGCTCCATGAATGCGCTGCTATTCAAGGCTTTATGCTGATCTTATGTAAGAAACGAGAGGAATCATCTCGCCCCAGTTAATCCCTGACCTGTCCTCCGGCCAAATGTGTCTTTATTACGTTATTAAGTACTTAATCCTCGGAGTCAGGACCTGAGGAACTGTTGACAATTGTCAATAAAGTCATTGAATCACTAAAACTGTCCCTGAGATGCAGAAGATGTGGGTCAAAAATAGCTTTGCCTTTCTCACTCACCACAACACACACACACACACGCGCGCATGTTGAGATTGATGGTAGGAATTGTTGGGAAAAGACTCATCAGCAGGAACCCGTCAGTAAACACAAGAGTTCCGTTTGCCGCCAACAGGAGAAAACAGACTTGAATCTTATCCAGGAGCCGTTTTAGCCTTTTAGCTTCCGGCTCAAACTCACGGTGAGCAGAAAACACCAGGATTCAGCCCTGGTTGTCTTCGGGGAGTTTCTGGTAGAATCGCAGCCTTGGAGTTACATTTTAAAAAAGGAAGCGCCACCTTGTGGCCGCCTGTAACCTCAGCGATGGATGAAAGTGTGACGGCGAGGGTCGGCAGCGCCCCCGTGTGGTCGAGCCGACCTCTGCGGCCCAGCCAGGCCTCCTGGCGCGGGCTCCCTGATGGGGAGGCGGTGTCCTGCACGCCTGTGCTGACCTACATCGGGCCATTCTTCCGGCCCGTTGGCCAGCGAGGTTGGCCGGCCCGAGAGGCAGCAGCACAGCGGAGAAATCGGAGCACCCAAACCTGAACGCTGACGGGTCTCCATCCAAACACACTCAGGAACTCATTCACAGCACTATTAGCCTCCATGTTGATAGTCTGGTGGCTGCTGTGTGACTCCTGAAGGCTGCTGGGAAAGGCTGCCGCCCTCCGGAAGCCCGCTGGTTGATGGAGGGATGGACGGACGGATGGATTTAGGAGTAACTGCCGTGATCTTCAGCTGTCTCCAGGTTTATTTTTCACATGCGGATCTTGTGCAGCTCTTTCCAGAACTCCGCTATCCCACGTGTCAGTGCCAACTCGGCCAAGCCCCTGCACTCTCGGGGGGTGAACCCCACCAGCGCCGTGCCTTTGGTGCGCACCCCGTGCCCCCCGGCCAGCTCTGCCACCCTTGCGGCGATGAGGGTGGCAGGAACGTGACGGTACGTTTGTCCGTCGATGCTGAAGGACGGCCACGGCTCGCCCGGGTGCAGGTGCCCCGGTGGGCTTCCTGTCACGCTTTCCACGTTACAGGCTATTTCCACAGCGCCCTCGTGTGGCAAAGCCAGGACCTGCACCCCCGGCAGGCCTCCGGAGGCGGACTCCCTGAGGGCCGCGGCGATGCTGCGTCCCAAGGCGAGGTCCTGCGTGTCGATGGTGACGTTGCAGTTCATGACGTACGGGCTGGAGCCGACACCTGCGGCACATCAGCCAGAAACGTTAGCAACGCTCCAATCTTAGCACGGCTAATTCCAGGACCCCGACGCACCCGTGAGGCCAAATCTTCTCTGCGGCTGTGGCCCCACATCTGGTCTGATGGCCTGCAGGTCAGGTGACTTCTTGAACCAGCCCATCTCCTTCCTCCTCTGGGCCAGTCCCCGCTGGAGGGGGACATCGGCCCAACCGAAGAGGAAGGCGCTGGCGCCCTGGACGCGCTCGGCGAGGCCCCGAGCCACAGCTGAAGAGGAGGCGAGAACACGGGACCAACGTGGGAACCAGGTGAAAACAGGCAGATTCAGGCAGAGGGAACAGGGCTGGGGGGGTGTGGTCCCTGTGGACCTGACACCCGTGTGTGAACCATGGTCTGGTTAGCGAGCGTGCTAATTATTACTGTGCAACCACAGCAGGCGGATGAGACGCTCATTATCGCCTGGTCAGGTGGCGGCAGAGCCGCCACACACACCTCCAAACACTGGAACAAACCAGTCATCTGGGAAACGAGGGAATAAGGTAAATATTCCACCTCTCACCTCGAGCTTCTTCAGCACACTCCTCCACCCCCACCTCCTCCCCCAGCGGGTAAATGGGTATCAGATCGACGGCACCCATGCACGGGTGCACCCCCGAGTGTGTGCGCATGTCGATCAGCCCGCAGGCTTTCACACAGGCAGACAGGATGGCCTCTCCTGGGGGGGCACGGAAACGTCACATCTGCAAGGCTGGTTTTGGTTCCTGTTCTTTCTAAAACTGCAAACATCAACAGCTTCTTCTGCGTCCTCAGAAGGCTCAAACCTCAGCAGAGAATGTTGGTCCTCATATCTTTCTGTGTTTAAATGCGTGACAAAGCTGATTAAGGGAGAGAGAGAACGAGGGACGGGGCGGTCCTGCACTCACTGATGGAGTCCACGCCGGCCACGACGGTGATGACCGAGCGGTTGTAGTCGCGGTCGTTGAAGATGTTCAGCACCGTGGTTCCATCCCGCCAAACTCCTGACAAAATCAGAGGGGAGACTTGAAGGTGTGTTGGCGTTCAGAGGGATTTGACACTCTTGTGGGATCTCCGCTAATGCGTTTAGATGACGCTGGCGCGTCCAGTGAAATCTGCTTGCCGTTGGCGTCGTACAGGGCCGCCTTGGCCACCGCCTCCACCAGGTCCTTCCTGCCAGCTTCGGAAACGTTGAGCAGACAAGCCACCAGCCTGCGACCCGAAGAACCCGAAGCCATGGTTCTGAAAACAAAGACGTGCGTTACGTCCCCTCGAATCCAGCAGTCAAAGATTCACCTGGAATGGCCCAGTTGGTCGCTGTTATCAGACATTAACTTAGTGACCCGACTATTTGAAAAAGGAATTCTGTGATTGAATCTTATCCGTTTTAATGCAGTTAATTGTGCTATAATTCATGGGCCTACTGTTTGTTATTATCTAATTTTCCTTAACCTTTTCCTTACATTTTTTGGAAAGTTTTACTTTCATTTATAGCTACTTTATAACTAAAATAAGGCCTAAACCAAGTGATCACTCGGTACGAATATGAGAAGGAGACAATCTGCAGAAAGTAAAATTAAAATCTCCAGTTTGTAAGGGTATGACAGCTACTGCAGCCCTTCTGCCAGTGCTGAGGGTCTGCTGGCTACACGTTCAGAGTCCGAGTGTTTCCATTTTACGGCGTCACGCAAGTTGCAGGTCCCTTCACCAAGCGTGTCTGCCTTCTAGCAGCTGCGTTAGTCACACCGAGGGAGCAGTTGATCCGCAGGTAGAACGCATAGTTTACCTATTTTAACAGCGTTGTCAGCAACCGAGCCTAAGCCCTGGTTTGCACCGCTGCTGCTGCAGACCGAGCGTGGACGTGAAAGACGAAACCACGGGTTCGCTCGATGGACCGTCAGTGCAAGATAGTTCACTCCTGTGATAGGGTGGTTTTGGTTTGTTAAAAAATTGAAAATTGTAAAGATATATATATATATATATATATATATATATATATATATATTTCTACATATATGAAACTGTGTATTTGTATGTATGAATTCCTTTTACATATTTATTCCTTTTAAACATATGACATTTTTATATTTGCTATTTTTTTGTAGACCTACTCCATGACTCCTTGTCCAAACCGAACGTGTGGCAGGTGTCCCTCTCGCCTTCACCAGAACTCTGTCCTCTTTGGAGTCATCAAACCACGTGATTTAGCCTGGCGGCGCTTGTCGCAGTGTGTCTTTGATAAACAGTGCCTCTTCGTGGACGCAAACGGCATCATAAATGTACAAAAATAAATAAATAGATAAAAAGATGAAAGGGAGTTTATTTGAACCGACAACAACATGACAGACGACTAACGTGGCGCTTGTATTGCGATAGTGTTTCATTTTTTGATGTTGGGTAACGCGTTTGCTACAAGCAGAGACAGCTAACGTCGATTAGCTAGCTAGCTAGCAGCAGCGGTGCGGAATGTCGACGGCAGGAAAGAAGCCAACGATAAATCTTTGTAGAGTTCATGTTAGTTGCCCGAGCACTTTCGGTGGGTTTCATTCTTACAAGCGCGACCAAAGCCATGAGCTCCGGGGCAGCGACGCCGTCCTCTAAGCCTCCGGGGCTGCAGAAGCTGCTGTCGGTTCCGGGGAGCGACCCGAAGCGGGTCAACGACCTGCTGCTGCTCCGGCCTGATGCTGCCGCGCTCAGCGACCCAGAACCGAAGGACAGCGGCGACGACAGGCACGTCGTGTTTTTCCACGGGGACATTCAGGTTAGTGATGCAGTTTGGGTGTCAAGGGGGAAGAATTTAAAGGTTAAAGGTATTTAGGAAAATTCAGCCCCTGCATGGACCGATATGTCAACAAAACATTTGGTATTCACATTTCACGTGTGAAAACACGTTTAACAACCCACTATGGTGTTTGTGGGCTGTTCCACGGTCTCAAAGTGCTCTTTTGTTGCGTGCAGAACTTCCAGGAGGAGATGGCTCTGCAGCCGGATGCAGCCCAGTGGATGGGCTGGAGCCTGGAGCAGGTGGCCCACATGCTGGGCCCCCGCTTCCCCGGCCAGCACATCTGGGTGGTCCGAGCCTCCACCATGTATCTCAACAAGTTTAGCTGCTACCACAACTTTGTGGAGAGCAACATGTTTGGAGCGCCCGAGCACTCCTTCTACTCCCGTGACACTGGAGCCTTTCACCACCTCAGGTAACTTTACCTCACCATGTCACGGGCACTTTGTTAGCCTTTTACACACATTTCAGTACAGTCATCATTTTCCACGACAGAGTTTTAATTTCTTCCTGTGTGAAATGTTGTTCTGCCTCCACCTGTGGAGCCTAAGAGTGACCGTGGGGGCGGGAACGATCCATTGAAGGACTTTGTCGGGTATTTCCCAGAGCTTGAGCACTTTTATCATGTGATGTCTTTCTTTTGTGGTCCAGGTCTGGGGGTGTAAATGTAAATCATATTTTCAGGAACAGATGGAGTACATGTGGATGTCTTTACTGTATAGACAAGGGTTATTTTTTGTTTCTTTGCTACTATTACCTGTTCAGGTTTCTGGTGTTTCGTAAACGCAGACCTCTTTGTAACGTGCCTTTATACATAAAGTTTCAGTCATTTGAATAAACAGAGCAGCGGGTCTTGGTCGCCCTCTAGCGGCCGCCCTCTTTTTGCCAGTTAGAAATGACCGATAAACATGAATCGATGTTTACAGTCGACCCATCAAAACACAAAACCCACTTCAAATTTCGAATCCTCGTTTTTGGGGCTTCTGTTGTCCGGCTGTAAGCGGGCGAGTGTTTGTGTCGGCAGGTCCCTGCTGAGTCACGCCATGGAGCGGGCCGACCTGCCGAACCGCCTCCCGCCACACGGGGGCGCTGCCGGCCTCCCCGCCGGCTTCCAGCTGACGCTGGTGGGCTTCAGCAAAGGCTGCGTGGTCCTGAACCAGATGGTCTACGAGCTGGCCGGCGCCCGCGCCGACCCCCTCATGTCGCCGTTCGCCAGGTCCATTTCAGACATGTTCTGGCTGGACGGCGGCCACCCGGGAGGGAGCGAGACCTGGGTGACGGACAAGCAGGTGCTGAAGGAACTGGCTTCCAGCGGCGTGTCCATCCACGCCCACGTGACCCCCTACGAGGTGCGCGACCCGATGCGGGCGTGGGTCGGCCGCGAGTACGGGTGCTTCGTTGAGGCGCTGCAGGAGTTTGGGGCGTGTCCCAGCAAGAAGCTGCACTTTGAGGACGAGCCCGCCTCCATCGAGAACCACTTCAGGGTCATCCTGGAATTTTGAGTTTCTGCTTCCCCAGACCTTCGTAGCCGCGCACGAGGGGTCATTCATTTAGGGTACGGATGGAATTTCTTCTTTGTGAGTCTTAACCGGATGATGTGGCGCCTTGGATCCAGTTTGGACAGATTACAGACGGGTTTTTAAGCAGATTATTGCATTCTATCTCCTTGCACCTGTGTTGAGCAATGTTTAGACGCCTGAATGTCTCAGCAGAAGCTTTGATTCCAGTGAAATCAGCTGCTTTTATTCCTTTGCTTTGGTTTCAGTCCAGATTATTGTCCTGTTTGATCTCTCCAGTTTAAAGTGCCAGCTTTTCATTTAGCGCGGCACAAAAAAAGTTTACATGTATTTAAAAAGGGAACGCATTCTGTTTTAAGATTATTTTTTAGACAAATTTATATGAAACTCCTTCAAAATTAGGCGAAAGGCTTCTTTCCATTGTTTGGTTTCTTGTTGAAAGGATAATTAACAGCCAAACGTATTATTTTCCATGAAAAATGTTGTTCTCCTCTCGTACGACCTTCCTGAGCTTAATTGGCATCTTTGCACTGCGTTAATGTGAATGTAACTCGGATCATTCCAGAATGTTTACGTGTCCTGATTCGGGCCTGTGAGGTGACAATAAAGCGCTTCTACGTCTCCTGTGTGCCACTGTTGCTGAAAAACAACCCAAACTGTACTTTCTACAACCTTTAATGAGCTTTTTCAGTTTGCTTTGTGATGCATAAATATTAGCCCGCCGTTGATCACAATTCAATTATCTTTTTTAGTCATTTCAAATGCCCATCCGTTAAAATATACATAAAAAGCGAAGTAGAAGAGCCATCTCCTGGACACGTGTCTGCGTGTGCTGGCGGCAGCAACGTGCACGCTCCTTCAGCGTTAGGACAAACGGGAATGTGGTGCGACGTTTCCAACGTTCAGTACAACACTTTCATTCTTAAAACAGCTGCAGAAACAAAGAAAAAAAAGCGCAACATTAGTCACGCTGGAGGGACGAGCGGACAAAGGCGACAGACGCGCTCGGCCCGGCGCCTTTGACCCGGCGACATCGCCCATCTCGCCAAACACTGGCGTGGAGGGCCAGTCAGCTGACCGCCCAGAGGAGCCTATTCAGCCTAAAGGGGTCGAAGCCGCCGCGAGGCTCAGGCCTTTTCCAGTTTTTAGGATGCAGCTACACAGACACACACCTCTGGAGGCAGATGGACAAACGTGCCTTTCTAAAAACGCTGCTACGGTCGACTTCCCTCCAACACTTCCTACTTTCCTTAACGTTCAACGCCCACACCTAAAGAAACAGTCCCAAAAGAAACCAATTAGCATTTACAGTCCCAAAGGAAACTAGACTCATCCACACATCCACCTCCAGCCCCACCTGAAACACACCTGCACTTTCACCTCTGCAACATGTCCCTACCTCCTCCAGCCGACCATCCAGAAGCTCAGTGTGCACCGTATTTACATTAAAACGTATAAATCAGCTCATAAATAGTGAACAGACAGACGGGAATAGCATAAGGCAGTGAGGAGAGCAGCAGGCCCTGAGATAGACAGGAGCGACGGTTCAGATCCAGCAGGAAGCGGGTGGCGCCTCATCGACCAGGTGACCTCCTACGTGTGTGTAAGTGCTCCGGTAAAAGTCCTCCTCCAGCTCCCGCCCTGGTGTCTTCCTGCGTGAGATGTGACTGCGATGGTTCATCTGGGACCATAACCAGCCGTCCAGGGAGGAGGAAAGCGGGGGAGCTCCTGCTGTGACGCTTTGGCGGCTCCGCGTTCAGCCTTCCAGCACTGCACAAGGATGAGCGCGATCGGTCCTAACATCAAACCAGCACCCTTGCAGCTAAAACCCTGAGCTACAGCTACACATCTGATCCATGTGGGAGAGTAAAAACGAGCAGGAGGAAGGCTGCTGCTGCGGCTGCTCTGGAATACAGCGACCAGGAGGCAGCAGCAGCTTTCAGCAGCCGAACCCTGAAGGAAACGTCACACACACACACACACACACACACACAGCTACCCAACACCAGCGAGCAGCCGCTCACGCTCAGACGGTCGGCACGAGGAGGACCTCCTCTTCATCAGCACCAGCGTCTTCCTCTTGGAACAACAGCAGAGTTCAGCAGTGAAGCACCGTGGAACGCGTCCGAGCTCAGACCTTTAGCTGCTATCTTTGGCACCAGGCTCAACTTCATGGAAGTGCTGAGGCTTCTCTGGAGGTTCGGGGGGGTTTTGGAGCTCCGAGGAACGGCTGCCTCCACCTCTCCGCTCCGCTCCGCTGCGCTGCTTCAGCACAGGTCGGCAGACGGCGGCTCCTCCAGGCGGAACCTTTTCGTGTGGGGCGCCTCCAGGAAGTTCTCCTTGTCCTCGGGGTCTTCGGAGGGGGCGGCCCACTTGGAGCCAGAGATCCTCTCCCGGATGACGCGCGTGGCCATCGAGTCCGGACTCAGGCAGAGCTGCCAGAGCCAGGGGTGGCTCAGACACTCGGCGGCGCTGGGGCGGTCCCTGCGGGTCACAGACCAGGGTTTGGGCCGGGACTGGTCCAGGATCGGCACGCTGGGTCTCTACTCACTCGGGGGCTTTGACCAGAAGCTTGCGGATGAAGTCGACGGCCAGCTCGGACACCCTGGAGAAGGCGTCCCTGCTGTAGTCCACGCTGACCTGGGACACGTTCAGGAAGGTCTCCTGCTTGTCGTCGCCAGCGAAGGGAGACTCTCCCGTCACCAGCATGTAGGCTATGACCCCCACGCTCCTGAGGACACACACACACACACACACACACACACACACACGCTCGCTGCAGCTCTGGAGCCTTCCACGGATCTTTCAAGATGGTGTCGGGAGGGACTCACCACAGGTCGGTCGCCGTGGTGATGGGCTCGTAGTTGAGGATCTCTGGAGCTGAGGGAAAGGGCAGAGCCGGATCACATGGGCGAACGCGGCTTCCTGGGGTTGGACATGAGCCGCCCCAGCTGGTTTTCGGCCGGCAGGCGCGTCTGGTACTCACCCACGTATTCTGGGGTGCCCAGAATCTCCCTGAGCTCGCCCACGGCGCCCAGTCTGCGAGCCAGGCCGAAGTCCACGATCTTGATGTCCCCCAGAGGGGACAGGCTGGTGAGGAGGATGTTCTGTGGCTGAGGGAGGAACACAGGAGCCTTGACACGAGCAGGGCTGGGCGGCGTGGGAACGGCCGGCGTGCGCGTGCGCGTGCACAGACCTTCAGGTCCAGGTGCACCAGGTTGCTCTGGTGGAGGTGGTGGACTCCCTCCAGGGTCTGCCGGATCAGACGGGTGATCTGGGACTCCGGCAGCAGCTCGTCAGACACGCAGTGGTCAAAGATCTCCCCGCCCGCCGCGCTGGGCAAAGACACACACACACACACACTCAACACACACATTTCATCTGACAGCTTCCTGGAGGAGAACAGCCAGCTTCCGTGAAAAGAGCCTGGAAGTTCCCAGGGGGGATGTGGAGAACCTCAGCAGACAGAAGTCCCACACCAGCTTCCTGCTCCTACCCCCGTGTGTGTGTGTGTGTGTGTGTGTGTGTGTGTGTGTGTGTGTGTGTGTGTGTGTGTGTGTGTTCAGGTAACTCCGAGTTGGAGCTTTACAAACTGAACGGAAGCGAACTTTTCCTGATAAACCTGTTGGGGAGGATGAGCGTGGAGCGAAGGCTCTCCGAGGCTCACACTCCTGATGGAAACTCACTATTCCAGCACCAAGATGATGTCGTGATCCGTCTCGTAGGCGGCGACGAGGTTGACCACCCTGGCGCTGCTGCGGGCCATCTCCAGGACGGCCATCTCATGGGTGACCTCGGCACGGCAGTCGCGGCCTCGCCGCCTCTTCCGGATGAACTTGGCGGCAAACACTTTTTCCCGTGGCCTTCTCCACGCAGCGCCTCACCACCGCAAACTTCCCCCTGGAGGACGTGAACGGTGAGAACGTCTACAGATGAGAGCCGGACATCGAGGGGCTGAAAGAAAATCCCCTAAAACCAAAGCTATCTGCGGGACGGAGGGAATCAAGGACACGTCTCCGGTTTTACCTTCCTTTACAAAGACGAGCGTCAGGCGGGTTCTGAGGCCTGTTTACGTTTCAGTAAGTAACTCAAACTGGTGGAAACCTACAATCTATTCAAGCGTTCAGCTGATATTGGGTTTCTGGTAACCCTGCACCTGGAGGTCTCGTAAGGACCGCTGCAGGAGGGAAATGTGTCCCAAGATAAGCCTTTTAGGAACCGCGGGGCTGCGATGGTGCCGGTCCAGTCCCAGAAGAGCCTTGGTCAGAACACAGCGGTGAAAACAAAGAGGTCTTCACCAAATGGTCCAACGTGCATATTCAAAGAGGTGGCGTCGACGTTTTTCCTGTCATGTTCTTAGAAATGTCCCAGAGCGCGTCTTCCTCTTTTAGGAACGTCACACGCCCGCACCATTTCTTCTTTTCGGTTTCCACATCGTCTGCGGCCACGTTCCTGTTTTGACATCCGAATCACACCCTGACGGCAGCATGACACACACACAGGTCAAACACACCTTGAGACGTCTCACACAGGTTTATCAGCGGCTGCTGATCGCCATGGACACTCGGAGCAACAAACACATGAAAGTGTGTATTGTCTGGTTGAGTCACAGCCGCCAGGTGAAAACAGGTGTGAAACTTCCTGATTTGTGCTCCAAACGTCAACAAATACAACCCTAAGCTGCTAAATACCTTTAGAAACCACCAAATATAATAATACACCCGTCAGAGCAGATAGGATCCAACCGGCTCTTGAGAGAAACAAACAAACACAAAAGGAAGATCTATATCGGTGGCTGTGATGGGGAAAAGGTCATCTTTAGCTCCTGTTTGCAGATCACCTGTTTTTGTTTGGCATTTTCACCCGATCAGTGGAAATACTCAACCCAGAACCTGAAGCTCCCCAACTACAATCCGACCTTCCAAATGCTGACCTGGATAAAGGAATATTTGGCCATTTTCAGCTAAAACGCCCCCAAACCTGGACCTCCTGTTTACATTCGAAGCTCGTTTCAGGTTCTGGGTGAAATCCCCCTTTAAACCAGGAGGAGGAGGTCTGGGGAGGAGAAGGCCCTCCGGCACTCACCGGCCGAGCTCCCCGGTCAGCTCGTAGACGCCCTCCATGGGCTCGGGGCTGATGGGGGTCTGGGGGTCGCCCAGCAGCCCCGCGGACGCGCCGCCGCGACCGTCCAGCCGCCTCCGAGACATCCCTCCTTCTGCGGCCGCCTTTCTCGCCGGGGAAATAGGACGCAGACGGCGCAACTACCCTCGGGGGCGAACTCACGTTTACCAGGCTCGTCTTCCTGAACTTACATGTTAAAGTTAGCGCTGATTTATCCGATTTACCCACTTAGGGTTAGCTCAAAGCTCGCTAACTAAGTTAGCTCGGGACTCAAACTCGACAGTTCCAAAGTAAGTTAAACCAGATTCTCCTCGTTCTGCCGCTTATCGCTTACTTTAAACTTCCCCTGCCTCATCTCAGTTACGTTGTCGGGCGAGCTATTTAAACTACCTTCGCGGCTGACACTCGCAAAACGTGTCAGTTTGCGCAGTTTCGGCTCACTTTTTCACATCTATCGGGTTGACACTTTCCGACACGTCACTGCGCATGCGCAGAGCCGTCCCGTTTGAATAAAGCTTTATTTGAACTTTCCTACCGTTGCTCGGAAGGTTGTCAAAATAAAAGTTTAGTATTTTCCTTAATAAAAGCATCCACGGGTCATATTTAAAGACTACAGCTCCTCGGTGTATGTCAAGTATATATTTTAAAATGATTTGTTTATATTATTCAGATTTAAATGTAAATATAGTCACTGATAAGGTTATTCTTTCTATAGGTTCCCCCCCTTGTCCTTTAAAAGCGAATAAAGGTCATGTGTTGTTAATCTAAATTTGCAAGTTGTTTTCTTTTATTATAGTAACGGTGGTGAAATGGTAACACATACAGGAGCTTTGCATAGAGTGGATTTCTAGGAAAGACAGGGATTTTGTCAGAGGTGAGGTGCAACTGTCTTCATTTTGATTAGCTGTGATCAATCAATCAATCAATCAATCAATCAATCAGCAGCGGGGAAGCCTCGTGAACTGTTGGAGTGAAAGTGTAAGTGTCATTGCGAAAAACAGGAGTCAAGGCTCTGTGGAGGACGGGTTTGTAGGACTGAAACAGAAAACGAGCAGGTCTAATGGTCGAGTTTGCAGGCGCCAAACCTTTGGTACATCTGGTGCAAAATATATATTTATACGCACATCGTGATGGACGTACATTTACAATTTATATACAAAGAGACAAACAGGACCACACACATGATACATGTACATGTTCGCTCATGGTTTACAAAATCAAAACAGCCCTATTGAGTCACCAGCTAAGCCACGAACCATCAACCATCAGCCTGTTACTAAGAATATGGAAGCCCCTTTTTGTCAGTATGATAAATACAACATTCAAAAAAGTCTTTGCTAAATTATCAGATCAAATCATGCCACAGAGTTCAGACATGGCATCCCTGAAGGACACAGTCGAATCGGGTTTAATTGAATATCGGGTGTATTTGACTTGGGAGAAAACGTCATTTCAAATTGGTACAAAAAGTTTCAAGCTATCAAAACGGTGAAAGATGATGAGTCAAAACCAGTTCTAGTTTGAAATATTTGGACATAATTGAGAAAACATGTCAACATGTTGGGATCATTTCTTATTGTGATATTCGATGTGGTTTTTGGTAGAAATCCTGGAAAAACTTCCCCTTTTCCCCAGTGAGCGTCTAAATGAGCTTTACATGAAAGCTCGGCCTGTGTCTCATCACACTGGCAGAACTGGGCTTCCTCAGAGGCAGACACGCGGGTTTAGAAGCATGCTGCCTGAACACCCGCTCAAGCATCGTCCACCAACGTCCCCATGAGCGTAACCGTCACAGACAAGTCAGTGTCAGGTGAGAATAAGGCTTCATGCCCCGAGTGACACAAGGAAACCAGCTCTCACACCCCTTTTTCTCAATGTATACTCATATCCTCATGCAAAAAGCTAGCAAGGACAATGTTGCACTAGTTCAGCATGCAATACTGGGCTATTACACAACGCCATCTAGGGGTCAGCTCTGCGGCGTGGCTCATGGAGCTGCCGGAGAGATCCTGCATGCATTATTGAACTGGGAGGAGGAGAGGAGGGCTGGGATCTGAAAGCTGCCTCCACATCTGGCATCACATGTGGGGTTCTCTTACACTATTCCAGCCCCTGTAGTCTAACTCCAACAGGACTTTGTACAGTAGATGTAATCTCTGCATGCACCCCATAGGAAATGTGTGTGTGTGTGTGTGTGTGTGTGTGTGTGCGCACGTACGTGTGACACTAAACATTTTGGTCCATGACGTACATGACTGGGAGAACACAAACACAAGCCTGAAACCTTTTAGACTTCTCAGTGTGTGTAAAGATGGACCACCGCGAAACACCTTTACTGCCCCCGGTGGTTGGCTGAAATACAGCCGTTAAGCCCCGCTTCTTCTTCTAGTGATTTTCTTCAAATTTTTTATATTTAAACAGGTTATTATTTATCCACAATTTGGAGAACAGGTGGAATCATGATTTTGGTTTCATGTAAATCTCTCTCAGAAAAGACGTTCAGATTTTTGCGTCAATGAATCGGAAAATGTTTAGAACTGTACTGGAAATTATAGTTATTTGCATAAAAATGATCAATATCTTGTAACTGTCAAAGTGTAACTGGGTTAGGGGGTCATCTCTATTCACGCTAACATCCTGACATGGTTTCACTGCCCCAGTGGAAGAACTCAGATCTGGGACACGTTGGCTTTCGCACGTCTGGAGGAAGTTTCGATGTCGTCCATCTTTACTTCGTATTTTCATCTAGGAATGCTTTCACCGTGTCCAACAGCGCTCTCTTTGCCAGCTCTACTGTCCCCTTGTGTCTGTTATTTAAGTTCAAATTCGATCATCTTTAAAACTTGCGAGTCAAATGTTAATAAATAAAATCCACTTCCTAAACAGACAGAAACCCTGGAGGCACTAAAACTCCCACCGCTTTGACCTGTTTATCCACCTGTGGGTTTCTTTATTTCATAGTCTACTTTTCCTTCCACTTTTAACATTCCGCAGTGTTCTTTCTGCTTGGAGTCCATACATTCAGTCACTTGTGTGGTACATTCATCACTTTCATCGGGTGGGAAGACGCTGTCGCTCATCTGGCCGTCTGGGTGACTAAATGCTCCCGTTACTCGTGGTCAGGGTGAGGAATAGTTTCACAGGCAGCAAAACTGCACTTCTTTCATGCATCTGTACCTGTGAAATGCGTGCATGCACAGCACTGTGGAAAAGTGCACCAGAACTTAGCATAGCAAAGCTAACCTTGCAACGACAAATGCACCTTTGTATGTCAGACTGGGGTGACTG
This sequence comes from Tetraodon nigroviridis, assembly GCA_000180735.1. Taxonomy (NCBI): domain Eukaryota; kingdom Metazoa; phylum Chordata; class Actinopteri; order Tetraodontiformes; family Tetraodontidae; genus Tetraodon; species Tetraodon nigroviridis. The sequence continues at coordinate 740,043 of CAAE01015032.1, read as the reverse complement.
TCCATTAGGTGTGTGTCTACGATAGGGCATTTTTTTTAGTTGTATGCACTAGTGGAACACTGAAAATGTTTAGTTAATAAACTTAATAAATTTAAAGTTACTAAATTTAAAGTCTCTGAACATCACATTGTTCCACACTGATTTAAAAATCAGTAGATGGGGAAATTTGCATGAGAGTAGAAGGAAAATATCCCATGTTTTTGTGTGGTGTGTAAAGGTGATTTGTGTGCGTGTTGGTGTGTTTTAGTTCCTATTTTTGCAGCCCTAGTGCAGAAAAGGACACAGTTTTGAGGTCCAGAGATGGAGAAGAGGGAGTGGAGGATGGTGAGCAGCTGTCTGAGGTGCAGAATCGAGGAGGAGGTGCTGGAAAAGCAGTAAACAAGGCCGTCAACTGAAGAGATAGATAAAGCAGACGTGGCTCAGTGAACAACAGGTTGCCACAAAAACAGGAAGTTCATCTGTACAGCTGTTCAAACTATTCTCCAGTCTCTGCCTTTCTTTTGGAAATGGAGCTCATTGCTTCTGAGATATGTCAGAGAAAGGCAGAGAGCCAGGAGGAGGAGTGAGGAGACGGAGCTGTCCTCCGGGGGTTAGTTGCCTTTTGAGGGGAATCGTCTGATTTGTCTGTCCTCAGTGAGAAAGAGGAGACGTCCAGATGTTCCTGCCTTCATCACGGAGCGGGAGCCGACGTGGTCACTCCAGACCAAACGTGCTCGTCTCCTCCACGGCGGTGACCAGCTTCTCGTACAGCATGGAGAAGGACGGATACGGTGGGAGGTCCAGGCGATTAAAGCAGGTGTGAGCCCTACGTAGACCCAACGATTTGGGATTCACACGTAGAAATTTAGTTAGGACTTTAGCAAAATTATTGGTAAAAGGATTTGGGTTGTTTCTGTCTTTATTTATTGGCCCATTTGTGCAGCCAACTATTTTTTTTGAGCAAAAATAAAGGAAATTGCCCCTCAGACAACACTTCTTACCTGGGTAGTGAAGTGATTTTGCCCCATTTCTCCACACAGAATCGGCGGGGTCCATTGCTGCCTCGCAGGGAGGCAAATCCCTCGTAGGGAATACTGGAGGTTCCCGTCACAAACTGGAGAGAGAAACAATTAAATCAGTGGACACAAAGGTTGTTCCTAACAGGAGAGTAAACAGGAAAAAACAGCCGTGCAATACCCCAACCCTCCACACGGGGCCCTTCGCGCATGCGGTCGCACACGTGCTCTTACCTGCAGCAGCCTCAGCCTCTGCTCGTTGTTGAACCTCTCCACAGCTGCCCAGAACCAGCGAATCACGATGTGGTTGTCATGGTAACCTGGGAGGAGACAGAGCCGGTGATGCCGTGTGAGCTGGAGAACAGAGCAGGCTCTGATCCTGGGTTCTGAGCAGGCCTCCTGAGGGGAGCTTTCTGCCATCTAAGGTCTAACGCCGTCCCACCTCGGTCGATTCTTCTATTAAGAGAGCTTCAGTGAGTCACCACCAAATGTCAGCTCCAGCCTCTCGGCTCCACTTAGAAGCCTTTTAAAGTGATTCCTTCTAACCAGCTTGGACACAAACGGGAGCAGCTGATGCCAGAGATTGGAGTCACAGCAACACATCAAAGCTGAACAAATCTATGATATTGGAACCAAATTATTCTTACTTGAAATACAATAAAAATCCTCCTTCTTTGCAAAGTCATTTTTGCTCTAAAAGCAATCGATCGATAAATTAATTCAACAGAAATCAACGGAGAGGCTTTTTTCCTTCCTCCCTCCGTCTGCCCTTGAGATCACGTCAGACTCTTATTAACGGGTTCAAAGATGGCGTCTCCTGTGTGTGTGTGTGTGTGTGTGTGTGTGTGTGTGTGTGTGTGTGTGTGTGTGTGTGTGAAAGCCTCCCTGGTGTATGACTTTGCCGTGCTGGGTTCGCCTGCCCCACTTACCCCCCCACCTACCCCCCACCTACCCCCCGCTGCCCCACCTACCCCCCCGCTGCCCCACCTACCCCCCGCTGCCCCACCTACCCCCTCTGTACTCCGTGTTGTTGCGCCAGTCGGCCAGGTCGATGCTTCGCGTGCCGGCCATCACCAGCTCCAGCTCTCTGGCGTCGAACACGGACACCAGCCGCACGTCCACCACCTACCGGACAGACAGGCCGGTCACCCAGGCGACAGGGAACTGGGCTTCAAGCAGGTGGGGTCGTTGCTATGGCCACGCCCATAGCAACGCCTTTGTACCTCGTAGAAGCCTCGGACCAGGCTCTCCGTCTGCTGGGCCACGCCTCTCTCAATCCGCCACTTGACCATTCGCTCGATGTACTCCTTCTTGTTCTTCTCGGACACGGGGATCCGCGCTCCGCCCGGCTTCAGCTCCCGCTCTGTGATCTGGACAGGTCACAGGTGGAACTCGTCTGGGTCCTCAGCGGAGTCAAAGGTCAGAGAGAAAGCGAGCGGACCTGTCCGAAGACCTCCTCGTTGACGGTGAAGGTCAGGTCCAGCATGTCCTCGATGTCGTTGTCCTTCATCCACTGCAGGCTCTGATGGAACTCCTCATCCAGGAACTCCAGGTCGCTCAGGTCACATGGGCTGCAGGACACAGAGGTCGACACGGGACGGATCAGAAAACGAGTCAACTTGGAGGAATAATTCTGAAATAATGGAGAATTTTAATGAATATATCCAAAGAAAACCAACATATTGAGATTTGGAGTCTGTCAACAGTGAAATCCAGAGTTTCGATGGAACTCACATGCGAAGCAGCCCCTTGTAGAAAGGCCTGGTGAAGAAGGCATCCAGCAGGTACTGATGGACCAGCGCCAGGCCCAGAATACGGCCACTGAAGCGGAACCTGATACAGAGAAGAATTTATCAGAGACAGGATCCAGTTGTTGGGAGGAGAGGAGCGGAGCGGAGAGGAGAGGAGTTCCTGTTTCAGGAGAGAAGAACAGGGAAGCAAGAAGAGCCTTCCTCAGACCGGCTGCTCACCACTCATGGTGGTTGTCCACGAAGGCCGACATGGGGCTGATCTGGACGGTGTAGGTGTCGTTGGCCGAGTACTCGAAGAGGCCGTAGTAGGGGTTGAACAACTCCCTGGACACCAGGAAGAAGAACTCTCTGGAGGGTCCGCTGTAGTCCAGCCTGCAGACGACACACACACGTCTTCATCCGGACCCGAACCCTCCGGTCGAGGTCAGAGCCGGGCGTGTCCGTCTCACCCGTCCTCGCCCATGAAGCTCACGTAAAGCTTGCTCCTCTGCAGGTCCTTCCGGGAGTAACACATGATCTGATTGAAGGCGTCTTCCAGGAGGTGGTCCCTGCGTATGATGAGCCTGGGACACACACACACACACACACACACACACACACACACACACACACACATCTAATCTAACAGCAGGCAAGGTCATCTGAGTACTCACATTGTTTATTCTGGACTATTGTGACAGCGGCTAATCCAGATTTGGTGCTCTAGTGAGCAGCAAAAGCGCTTCGGTGTGTGTTTATCCTAACGAGGGAACGAGGGAACGCGCCACCCTCCAAGCTGACCCCAGCAAAGGCAAACGCTCATCTTACTTTTTAGACTTCCCAGTTCAGGATTGCTGATTTCTAAACTCCTACAGGTCAAATAAACCAGGCTTGAACATACTTGACTTTTCCTGGTCCTTGTCCGTAACCTTTGGTCTCCAGTTTTCGGTAGAAGTTCCTCAGTTTAGCCTCGAAATCTCGTTTGTAGGGAGCGGGACGCGGGCGTTGGCCGCTGCGTGCCTGAAGGTAATAAAGAAATGGCTCCTGTTGTTTGGTGATGAAATGACCTCAGGACGTGAGGCCTGACGAGCGTTTGTGGCAGGAAAGTAATAAAAACAGAAGGAAGGTGTGTGGCAACAATAAAAACCAGCCTGTGACTTACCGGGAGAGCTCACAGGAGAGGAGAGGCAGTAGCTGGGATGGAGTAACGGAGGAACGTAGGACATCACCTCCTCCTCAAACAAGCTGGAGAGGAGAGGACACACACACGCGCGTCACAGATACACACTCGCACCGGCGCTAACCGACCATCAAACACATCAAGTTGATTTCATGGTTGTTATAACTAAGAGTTTAGATGTGGGGGCTTAATTACACTATTTCTTTCTGTTTTGGAGGTTACGCTCATGTTCTACTTGTTCCTCATGGAAGCTTTGGTGTCGTCTTTTAGCTAATGTCAGTGTTTTTTCCATTGATTAGGCTTATATTAGATTGGGTCTTAGCTGATTTTATCTATTGTGGGTGTGGAAAAACCCTAATAATTTATGTTACTATTAAATATTATCATGATATCATTTTTCCAAGTAATTTATCCCTGTTTTATTTTTCAGAGGAAGGAAGGATGGAAGGAAAGCAGAAACCTCAGCAGCATGACGAGGTCAGCATCACTGGAGAGGCGAGTCAGCCCGTTAACTCCCTTACTGCGAATGAACTGCACCTTTTCCCTGACACACACACACACACACACACACACACACACACACACACGTCAGGAGGTAAACAGGCACAATCCATCAGGATTAAAGGTTAACTGTGTGTTCAGGGTGACTGATGATGATGATAATGGAGGTGAGCGTCAGCGAGGAAGGCAGGCAGAGGGAGAGGATGGACGAGGAAGAGTGAAAAACAAAAGAACGCTGAAACACCTACTTGAGCGAGTGATTCCTGGCGAGCTCCGGCTGCCTTTCTTGCAGGATGTCCAGGATGTTGGGTTGCCGTAGAAACGCCACTATCTTATCATTGTAGGCTGGGTGGGGTCAGGAGAAGGTTTCTTTAAACAGAAAAACTCCCATCTGGGGTCCCGGCGCTCGTTTGTCCTGACAGACTTACCCACAGGCACCAGGTCCTGGTACTGACTCCGACTGGAGCCGCTGAAGGTGCTGGAGGGACGGGGCATGACAAGAGGGTTAGCTTGGCGGGAATCGTCCACCACCTGGGACAAAAGGAAACACTAAAGTTCAGGTCGCATCCTAGTTCTGAGACCCATCCGCCTGCTGGTCCTCCTCCACCACTTAGGTCTCATTTTCACATAAACACAACCTCAACTTTTTGCAGTGTGCTGATGCTAAATTGCTAATCCTGACTGTTTTCCATCTTTCTCCCTCTGGCCTCGCAGATTGTCGGCTCCAGGGCGCCGGTGGTGCCCGGGCAGCCGGCGTCTCACCTCCCCGGCGCTGTGGCTGCGCTGGCGGCTCAGGTGCTGGCGATGGGCCAGCAGGCCGGTGGAACGGGAGCTCTGCAGGGGCAGCCGCGGGTCGATGAAGGTCGTCGAGCGACAGTTGTGATCCACAAAGAACGGCTGAGGAGGAGGAGGAGGAGGAGGGAGAAGGGCCCTGAATCACGGGGGGGAGTTTGCGCAGAGGCGTCCCGCAGGACACCTGAGGTCACATGAGCGGACGCACCTTCCCCGTGTGGTCGTGTTTCATCTCCCAGCCCCGGGGGAGCTCCAGCTGCTTATTGGAGAACATGTTGAGGAAGGTGACCAGGTCACGGTTGTGCTGATAGCGCTCGAAGTAGTGAGCGTCCCGCCGCACCTTACTGACCATGTGCTTCAGGCAGGTGTTGCTCGTAAACATGCGATAGGCACTCTGCACGGAGACAGCAGCGAGATGAGTTTCTGCCTCACCTGTGTGTGTGTGTGTGTGTGTGTGTGTGTGTGTGTGTGCGTGTGTGTGTGGAGACTAACAGGGTTTGAATGCAGCACAGTGAAAAAGTCGGGGCTGCACAGGAACTTGGCACTGGGTGACTGCAGGAGCAGCGAGAGGCGTGAACGGCTGCCGGAGTGAGCGACGGCGCTGTCTCTGCGAAACTCTGCACCCCACACACACACACACACACACACACACACACACACAGGTCGCATCAGGAAAAGCGGCTTAGCTCGCGAGCTGAAAGTTGCTCTCATAGAAACAAACTGGAGCCGCTAACCTGAGATGGACTGAGGCAGCAGCTCGCTCTCCGGTTCTGGGAGCAGCTCCACGGCCGGGTCCTCCGCACGATCGCTGTTGGTGATGGTCCTCCGGATGCTCTGGTACCTGCCACCCACAGCAAAGGTGACGCTGCTGCTGGAAACCCAGCCTCCAACAGCCCTTATCAACAGGTGGTGGTAGTTCCCTCAACTCTCTCTAGTCTAGATGTTCACTGTCTTAGCCTTACGTAACCTGCACCACCCCGCAGCAAATATTCCATTAAAGACACGAGAGACGTCCGAGTGGACATTTTGTCTCTCAGACGTCTTTCCGAGAGAACAAACCTGCGGTTCAGCTGCTCCATCTGCTGAATGGAGTTGGAGCGGGTCAGGCCCTGCGGGGCCGGGAGGTCCGGTCGGACGTTGCCACGTGGTGGTTCTGTTCACGTGGTCCACGAAGAAGATCCTCCCGTGGCTGTCGATGCGAGCCTCCCAGTCTGGCACGCAGGCGCGAAGGGAGAACAGCAGTCAAGATGGAATTAGGAGTTGGGCCGGTTGTGGTGGACTCCACACACACACACACACACACACTCACTGGGAGGAAGAGGCTCGTCCACCCGCTGGTATCGGTGGATGTCGTGGTGCACTGAGGGGAGCGAGCGCACAGGATGGCCGTTGACCTGAGCACCTGGAGGTTCCGTTGCAATGAGGAACGGTTAGCGGACGTCAGTGTCGGAGGAGTTCTGCCCGGTTTCACATACCTTCTTCTCCGTCCGTCTCCGTGGTCACCAGCTCTGAGTCTGCAGAACCTCCCTCCACTCGGGGGTTTTCCTCCTCCCCCTCTTCCTCTTTGGTCAGGCCTCCGCCGGCCTGCAGGCTGAGCCTCCTCATGCCGACCTCCTCCGCCTCCTCTTGCTCTCCAGCCGTCGGAGCGTCTCCTTCAGCCTCGGTGAAGACCACCTGGCCATCCTCAGCCTCCGCTGCTTGGCTGAGTGGGGGGGTTCCAGGCACAGCTTCTCCTCCTGGGTCTATGGCCGTCTCTGCTCCCTCCTCAGCTTCCTGCAAAAACATCCCTCGTTTACACTCAGCATCCAGCAAAATGTTGACTTCACTTTTAAAAGTCAGCCGTTGATGTTCCAGGAGCCTGGAAGGACGAATCCAATAAAACCTGCTTTAGACAGAGGAGGAGGTCGCAGACTTTAACAGGCGTGAATAAAAAGGTTTTGGGTGAAACGACCGTCCGAACGCTGGCTGAGGCGCTGCGTCCGTCCAGCCCAGAACCTCTAATTGGATTCATTAGCGTTAACAAAAACCAATGAAAACTAGAACTGTAAAATCATTTTGTTAAATGAAACAAAAACAATTGAAAGAATAATTAATTAAACACACTGAAATTATTAGTTAAAACCCCTTCCTTTTAGTCCTTGTCTCTTTCATTCTCAAATAAAATTGATTTATTTCTCATGTGAAATTTTGCTTGAGCTAATAAATGTAGTTTTGTCATTTAAATACACAGCTGTATGCTCAAATTCTATTGTTCATGTGTGTATCGTGCAGGTACACTCCCTATTTACACACACTTTTGCACTTTACGCTGGTAAGCTGTTGTAGAATATATGTTTATTTATCCCACAACGGGGAAATTACACTGTGCCAGCAGCAATACGATAATAAATATTAGAAAAAATCTACAGGAAAAGTAAGAAAGAGAAATAAGAAAATATAATTGTGACAAACTATAGATGATCGGGGTTGTTGTGATTACTAAATCCTTTTTTAAAAATGTTATCTTCTGTTCAGTTTGATTCTTTTGTTTATTTGAATCTTGCACCTAACAAATAAGCCAAAGTATGAAAAAAAACTAAAAACTACCACCAGAAATCAAACGAAAAGTCCCGATTCTCTTTTTTCAAAGCAGCAAACCCACTCAAAACTAATTTAAATCTAACAAAATTAGAGAGTAAAAGTAAAAACTAAGTCAAACTAAACTATGAGTGGAAACTACTCTAGCCTTGGTGCCAAACGGCAAAAATAGCAGGCGGCTATTAATATCTCAGACGAGGCTGTTTCATTCATCCGCCGCCTCAGACCGACTGCTGGATATGAAAATAGCCACGGACGGTGGAGTGAGTGATGGCACTGCAGCCACCACATTATGGCGCAGTGTCCCATGAATCAGCCGGGGCGCTGACCCGGCGGCGGCTCGGCTGGACGCTGCGCTGGCACTAACGTCGCCTGTCGGCCCGACGCGCCGCTCGCTAACGTCTGTCGCATGAAAAAAACCTCCAGCTCAAACATGACAGCAGTGAAAGTGATTTATCACCTGTAATTATCAGTATTTGCGTTTGACTCTGGGCTGATGGGCTCTCGGAGGAGCTGCTGCTGCATTTTAGGGAACAGATCCTCATTTAACTATTTTGATACAGTTTAAGAGGTATTTTTCATCTCTGTGAGTAAGCTAGTTGAAACCAGTGTGAGTGTTACTGATACTAACCAGCGCGGTGGCCAGCGTGACAGGACAACTCTCAGCTGCTGGGGCGAGGGTCTGGGGGGCTGTTACCATGGAGCAGGTGTCCATCTCTGAAGACGGGTCTTCACCAAGCCTTCTCTCCTCCTGGAAGTCGCCCTCTGGAAGTCTATTCTGCAGCGCAGCCTCAACAAATGGAGCCTCCTCCACCTCAAAGAACACGTCCGGCTCCAGGACGTCCTCCAGGTCCAGTCCTGGGCCGAGCTCCAGGACCAGCTCTTCTGTGGTGGCCCCTGCCCCCTCCTCTTCCTCCGCTTCCAGCTGCTCAGGCTCCGGCTGGATCTCGACAAATATTTCATCCTCATCGGTGCCACCGACATCCGGAGGTTCGCCGTTCATCAGCAGCGGCGACAGCGGCACCGGGGTGATGTCATTGGCCCCGGACCTGTCCTCATCCTCGTCTGAATCGATGTGCAGCATGGCGCTGAGCCTTGTGTGCGTGGGGAAGCTGGAACGCAATTTAGGTGAGGCTGCACCCAGGGGCCTTTCCCCAGGGCCTTTGGGGGCCTCAATGGCGTCCAGGCTGTCAGCAAGTGACCTCTGAAGCAGTTTGTGGTGAGATGCACTCTCAGGTGGGAGGTCCTTCTCCAGCAAGGCCGTGACACTGCTGCCCCACAAGCTGGTGGAGCCATGCGGACCAGTGGGAGAGGCGCTGCGGAGACGACGCCGGGAAGATGATGCGGCAGGTCTTCATCGTCCGATGGAGTCCCCGGAGCTCCGTTCAGAGACGACAGGCCAATGATGGAATCAGGAGAGGCGCCTTCAACAAACAGAGGGGACGACATCGCGTCACTGGGAGAAATACTGTCGCCGAATCACCATGGCAACAGCGCAGACATTTCTCCAGGACGGAGGCGGCTTTGTTCATGTTTTCATTCAAAATCATGGAGAAAATTCTAGATTTTTCTCAAGGTCAGCTGAGCCAACGAACGAATCCTACGGCGCTGGCAGCAGTTTGCCGACAACCTGCCCAAAGATCAGAAGGGTTAGCAGCCTTACCGTCGGGCCCGGTGGAGGTGAGCTCCACTTTGAACTGCAGCTGCCCGCTCACGTGTTCGGTTGGCAGGCGCCGACACAGGGAGAAGCTGACAGGCTGAACGCTGAGAAACGACACGGCGAGAACACTGAGATGGTGGCAGCAGCGTGAATGGAGGCCTGTGGGCGGATGTCTGCCTTACCCAGGGATCTTCTCGATCAGGCGCTGCACCGGTATAGCCAGCTGGCCCAGGAAGCGTTTGATTATGGGCCGACTTTTGGCAAACTTGTCCTTCACTTCGATGTAGAGGATGTCTGTCATTAGTGCAACAAACGTGTATTTCTGCAGAGGCAAAACCACAGATAAACACACCCTTAAAGCGTTTGACGTGACATCCAAGAGCTTAACCGTGCCTCACCTCTCTGTGCCAGACGGGGTTGATGGTGTTAGCAATGATGGCCGACCGTCGCTCCTGCCCGTGGTGGCTAAAGACGGGGAAGATGCTCCTCTTCCCAGGGTGGATGGACATCTTCAGGTACGGGTCCGGGTTGAAGAACATGCCCTTCTTCAGGCCGATAGCTCGCAGGTCTGCAAAAGACGCAGTGGTGATGAGGTTTTCCTTCATTTGCGCCTGCAGCCTCCAAACGGCTCATCCTACCCGTCAGAGTGAAGCTGATCAGTTTCCGTGGATGTTCCACCCCCACCTGCTCGGCCAAACCCTCCACCTGAGCAGGAAGAGGAGGCGTCACGCCACAGGACAGCAACACAGATGTGTCCAACAAGTTAAATCAAAACCTCCCCGTATTTCTGCTCGTTAGCCTCCTTTTGCCAGGCCAGAAGTGACTGTAATCCTTGACTGTAATGCCAAAGATGGATGAGGCTAAATAGGTTTTTCTATTATAATACTTTCCCATAAGTCTCAATTTTCCTAATGTTTTTTTTGGCCATTTAGAGATGGAGCAGCTAGCTTGGCAGCATTTTGCTTTTCGTGTCTCCACCAGTAGGAAAAGTAAATAAATCAGTTGGCAGCTGGTACTCTGACACAATCCCTTTGCTGCTCGTGAGCCAATAAGATTAGTTACTGACCAGGACTGCGGGGTTCTTTATGGTGATGCAGGGGGTCGTGGCCCTCAGGGCTCCGCTCAGGCCGTGATAATACTTGAAACAGATCCTGGTCTCGGCTAAAAGGAAAGCGACAGACCATCAGAGGAGCGGAGCCCATCACAACCATCTGAATCTTTGCGGCTGAGTGACTTACGCTCCATAAAGTAGGGCCCGGGCTCCAGCCTCCACACGATCTGGCCCTTCTGGGTGCCGTTCACCCCTCGGTTCTTACATTCCCACACGTTGGATGGACTGGTTTCATCTGACCAAGGGCAGAACGTCCTGATCAGTTAGTGTGGCTTCAGATCACATCCACACTGCTCTGGAGTTGAGATTCAGTTTAATTTCATTTAGTTTCCCTCTTAGCCCCGCATGTAGTTACAGGAGAGTCCAGGTTTGTATCACTGAATCTTTGCTGAGTTAAAAAGGCTCAGAGGCGTCCCCTCGGAGGTGTAAGACTCTGGAGGAGCTAATGAAGTCTCAACTGCCTCACGATCGATGGGAAGTGACCCGACGCCCCGTCTGGCACCGGCACTCTGAGCTGCACCTTTCTCCTGCGCAGCGTTCTCACCAACACGGGACAACTTTTTTTCAACTAGCTGGAGCTGCTGGAGTTCTGAAGGTCATCACGGATGTAAGAGAATTCCTCAAGTACGGTGTTCCCCAGGGTCCAGTGCTTGGACAACTATCACCTGCGCCATCACTGATGTCCCTTTGGACCAGTGGGCCTGGGTTCGGATCCTCTGAAGTCTTGGGAAACACTCCCAGCGGCTGTATTACTTTTCACCAGGATGTGCAGATCTATCTGACAGGTGGAGCTTGATACCCTTGATACCACCCCGCGCCATCAAACCCTGTCTCTAAGCAGGATTGGCCCATTATTGGAGACCACCCTGTAGGAGGATGCACACACACACACACACACACACACACACACACACACACACACGCTTTGTGATAGTGTTTGTTACTGTATACGGCGGCAGGGCCGTTACGCGTTGAGTCAGCCTCCAGCCCTGCGTAAAAGCTCCTGTTGCAGTATCGACTCTACCGGGTTATTTTCAGCCACCGATAATGAAACACCTGGATCAGCTAATAGGTTGGGGGGTCGGAGCTACTTGGATGGAGTCCCACAACAGCAGCTTTAGAGTAAAACTGCAAAAAAAAAAAGGTAGAGAACTTAAAAAGATGTATGTTTTCATCACTATGGTGAGATGGGTCCACCCCCGGCTGGTTCAGGGGTTTGGAAGACCCTCTCAATTACCTGTCGTACCTGTAAAGATCTGGAAAAACAAAAACAACCACCTCAATTTGCTATCTCACCAATGTGGTACAGTCCGATCCAGTCTGTGGCATCCACTTCTTCTTTGATGTCCCACGATATGACGAGGTTCTGGCCACGGTTCAGCGTGTACTCCAGCGTGGACGCCGTCAGCGAGGACCGGCTCTCGGAGGTCACCAGGTCCGTGTCGCTGTTAGCCCGGGTGAGTCCGATGGGACTGCTGACAACGGAGACGGTATCCACGGCAGCGGCGCCGCCCCTCTCCGTCAGGGTCCGCAGGTTCTCCGGGCTGAGGGTGTGCCGGAGGTTGGGGCTGCGCCTTCGCGGGGCTGACAAGTGTTCACGAGTCCCCACCGACAGGTTGGGGGCATTGTGGGAACGGGTCCTGGGTGGCAGCACGGCGGTGGCGAGGGAAGGACGCATGCTGCACGCTTGGTGGAGCCCGCAGCGATCAGCAGAAGAACAGAACCCTCTTATGGATTCTTATGGAAAAGATGGTGAGATTTATGGTTTCAGCCCCGCTGACTTCATATAAATCCTCACGTTTGACCACTGTCTACTTCCGAGAAGCCGTAGAAACGACGCAGCGATCCAGGTGTTGTTTCCGCGCTGAACCGTCCAGCTGCAACACAAACCTAAAGGTGGGGAGAGAGAAGAGAGAAAACAGAAGCTAACGTGATCCGGGTCTAAATCCGCCCGCTGAGCACGTCTCACTTTGATTTGGTGTCTGTCAAAATAGTGAAAATGGGAAATGGAGCCGCGTCCGCCTCCCAGGAACCTCTTTAATCAGCAAATGCCAGTGTGGGAACTCTCCGCAGACGGCTGTCAGAGTCTCCACCAGAGCCATTTTGTTTGTCAGGGAAGGACGACATGTGACTTGACGATCTAGCCAGAGGCAGCTGGATTTTCTTTTCTTTTTTTTATTGGACCAAGAAGCAGAGGAATGAGTTTATATCTGCCTGGTCCAGACTCCCAAACCATGTGAGCTGCTGTCAGAGCCAGAATTTGAGGTCGTTGGCGTTTGAATGCAGCAGATAAAAGCAGAGCTGATCAGCGATTCTCTTCTGCAGGCCCCAGAATGGCTCTGGGGTCTCCACCACACTGGAAACACCCCCGAACCAGAAGCAGAGGACTAACCATCACCGCCACTACAACACTGTAGACCACCTGCACCAATGCCAGTAGATCAACAGTTTAGCTTAGCACAAAGTTTGGAAACTGTGAAGAGGGCTGAAAATATCTTAGCTTCACTAAATGATACGCATTCCTTTTTCACACCATCACGAGTGTGTGTCACCTTGGTAACCAAACAAAACACAAATACGACCGCCGTTTGTTAGCTCTCAGTTCTGCAACCAACATTGTGGTGACAACAATCTGAGAACTCGGGTTGTGTGTGTTTAGTGTCCGCAGGTGTGAAAAACTGCTGATTAATCATTAGAAGATGCAACTGGAACTTGTGAACTTGTTCACCAACTTGATTGAAAGAGGCACAAAGTTTGCTCGTGAGCGCACGTTCAGGCACAACCCTGCTAGCTAGGGCGACATTCAGGCTAAGTTGCTTCCTACCAGTCTTGATCAGGAGCTGCGTTTCCGGAGGGCGGGTCCAGCTCAGCCACAGCCATCACCCTCTTTGCCCTTTGACCATCAAATATCACATGCCTCTTTGATCCAGTTTTTTAAACATCAAATGCCCCTTTGAAGCCATTTTTGATCAGTTTTGACGCAACGCTGGCGGACCTGCGTCGCTGGAAAAGATCCGTTTCTGAGGCTACGACAGAAATAAAGAGCCGAGTTTTCAAGCTGCTGTTGCTGCCGAATCGGCTGCGTTGTTAAAGACACAATTACCTAACCTGCATCCATCCATCCATCCATCCATCCACCCGTCCACCCGTCCATCTGTCCTTCCAACCCTCCGTCTCCTCCGGGAACATTGTCATTTCTGTTCTTTCACTTCATTTGCCCTCCTCCACTGCGCCCAAACTAACGGCACCATCTATCAAAGTGACATTAGGAACCAAATTAAGTCTGGCACCAAAAACAGGCTCTCAGTGCTTCAGAAAGACCAACCCAGGAGCCCAGACTCCTGAGCCGGCGACCTCGCCCGCTTCCACTCTTTCTGTAAAGGTGGATTTGGTGAGAGTGGCTCCTGTGGAAGAGCTGGTGATCATTTCAGAAGCGGATCCTCCGCAGCAGCGTGTGTGACAGATATGCTCTCATACGGCTGCTGAGCCCCTCAATCACTCACTGGTGTGTGTGTGGATGAGGAAATGAGATCTGCTGCCTCTGACATGGGGAAGGCCGGACGCCACGAGATCAGCCAAGCCACATTTCTCTTTCCCACACACACACACACACACACACACACACACAGACACACACACACACACACAGACACGCGCTAAGACACGAGGATTTATGACAGAATAAAACCTTCGTCACAGGAGACGGTAATCCCACTCACGTGGGCTCTGTGGCCTCGGGGGCCGTGAGCGCCGGCGGGGAGGGGCCACTCCCATAAACACGCAGAAGAAGAACCCAAAGTAGAAACGAGTGACGCAGACTCTCGTTCTTTAATCTGGTTCCTCCTCTCTGCGCGGGATTAATGACCAACTCACGGGAACCGGCACAAGCCAGCAAGGTGCTGGGGGTGGGGGCAGGAACGGAGACGCCGCAGGGTGGAGGAGGGTGGAGGAGGGTGGAGGAAGGTGAAGGAGGGTGGAGGAGGGTGAAGGAAGGTGAAGGAGGGTGGAGGAGGGTGGAGGAAGGTGGAGGAGGGTGGAGGAGGGTGAAGGAAGGTGAAGGAGGGTGGAGGAGGGTGGAGGAGGGTGGCAGAATGGCTTGATTAAAAGAGGAAGGTGAACATCTCCAGCGTCTGCAGGGACCAGAGAATCCCCCCGTTCTTGGAGGCGACCCACCGAGAGCACCGACACCAAGATCCACACGAGGCACCAACCCAAAGCAGCCCGGGACACGGTTCATTAGCAGCACTCGTTTTCTATCTTTCCATCCATCCTGCTCGGAGAGAGTCGGGCTGTAGCCGTGGAAACGCTCAGAGTCCCAGAAAACGGACGTTTCCTGACCCATGAACCAGATCATTGGGACGGGAGACACTGTGATGTCAGTACAGGGATTCCTCCTCCTCTTCCTCTCTTTCTCTTTCTCTCCATGACACTGTGTGTGTGTGTGTGTGTGCGTGTGTGTGTGTGTGTGTGTGTGTGTGTGTGTGTGTGCGCGCGTGTGTGTCAGCAGGAGCACTCTTTTGCACCCCTGTGGAGGTGAATGCTGCACTTTACAGCTTGACAGAACGGGCACCTTGGGTAGCTGGCAGACACACACACACACACACACACACACACACACACACACACACACACACACACACACACACACACACACACACACACACACACAGAGCTATTAAACACTTCTTGAGCTGAAGTGACGTCACTGGTGAGGTGAAGCATGAACGTTCTGGCTGCTGAGAGCTCCAGGAAGCTTCCTGAGGCAGCCTGAGGGTCTGGGGCGGCCCAGAGGTGCCCCCACCCGGGTCGTTCTCTGAAAACGGGCTGTGCACATCCTGGATGAGTCACCGGTTGGGAGGTGTTCCCCACTGACCCCCCATCCGGCCAGAAATGGCTGCAGGAAGACGGATTGCTGCTGCCCTCCGAAGGCCAACGTCTCCCTAAACGAAACGAGGGGTTTTCTACGGCTTTTTTCAAGCCCTCAGACTGACTACTGGTGGTTCAGCAGCACAAGTTTGGAGCGATGGGACAGACTCTCCACATTCTGCTCTTCAAACTGGGTTTACTGGATTTCAGAGACCGGGCCGGTGCAAGTCCACCAGTCCAGTGTGGCTTCCAACAGTCGGGCTGACTCTTGGTTGGGACTTTATGGGAGCCAAAGGTGAGTTCCAGGTTCAAACCATGGTGAGTTACTGGGGTGCTCTGGGCCTCACTGGTTCCCAGTCACCAGTGGAACCAGCAGGGATCATCTCAGCAGTCACACCTGCGTTTTCCAGGTCAGACGGCTCCGAATCGCTGCTGCGGAGCTCCAGGCAGCGTCCCAGCATTCTGCTGAACAAGCCTGATGGAGGGAAGATCAAGATGGTGTCTTGATAAGATGCAGGCTGGAGGGAGGAGGAGGAGCAGGAGGAGGAGGAGGAGCAGGAGCAGGAGGAGGAGGAGCAGGAGCAGGAGCAGGAGGAGGAGGAGGAGCACTCGGATCAGCCTGGACCAGCAGCAGGTCAGCCGGAGGAGAGCTCCGCAGGCCCGAGGGCAAGAGGGCGTCTCTGTGATCAGGAGCGGACACCAAGACAGACGAGGCCCAACTGCAGGTTGGGACAGTTTGCCTGCAGCCGGACTGGGAACAGCCCGGTGTTCCCTAAGCCACTTACTGCAACTGAGCGACTGGAGCAGTCAGAACAGGGTGGCTAAACGCCCCCAGACTAGTCCAGGGTTCCTCCGCTCACCCGCTCATGGCTCCTCTCAGCCTCCGTCTCTCCAGCATCCAGTATCGGACGTCTTTCAGACCCTTTTTCATTCAAAACGGCCAGATACATTTGCCATTATCCCTTTTTTGGGCAACTTACCATAAAATCTTCTCTTTTTTCCAAACAAGCAAGGAAAGCACAGAAACGTGAGCGCGCTGCTGACGTGAACGCGGCCCTCGCCCGACCACCGCAGCGCCGGGAGCAGGCGGGCAGGTAACCCCCGCTCGGCACCTCCGCGTCAGCAAACATCGCGTTACATAACAGCGTGAGTCCAGCCCGAATCACGGGGAGTCGGTGTGCGCGTCGGCGGGGCCGCGCACGGCCGCGCTGCGCACAGGAGCGAGCGGGCCGCGCGGGGCCGCACTGGCGGAATGTGCAGGTGTCACCGCCCGCTGGCGGACGGCTGCGGGAATCCCCGCGTCAGCATCATCTCATGCATCTCCCTCACGACAGGGCCAGACAAAAAGACACCGATCAGTCCTCCCTCCCTCCCTCCATCCATCCATCCATCCCTCCATCCATCCATCCATCCCTTCTGCTCCTCCGTGCGAGGACGCGCCGACAAACACCCAGCGCACGAGACGGCGCTGCGGCTGTTTAATGGCAGACTGCACATCATCATCTTCCTCATCAGGAGGATCAGCATCACAGTGGCAAGACATCAACACCCCACAGCCCTGAAGCCCCCCCCCCCCTCACCCCCCGGAGCGCAGAGCTTACCTTTTGGCGCAGACATGCGGGGATGGGGAACCGCAAACACCTGCTCGGCGGTTTGTGCGGGGCTCTGGCGGCTCAGGTCGTTATCCCTGCAGTCCAAATGAGGAGGGACGGGCGGGTGCCGCGTCCCCCCCCCCTCCTCTGCCGCCCAGATCCCGAGTCAGGGCAGATTCGGGCTCGGAATGCTGAATCGGGACCGGATCGCTGCAGAGACGCGTCGGAAGCGCGTCCGCGTCCGGAGGTGCGCGCCGGGGGCAGGAGGAAGCCGGGCTCGGCGCTCCCGCTGCCGCCGCTGCTTCAGGCAGCCGCGCAGCTCCCGCATGCAGGCAGCATCTGCATCGCAGTGCGCTGCAGTCTGCGCCCGAGTCCTCCCACCAGGTCCGGCAGAGGCTCCGACGACCACAGCCTGAAAAAAAGAGAGGGAGGCGACGGCTGGCGGAGGGTGGCCGGGTTTGGGGCTTGCTCCAGAGGGGGGTCTGGTTTCACCGCTGCACTGCTGCACACCAGCGTGAGAAACCAGCAGGAAAGACACAAACGCAACCTGTGGGCGCACTGGTGCATTTACCCTAAACAACAATTCTGTAGTTTACCTCACGCAGTTACTAAAAAATATTCTCTGTCCACGAAGGACGGGATTATATTTAAAAGGTACAAAAAAATCCTGTTGGGGCAAAAACATTTTCATATTTTAAGTCAACTATAGATTAATAATGCAGTGCGTTCATAAATATTGTACTAATTAGCAAATTGAAAAAAAAACCCAAACAGAATTTGCGTTTTACCTCTAAACGTAATCAAACCAGGAGCACAAAGGTTCACATTCTAAGATGAAAAACAGGTACTTTGGGGACGTGCGCGATGTTTGTTGGCACGAATTTACCTTCGGTCCGCTGACGCGGCGGCTGCCGCAGCTGCTGGTGGCCGGGGAAACAGCGACACCCGGCGGCCGCAGCGGGGAGGCGCAGCACGGCTGGAGCGCCAAAGATGGTGAAGACGGCAAAGAGCTCGGGTTCGGGTTCGGGTTAGGATGGAACCAGAAGGGTTCGGGTTCGGGTTCGGGTTCGGGTTAGGATGGAACCAGAAGGTTCACAACAATATAGGCAGCTAAACGCACATTTAGGATTTCAAACAAGAACATCGTCTTTTTCCCTTTTATTGCAACCATGTTGCCAAAAATCGCACATTTACAATAATGCCGGATAAAAACGTGATATATAAAATTCCCAAACCAAAACATTCCAACACAATGCATCATTAAACCTGGGGGAAAAGCACTTACCAAAAAAAAAAAAAAAAATAAAATAAAGAGCAGGTACAGCTCATTTAAAAGATAAATAATGGGGCAGCCACAGTGTATCAGCAGGTGAAAGATTTTTAACCGAAAAATACTGACTGTAAACAAACTAGCATAAAAACAACAGTCGTTTCATGTTGAACATTATTACAATTATTGTAATGATTAGGGTTTTAAACAGGGATTTATAAGAATAATTAGACACCGAGCTTCAGACCAACCACAACATATCACACTTCAAGTATAAAATACAACACTTTAAATACTTTGTCCCATGTATCGACTGTATATAAAAGTGTACAACCCTTCAGTTCCATAGATTACTCCAAAATTCTGACATTTACTTTAGTTTTTTTTAAACGGCTAATCTCCATTTGTGATTGGACAAAAGCTCAACCATGCAGCGCTGCCTCCTGGTCACTACTGCACAAAAACACCACCACCCCCACAAGACTGCGCACTTGTAACGTAGATACTTAGGCTTCGCCTCTGGAAAGAAGAGGAAAAAAATCACATATCTTGATTCAAAAAGAGCCGCCTTAGCAGATATTCAAGCTCGGAATCCCAACGCTCCAAGGTTACAACCCTGTATGACGACACGGTCACAGTGAACACAGATATATACACGTCACATTTCAGTGTTTTATAAAACCCTCCTGTTTTATAGTCGTAGTGAAAACCACCGATTCACAAGGCAGATAATGTGCATCAAAGAGCACTAAAACAGCACAAGAAGGACGAGTGCACGGATCACTGACACCACTAGTCGCTGTAAGGATGCACACAGAGACATTCAGTGCAGCTACAGTCATGAGTTGGTCCAAACACGTCACACGTCTGAGCACGAGGCCTCTCGCACGTGCACCGTTAGCGCACCACCGCGTGGGAGAAGTGGCATCACTGCGGCCTCCTCGCACAAGCGGCCGTGCATTTACATTCGCTGCTGTGAGTGGACGTTTGTGAGCAGGCAGACGGGTGGAGGCCAAAACAGCAATACTAAAATCTGCCTCGGGGTTAAGCAGCAAGGCACGGCGCTAGCGTTAGCGTTAGCGGCAGCGGGACCACTCAGCGCAGCGTTTGGAAGGAAAATAAAGTTGAAACTGAACATGGGTGCCGCAACTGGGATTAAAGTGGGATTTAAGCACGAGGGTGTTCCGATGAGGCCGTTTTGCATGAATGGGGTGAAAAACTATTCATCATAACCAAACTTTAGTTTGACATGTTCAACTACAGAAGAGCAGCCACATTTAAAGGTGTTCCGAGTGACGGAGAGTCCAAATGTTCTCCTCCAAACGTGCTCTCTAACTTCCTCTTTTGGTTTGGATAGTTTGTCAGAGCACATTTAACCTGACCCAAGGGTTACTGTACTGTGATTAAAATGGCGGTGAAAGCTTCTCTTTGGCAAAAACGGATTAGACGAACATTTGTGTGCAGATATTTGATCTGTGCTTCAGGTTCTGTTAAATGTTGAATGTTAGAATGAGTCCTCAGTCCTGCGGGGATGCAGGTGGACATCAGACGCACAAAAACCTGACTTTGTGTTTCTTTAACTCACCAAAGTCACAGATGAGTGGTCATCCTAAAATCTCCACATCTGGACAGAGCTTAGACTCAGGTGTAAATGTGTAGAAGAAGAAACGGACGTCAACATTGGGACATTGGAGCCGACGTGGCAGAAACATCAGCACTTGATCCGGGTTACTTGGGCCCGCGGCCGTTTGTGCATCTTAACTACGTTTCCACTGAACTGACTGTTTTTATGTAAGAACTTTGTAAATGTTAAAAATCTCAAAAGTTAAAACCCAGGCTTGTTCTCAAGCTTGCTCTTCATCTTTGAATTCGTGCCAGTGCAGCTAAAATCAAGCCTTCCGCTAACGTTTGCGCCATCTTGAAGCTGCAGCCTGGAACTTAGAAGTAACTGAAGAAGAGCCGGCCGGAGCGGGTGTGAGCGCCGCCCAGGCCCGGAGCAACACAAACTCCTCACTCAAAAGAAAACAGATGCTAAAACACCCAAGAACCCACCTTCTAAGCCAGCCGCACCGAATATCCGCGAGAAACCGAAATGACCGTTAGCGGGAGGCAGTGTCGGGCTTCACAGCTCAGCGGCCACCGAATCTGAAGGTCGGACCCCCTGCTGGGACGCTCCTCCGAGGAGAGCTACAGGTGTACGGATAAGGCAAACTTGGTTTCAGGTCAATTCTCCAGCAGCGTCGGAGCCCTCTGCTGCTCTGGTAGGAGGTGAGGACTGCGGAGGGTTTGGTGGCGGCGGGGACGGTTCTGGTGGGTCTGGAGGTCTATGGCTCTGCTCCATGGCACTAGGGCAGTCTGTAAATGACAGAAAGGCTTGTTACGGCAGGGAGGCCGTCAGAGCAGAGCACACAGGGCCAGGGGCGCCAGGCTCGCCAGCAGGAGGTGGGTGATCCTGTAGAGATGCAGCGGACAGAAGGTCACCATGGCGATGGCCAATGGGAGAGGGAGGCGGGACGCCAGAGGGAGGAGTTTACTGGAAGAGATGAGGAGGAGGCCGTTAGGAAAAGGGGAAGGATGAGGCGTCCGGGCCGGCGTGCTGGGGCGTTCTCACCTGCTTCCGAGCGTGGAGGTGTTGCAGTTGATCAGCAGCATGTAGACGCTCATCAAAGGCACGATGTGAGGCCAGCAGGGGTCGGGGTCCAGCTGGTGGCAGAATCTGCAAGCATCACAGCCAAGGTGGACGGAAAACTGCCGCACGTGGCTCCAGCACTGGCTCCAGGAAGGCGCTTTACCTGAGGTTGCGGCTCCAGTGGACGAGCGACGGCGTGAGCAGCATGAGAGGGAGCGTGAAAAGCGCTGACAGGCAGAGGTGGAGCTGCAGGTCATCCCTCACGTTGAGCAGCGTGCGCTCGGACAGGAGGGGGGCGCCGTTGCATTCCTTAGACCTCCAGCTGGAGTCGCAGGCCGCTCTGCCGTTCTCAGCCTCCTTGTGCTTCTGCGGCGCCTGGAAAGTTTGTGAAAAGTCCCGTTTTCCAGAGAGCTTGGTCAAGAGTCAAAGGAAAGATCTTTCCAGACTTACCAGGTTCAACATGTGACTCAGCGACCTCTCCGTCATCTGGAGCCTCAGGACCTGGAACCAGCAACAGTCCAGACGTCACCTTCCACCAACAGCGCTGCTGGTAGACACGCACGCGCTCTCTGCAGCGCTCACCCTGTTCAGGTGGAGCAGGAAGGTGGCGAACATCGCGACGGCGGAGCAGAAGGTCCCCGCCATCGCAGCCAAACCCAGGATGAAGAGGAGCTGCGTCCGCGGCCGCAGAGCGCCACAGTCTCTGGAGACGGACGGTCTGAAACGCCGAAGCACACTGTTAGCGCACGCTAACGTGGAGTCTTTAGTGGGCGGAGCCTCCGACACACGGCTAGCCCACATTTATCAGAGCCCGCGGGTTCGTGCGCTGGAATCGCTGAGGCACAGCTCACAAAGCATCACTCTCACCTGCTCAGCGGTGCCAACGTCAGCGAGAACACTCGAACAGCCACGCGCAGGAAAGCGCTGCCCCAGTACGCCACCGCGGCGCCGAACACGTAGAGCAGAGGCGAGAGAACGTGGTGCCACACCTCCGGAGGAGCCGCGCCATCTGCCAAGGTCAAATCCGGGGTGGTTGGAGGAAGGGCGTCGATGGCGGGCAGGTGAAGCAGAGACCAGAGCTGTCGAAACCAGCTACAGCTGAGAGGGAGAAGAAGAGGAGGAGAAACGGAGAGCGCTGCAAATTGGCCAAGACTAAACGACGGGGAACGGTGGGAAACTAAAAAAGCAGTCTACCTGAGCAGGAAGTGGAGGATAAAAACAGCCAGGCTGATTTTATGGGGCTGCCAGCCCTTGGCCACGGCGTGGCTCACGGCCGCCGCGCGTCCTGACTGCAAGATGGAGGAGAGCTGCCCCCCGCAGGCCAGGAGGAGAGTTACAGCTGTGTACACGGGCACCGTGGCGCCATGGAACCTCAGAACCTGAGACGAGAGACGGCTTCAGAAGATGTTCAACCCAAACTGCTGTTCAGAAATAAACTGATCTCACCTGTCCCAAAACTCTGGGCAGTGACGTCCTCACCGAGACCTAGAGGGAAAAGACAAGCTGGGCTTGAGGCTTCAACGGATTCACCGTGCGCTGGAACCAACCTTACCCTGTAAAAGCAGTTGGGGGCAGTGTGCAGCTGCAGGAGGACGTCTGAGCTGTTGTCCGGGCGGCTCGTGTGGAGCATCCCTGAGATCTCGGTCAGCGAGGGCGCGCTGGCACACGGACGGAGCACGAGTGTGGGTGATGAGAGGGAACCACAGCCAGACTGGCGCAACTCACCTGGCCGTGGTCAGAGAGTCCTCGCGGAACCACGGCACATGCATGACGTAGACGCTGGGAAGCCTGTCTGCGGACAGACCAGAACCACCATCACCCGGCGCCGAGGCCACCCAGCTCACAGCCACGCAGGAACCCACCTTTCTGTGCTTTGCACTGGCTCAGAACGGTGATCCTGAAGGCTTGGTAGACCTTCGGACAGGTTGGACGGTTGGAAAACATCTAAAAACAGCAAAGGGGTGTGGCTTTAAGGCTACCTGGTGAAAGTGCTGCAGCCTGATGGTGTGGAGAAGCCCGGAGGAGGCGATGGTGGCGTCGCTAGCAGTTAACCCTGGACAGAAAGCACCCGGATCTCAGCCCGCCTCTGTCGTTCCAGCACAGCCAAGCGGGGACAGAAAACTACAGCTCACCCAGGGACAGGACGTGGGTCACCGGCAGAGTCCGGGCCTGAGATTCTCGCCTCTGCCACTCACACTCCACCGCAAACTGGAGAACAGGTCAGAGGTTACTGGTCCGATCCCAGCCGGGGGGGCGGGCGGAAGGATGAAAAGTGCTGCCATCACCTGTTTGCCGCTGAGGTTGGAGGCAGAAACGAGCAGGTGAGTGACAGCTGACAGGTCGCTGAGGGTCAGGGTCAGGACCTGAGGGAACAGCAGGAGGGTTAGGGTCCTCCAGCGGCTCGGCGGGGGGTGCGAGCAGACGAGCCCTCACCTTGTAGGGGGGCAGCAGCTCCGTGCCCAGGGAGAGGTCCACTGCACGGACGCTGGAAGCACGGAAAGATAGATCTAAGAAACGAAGGAGACTGTCTGAGGACCCAGGCGGGGGAGCGAGGGCGGGCCTACCAGGAGGAGCCGTTCTTCTGCGTGCAGCCGTAGACCCAGCTGCTCATCTCCTGAAAGCAACAACGGCAGAATCAGCGGTGCGTCTTGGCTCTGGGCCCGTCCACGTGGCCCTGGGCTCCGCACTCACCAGGTCGCTGCTGCGGCAGTAGAAATGGCTGTAGGCTTTCCTGCGACTGGGCAGAGCAAACAGGAAGTACTTGGCCTGTCCGTCCTGCAGACAGAGCAGAGGTCGGCTGTCATCTGTTCCAGGGTGAAGAGCGCGCTCTTCACCCGACGCCGGCCGTGATGGGGCGGCGGCCGACCTTGGGAGTGCTGTAGGCCAGGCGCAGCGTGTTAACCTCGCTCCATGCTTCAGGGGAGTCTGCGCAGCAGAAACAGGCAGCCTGATGAAACCGCCCAGGTGCTCACAGCAGCTGGAGCGGCTGCCGGCTGCGAGGGTCCTTCCAGCCCTGCTGCCTTTCTTTCCTACCTGCTGGGAAGATGGACTGATCCTGGGCTTCCCCCAACGTCCTGACGGGGTTTCTGATGAAGTGGTGCGCCAGTACAGAGCGCCGCTCCTCTGGCTTATCTGTGAACTACAACACACCGACTCATAAGCCGATTCTCCAAACAGCAGCTTGTGAACGTCCGTGAACGGACGAGACGCGTCCTCACCTGTCTGGTTTCAGGGTCGATGAGGTCAAAGAAGGCCCTGACGGTGGCGAGAACAAGCTCTTTGCACCTGAAACGCAAACGGGCTGCTTAGGATGGACGAATGGACAATACCTGAAAACCAGTCCAGCGTTAGATCAAATCCATCTTTTTACCAAACGATGGACAGATGGTCAGTGGACACCCATGTCCTGGGGACTGCAGTCGCCTGAAAGAAGCACAGACATGGGGCGCTGGACGCCTTAGTCCTCGGTAGTCGGCTGTTTTGGCTTTCAATCTTTCACCGGAGGTGTGACTGACCACTAGAGACAACTTGTTGGGGTCTTTGGAGGAACAAGGCAGGGATGTCAGGCCGGAACGGACCTGGTAGTCACGGTAACCACCCCCGATAGAGACAACGGTGATGTTCCTGAGCTTGTTGGCCTGGTTCACCCACCTGTGTCTCACTGCTGAGTAGAAATCTGCGGAGATGAGAAGATCCCTGGTGAACTGATCTACATCCCCCCGTGGTCTTAGAGCTCGAATCTACTGGAATAACGCGAGTGTCCGATCCATGCGCTGGTCCGGGTTCTGCTCACCCAGCAAGTAAGGGTCAAAGGACAGCACGGGAGCCAGGTGGGGGGAGGCCTGGGTGATGATCAGGCTGACCAGGCTGGGGTTGAAGCGAGGTAAAGTGTACAGCGCTCGGGCCACCACGCCCCCCATGGAGTGGCCGACCACCACCACACTCTGGGGTGGGCTCTTCAGGTGCTGCGGAGACGTCGGCGGGGACAGACGGAAGAGCAAGTTCTGATTAGTCCACAATGGAAAGGTGGCTTCCCGTTGAATCCTGACCTTGTAGAGCCTCAGGATGGCCTTAATGCTCTCGTGCAAGAAGTGAGTCTGCCTGAGCAAACTGCCCCCGTAAAGAGCCACCAGCTCCTCGTTGAAGTCCACAGTGAAGACGTTGAAGTGGAGGCCACCCTCCATGCTTTCGGCTTTCCTCAGGGCCACCGAGCCCAGAGAGCGAGCTTAGAGACGGGAAGAATACAGAAAGACTTCAGCCGCACGTCAAACTAAAACGCTTACACACTAGCTCTAACCGCCCACATGAGCTCAGTCATTGGCTTTCAACCGGTACCTTGTTTGAAGCTGCCTGCGTTTCCCGGCAGGAAGAGCACCGGGGCGCCCGCCAGCTTCAGGGCCCTGGTCTCCTGGGCGTACAGGCCCTCTCCGTACAGGTAGAGCCCGTACGCCGGGTACATCCTGGCCACGCGGCGGGGCAGGGCCACGCGCTGTCCAACCACAGGCACCAGTGCACGTTAACGGCACTTGAATGCACTTAGCCCTTCACACTTGGCAGCTGTCAAACTGTTCAGACATTCTGGAATGTGATTATGACTACGTTTAAATCCTTAGAGGGGAAGGAAGCGACACCCTGGTTGTGTTCAGGCTCCCCTCAGAACAGACAACAAACGATTTCTGGATTTTTCAGGTTGCTGCAGACTAAAGAACCCCAACCTGTGGATTTCTGCAGGTCATGCAGCACAAAAACAGGCTGTTTGCCCCCAACGCAGCAACACCTGCCCCCAGGTGTGCAGCACACCTGGATGTGGAGGCATCAAGCCAGCTGCACATCTCCAGCTGCCTCTGCCTTATCAGCCATACGTGGCTCAGATGAGCTTAGATTTGGTCTTCCAAACATGTAGGCGACACACCGACGAGCACAGGTGAGTGGGAAAACCGGAAGAACCCTGCACGCGCTTCTGAAGCGGCACATTCAGGTGTCTGAAGATGCTAGAAAACGATCGTTTTAGTCAGATTTGACAAAATACAGAGGCAGAAAAAGGAGGCAGTTGGAGCTTCGGCGGCAAAGCAACCTGGTGGCCACGCGTGAAGCAAAGCTTCGGAAAAGGTAGGTGTGGAGGGAGGTGCAGAAGGAAACATTAGCCTGGCTCACCCGATACTCCGGGTACTCGAACATGTAGGTCATGCTGCATCTGTTCTCCTCGAACCCCGTCAGCATTTCTCGGCAGCCGACGGCCAGAAGCACAAGAGCGAAGCCGTAGACGGCCGGACTGGCGATCCTCATGGTTTCAGGAGGTTGTTTTCCTGGATATCACCGGTGTTTCGCCTCCATGTTTGAGGCGCCGTGAAGGCGGTCACCCTCACCGGGCGACTGAGACGACCAAAGAGCAGCGGTGATTGACAGCTTCAACATCCAATAAGAGCCAGGAAGGCGAAAACCGACCAATAGGAGACCAAGGAATGAGTGACGCAATAACAAAACAGGAAGTGGGGTGTCGGTTACGAGTACGTAAAGCTCGAACTCAGGAAGTTTTAAAGGGGGTTTTGAGACGAAAAATTGAGTTGGCTTCTGAGATCTGTGAGATTTGGGAAGACTGAGACAGAAATTTGGCAATGATGATGGTAAATGTTATTGAAGCGTTGTATGAGCTTTAGACTTGGCAGTCAGAGCGATCTGCGTCCTTCTCAGCACCTGTGACCACATTCACACACACACACACACACACACACACACACACACACACACACACACACACACACACACACACACTCACACACACAGCAAGAAATTAAGGAATCTCTCTCTGAGTAATAAATACCTCACCCCTATAATAAATTCTAAAGTAAATGTTTCAAAAAGCCTTTTTTGTCCAGGTGAAGTGACGTACTTTACAAACAAAGAAAAATAATTACAAGTCTTTGATCAAAAACAAGAAGCTGCCGTCTCATTTTTTTAACAATGTGAACATCTGTACAGCCGGTGTAGCACATACATGTTTTTTTAGGTCTGATAATTAAATTCATAGATCAAATAAAAAGCATGAACAGACACTGATCATATGGTAAAATCAGCTTTATGGCAGAGCGATTATACTAATCTCTAATTAGAAAGTATGAGAAGTTGCAGGTGACTAATAATTAGGTTCCATCATTTATCAATGTAAAAATCTTCCAGAACAACAACTCATTAGCTTTAAATTTATGTAACAGTATTTTTGCGCAAACATTTGTGCAAATAAAATGAAAAAAAAAGTACAATTTTGACAATTACTATATTATGAGATCACATCTAAACCATAAATACTTTGTCCTTTGAGTTCCTACTAATCAAGTTTTTCTCAACCAGTTTTGATCAATTCAGTCTAACTGAAAAAACCCCAAAACAAACCAAAAACAAAAAAAAAAACCCTAAAAAGAACAAATTCAGTGACATGCCATTAGTTAAGTCACCTCAAATTAAAAGTTCTTTAATCCAGAAGTTTGGAGTGTTCTATCTTTGTAATGGTCCAGTCCGGAAGCACTCCCTGAGTAAACTCCCTTTGGAATCTGTTACGGGAATAAAACATACATGTAAAATAATGCAGTTACTTGGTTTATAGACATTTATAGACATGCTCACTCGTAGTTAGCAG
>CAAE01015032.1:644115-712447 GCA_000180735.1 Tetraodon nigroviridis | reverse complement strand
GCGACCTGGAAAATGCGTGTTCCCTCCAGGTTGTCGTCCGGAAGACGAGCGTTGGTCAGATACCAGAAACGCATCAGGATACTGACAAACTTCCTTCCTGGGTGAACAACCACAGTTATTATCATCATCACCTTCATTCTGTACTGGACATAAATTAGATGAAAATGTATGAAAGTCATTCTGACCATTGTCATCGTAGTAGATTCCCACGTCTCCCGGCGTGGTGTACATGATCTCATCAGAGTCTGCGGACAGCGCTTTCTTGTGGCTCAGTGGCAGCAAGTTGCATTTTTCCTCCAGTTTTCCAATCAACTGAGAAAAACAGAACATCGGAGAAATACTGTGACAGGTCACATATAATATTGTGTACTGATCAGTTCCATTTCCGTTTGGAATGATGCACATTGATCGTTTGATACTATAAAACCTTTGGTGATTTTGATGGCTGCGGTACAAGCTGAAACACAGTGAAAACTGAACATGCACAATAATATGTTTTTCATTAGGTCTCCATACTTACGTCTTTAGCTACGAGTCCTTCTAAAGCGTCAAACTGACATTGTGACAACAGTCTCGACACATGAGAAAAAGCCTGAAAGACACAAGAAAATCACCCAAACAACCAGTGAGGGTGTAGCTCCATTTAAGACATATACAGTATATATATATATATAAAAAATCTACAGGGAACATATGGTGACTCCAACAACTCATATTAGGGGCTCCTGTTTACGGGCGCTACAAGGTACTTCAAGAATTCTCACATAAAATGTAATTACACACCTGGTATGGCAAGAATAAAGTAAAAAAATTAGGACGTACTGACCTGCTTCGCTCCCTCTGTAAACTCTTCGATACTGAACTCTGTGTCAAAATAGGTTCTGATCAGAAAGTAGTATATTCTAGTGCGCAGCCAGATGAACGGATTTGGGATCCCAACAATGACCACCTTTTGGTTCTGTTTCAAACCGTCCCGGTCGGAACTATACGGACGGGCCGCTGTTACCACCGCGGAAGGAGAGGCTAACCGGGCTTTACACGAACGGTTCGGTATAATACGTTCATGGAAAACTAGACGAGTCAGGCTCGTTGTTAACGGTTTTCGGTGCCAGCATCGTAGCACGGGCAGCGCCATCTTTGTTTTCCAGAAACACCCTCGGGTCCGTGTGCCTTCATCGTCCGGTGTGAAACAAATCTTTTTAAAATGTTTAAATTACGACGCGGTACAATAATGTACAGTACATATATATTTTTTAGGATAAGGTAAGTGATAAAGTCAAACAGGAAAAAAATCCGATTGTCTCCGAGATCTTCCTTGTCTTATTTATACGTGTAGGGAAGTTTATTAATGTGACACCAGGGAAATTCACCCGTTCCCACTCCTGCTGGTGTTACTCCCGAGGTAAACATAAACTGTAACATGGAATCCCAGGAAAAAATACACGTCCCCATATACACAGGAATAAACAAGGATATCTTTCTGCAAGAAATTTATCCTCAGGTAAGACGAAGCATTTTCGCGTTACTTTTTTCCCCCGGAAGAACATGTGCTCGCAGTCTCCATATTTGTACTCGGCATTACTGCAGTTTTAATGACGTTATATTGTGGCTAATATGTGCAGTACGTTTTTATTTTATGTTTATTTTTTCCCCCCAGCGCAAACCGGCCGTCCTGAGAGGGGTTAGTCTGGGGCCATGTCTGGAAAAGTGGACAGTTGACTATCTCAGACAGAGAGGATCAGATAAAGAAGTGAAGGTCCACGTTTCCACGGTCGCACAGATGGACTTTCTCCACAAAAACTTTGTGTACAAGTGAGCTGTTTCACACGCAAACGCACACAGAAACGCAGGGACACAATCCAGGACTCAGCTAGGCTGGTTTATTCACAGGACTCTGCCCTTCAGGGAGTTTGTGAAAAGGGCATCTGAGAGAAAACACTCTGACTTCTTCCTGTGTGAGGTAACAACGACAAAGATTTTGTGTTTATAACATTATTGCTTTTTGTAATTGGATGTGATGACTTATTGCAGGATGAGAGTTACTATCTCCGCTCACTGGGAGAGGACGTGCGCAAGGTAAAAACACGGTGGTGAACTTGCCGCCTGATGTGTTTTCCTGCGGAGGCTCTTCATGGCTGTGATGGACTGTTTACCAGGAACCTGCTGATCTTAGCAAACAGTTTCCAGAGCTGGCGGAGGATTTCCACACTCCTGACTTCTTTAGCCCGGATCAGTTTTTCTCCAGCGTGTTTCGCATCAGCTCCTGCGGTCTGCAGTTGTGGACACACTACGATGTGAGCGTTCTGCTCGTGGGTTTGGCTCAACACAACATGTACTTTTATTTTAAAGTATCATGTTGAGTTTTTAGGCTTTTTACTCCTGTAGGTGATGGATAACCTGTTGGCCCAGGTAACAGGCACCAAGAGGGTGGTCCTGTACAGTCCCCAGGATTCCCTGTATCTCTACCTGTCAGGCCAGTTTGTCTTTACCTTTTTCACCTTTACCTTTTGTTTGTCTGTACCTTTTTCTGCTACTGCATATAAAGCCCCGGGGCCTGTTTCAGAAAGCGGGTTGGCGAAAACTTTGAGGACATTTTTTGTGATTTAGGGGGATCTCAGGGTTTCCTAACAGGTTTGTGATTTGCAGATAGCAAATAACCGATTGGAATCAAATTTGTCCCATCAGGTGATAAATCTGAAGTCTTGGACGTCGACACTCCGGACCTGGAGCAGTTTCCCGAGTTTGTGAAGGCAAAGCGGCACGAGTGTGTTCTGGAGCCTGGAGATCTACTCTTTATCCCTGGTAGGCGCTCGTCCTCGTCCTCGTCCTCAGTGGCTTTACAAATTCAAGCAGTAACTCATTCAGGGGAATTTGTGCGCTAAAAAGATGCTTTTATACGTTAGGTCAGCTACATCCAAACGCTAATGCAGATTTAGATAACAAATCCTGCCGTCTCCCTGTTTGGCTTCAGCCTTGTGGTTCCACAACACGCTGGCCCTGCAGTTTGGGGTTGGAGTCAACGTGTTCTGGCGACATCTACCCGCCGACAGCTACGACAAGAAGGATCCGTACGGGAACAAGGACCCGGTGGCGGCGTCTCGGGCCCTCCAAGCGCTGGAGAGAGCGTTAAACATTCTGGATGAACTCCCAGCAGAGTATAGAGACTTTTATGGACGGCGTATGATGCAGCGCATCCAAAAGCGGACGTTGTGTTCCGGCATGCCGAGTACAAGGACGCAGGTTTCCGACAGCAACCCGCTCACCAAGCCAGGATGAAGGTGGCTGCTTCAGTTCAGCACCCGTCACGGAAACGGCACAAATAAACCAGGACTGGATCCTTTTAAATGTCCCCACAATCTTAATTTATTTGAAAAAAAGGACAGATGTTGGCCTCCAACGTGGACCTGATAAAGGGGGGATGCATGAAGCCGACGCGCGGATAAAGAGCTTGAGCGTTTATTGCACAGAGTGCAGACGTGGTGAAGCTTTGTAAACGGCGAAGCAGCACGTCCCCAGAGTCCACTCTGTGTCCCTGACGTCCCGTTAAACCCTCACAGACCTGCGCTGGCTGGACGAGCGTGTGAAGCGTTTGCAAACCAAAGATGCGAACGGTTTAGCAGGTGGAGCCTGAGCGTTCAACCGGCTGTTAGAAAACAGGCTGCATGGCAACTCTCTGCATCTGGAGGGACCTCCAACAGGCAGAGCGACACACGAGCAGTGGCTGTTGTCGGGCGATGGACGCGTCCTCTTTGGCTGTGAAGGACCTGTGGAGACACCGAGCCGGCCCAGGTCGCTGTGCGATGGAGAAGCACAAGAGCCTCGGCCTGTTCCCCGCCGCAGTTTCACAATAAGTGCAAAAACACCCTTTTTAAACAATAGATTTTGGCTTTGGAGGCGACTGAGGAAAAACATTCTTTTAACATTAAAATATGTGACGTCTTTTCAGCAGAGAGAACCGTCTCCGTCCCCAACACGACGAAGGCAAGGGCGTGTGTGGGAGCGAGGCAGTAAACGGGCCTGGGTGCGGGACGCTCCGCCCGGCCCATCCTCTCCATTTCCGCATCCGCCGCCCGTCACTTTGGGAAGAGTCCTCAGAGAAATGGCACATTGTCGGTGTTCTCTACTGGTACAACATTGACTGTGAAAGGCTGCTCTGGAGCAGACGGAAGAGGAAGCCTGACGATGGAGGGATCTGGCAGTTCTGGGCGGGGTCACGGAGTCTGGGCCATCCCACGACTAGACTTCATCTTCTCCAGCCGTTTTGAAAGGTGGCTGTTGTTTGACTCCAGTTCGTCCACTTTGTCCAGTGCCGAGCGCAACTGTGGAGAGAGAGAGGACAACGGAAATCAATCCTCCATTCCAAACCGGCTCTCTGATCTCCCTCTCCTGGCTCTGCCAACACGGTCAGAAAAACAGCCTCCCGGCTACCTCTCTCTGCAGTTTTCGTTTCTCTGCCTTCAGCTCGTCCTCCACCTTCTCCGCATTCTCGGCAGCAGATTTGTAGCGCGTCACCTGACCTTCCAGCCTGGTTACCTGGAAACCAACAGGGAAAACAGGCGCGTTGTGAGAGCGTGACGGTGTTGGGACATGGTTGAGTTGCTCCTCTGCTCACATTCTGCTCCAAGGCCGTGGCTTCTTGTTCCGCCTTCACCAGCTTGAACTTCAGGTCACTTATGACCCTGTTTGAGTCTCCTGGGAAACCGACAGCAAACGCTCTCAGGTTATCGGGAATTTGGGTGGACAATTCCGAAGGAAGTCCTTTTGCGAATGTGGGTTCTCACTTTGAAGTTCTATGATGTTTGGATCGCTGCCGTTTTCAAGAACGTCCCCGTCTGGGCTGGAGCCGTTCTCTGTGCCGTTCCTCTGGGCCTTCTGCTCCAGCTGAGCCTTCAGTTTCCTCACCTGCAGACGAGAGCGGTGCTAATGGTGGGCAGTGACGAAGGGCAACGAGCCATTCTGGTCTTCACGATAACGGCAGATTTCAGCGGTTCAACTCAACCTGGGACGAGTCACGTTTAGAGCCCTCCAAAGGTTCAGGTCCACTATCACATCAGTCCCCCCTAATAAATGTTGTGAACAGGCTCTAAGCCAGCAAATACGTGTGGTACCTGCTCGATCATCTTCTCCCGCTCATCCACCAGTTTCCTCAGACGAATCTCTGAAAGAAAAAGACTCTTTCATATTCTAGACTGGTGAGCATACCAACAAAACCGTACACAGCTGTGAGACTGTCGTAGCACAACTATATGCTAGTGTTCCTATTTAAAAAAGAAAAATTACTCAGCAACATACCAGGGAGGGTCGGTGCCAAGGAGACGATGGGCGGGGCGGGGCGGGGGTGGGTCAGGGTGGGAGGTTGACGCATGCATGACATCCATGGGGCAGTGATGGAGTGTGAGGGGTGAGGTTAGCATGCACGCACTGTGGAGGAGAGCGTCAAGGCAACACACACAGCACACCACCGGCACGACCACATTCACACAGGCCACTGTCCCCACATCCCTGTGGGAACGTGGCCCATTCCTCCACAGAAGAGCACATTCGGGGTCTGGGAACAGCTGGGTTTATTAGATCAGTGAGGACTTCCCACCATCCTCCTCATCACCTTCATCACATACAAACTAAGGCACACATTTACACACAGCTGCTGGGATTCAGGATCGAACCGCCAACCCAGCAGATGGAAAAACTCTCCAAGATCTCACTTTTTAGCATCGGAATCAGAGAACACAGGAAAGCTACAAACAACAGTTCGCTTTGAAATGTGCATCAGTAAATATAGAAAAGATGAAATGTGAAACACGGGGCTGGTCCGTGTGGGTCTGCTGCTTGGTGAAGTCACGGTTGCCCTCAACAGCTCCGGCCAACAAAAAGACGACCAAAAAAAAGAAAAGGCCCCACATTTTTGTACCTGAAGCATCACAACCTGAGGACGGCTGATTGGGGGTCCCCTAAAAACAGGACCACCACCACAACGTTTCCTGTCTTTACTGAAAAATGACAATCACTAGATGGTTTGACGATGTACTGGAATGTAGAGACGCTGATCTGGAGAGGACGAGCAGAGACTGAGGCTTTTTGGCCAAGGTAATGACCGACAGCAGTTGTTCTGGTGGTGGTGACCATCAGAGGGGCAGTAGCTCCAACACAAGGCTGATCCAGATTACAGACAACACTGGAGGACTTTACACACATTTACTGTTAACTCAGGACAGAATCAAAGTGCTTCTGGTGTAAATGAAGTGGACCACCGCCGAGCTAAGACATCTTACAGTCCTCTTTGCCCTTCGCTTTGCCTTTCTTGCTGTTCTTCTTCACTTCCTTTGAGGCCTGGGATGGTTCGGCGTTCCGGACCACCGGGTCGGGACTCTTTTCTGAAACCAAATCTCCATCTTCCCACTGCTGAAGAGCATCCAAACCTTCCTCCACAGGCGGAGAACCTGCCTGGTTGGCGTTCTCCGCCACGCCCCCCCACCGACCCGTTCCTGCCTCCTCAGCTTCCTCCTCCTGCGGGTTTTTCAACGCATCTCCTTCAACAGTCACAGCAGCCGTGTCCTCTGTGCCTGACCTTTGACCCGCAGCAACCGCATGCTCCTCATCCTCCACCGGATCACTGCTAACAGCTGTTTCCACGTCAATATCTTCAAAATCAAAGGACTGTCCTCCTTCGTCATCGTCTTCGGCCTCCTGCAGGGGGGGCTGTGCTGGACCGTGAGCCTCGGAGCGATCTGTGAGGGGTGCACTCAGCTCCGAGGTGGCAGGTTCTTCTCCGCTGTGCTCCTGGGCGTCTCCAGGGCACAGATGGGGAGCGTCAGCTGGCTGGGAGTCTGGGCCATCGCTCTGGTCTTCACAGAGGAGCTCCTGGTTTTCTGCACCACCCGGCGGTTCAGGCGGCTCTGCTGCTTCCAGACTCTCCTCAGACTCAAACCCAGCATCAACATCTGCTGCCAAACACTCACTTTTTTCTTCACCTGAGGAGCACCAGGGCTCAGAGGCACCTTCAGCTTCCTGCAAATCCGCCTTCAGCTCCTCTGCTGGTTCGGGCTGAGGTTCGAGAGTGGGGGGTGAGGATTCTTCTCCTCCCTCCTCACCATCATTGCTTCCCTCGTCTCCACCGTCTGCTCCTGCAGTCGGCTGTGGTGGAGGTTCTGACCTGGACTCGGACTCGGACCCATCACCAGAAGGGGGGCGTGCGGAGGCCTCGCCCTGGCGGTCACACCCGTTGGTGCTGATGGTGTGCTCTCCCAGGACCCCTCCTTCAGGGTTAGACTCCTCAGCTTCCATTTTTGTGCAGCTAGCTTTCATCTCGTCCTCAACCTCCGCTGATCCAGCGTGGTTGGAATCGCCTCCACACGCTTTGTCAGCACCATCGGTGTTGAGCACATCCCGATCAGAACCGCTGGAGCTTTCCTCGGGAACAGGACACGCTTCGGATCGCTCCTCCGTCTTTGGGGTTTCCTCATCAGCCTGCTGCTCTTCTCTGGCAGCTGTTGTGGATTCAGCAGAAGGTTTACTGTCAGACGGGGGTTCTCGGGGTTCCTCCGCCTCTACCGGGTCGTCAGCTCGCTCCTCTTCCTTGGACTCTGTTCTGGGCTCTCTGGGAGTTTCCAGGATTTCCACACCCGCCGCTGCTTCTACTGTTTCAGCTTCCAAATTTAGCTTCTCGTTCTTTCCATCGAGCGCATCATCGGCGACATGATCAAAACCTTCTGCAGCTGCTGGAGCTTCGACTCTGTCGTCGTGCGTTCTTGAGGTTTCTGCCTCGTCATCCGTGACGACGGATTCTTCAATTGTGCAGGTTTCAGCGGCGTTTCTCAGTCCCACCTCCTCCGTTTTGTCCTGCTTGTCTTCGGCTCCATCTGTGCTTGGTTCTTCCAGAGCCTTAGCTATGGAACCATCAATGACGGGCTCCGTGACGTCCCCTGCTGCAGTCAATTCACTGTTTTTTTCCTCTGAACACTTTTCCTGGTTTGCCAGCTGCTTCTCCTCCTCGTGTCCTCCTTTCTTTTTGGCTTTTTTCTTCTTTTTTCTCTTTTTCCCGGACGCCGGAGCGCCCTGTGACCTGGCTGACGTATTCTCGGTCTCATCCTTATCTGCCTCTTCTTTACTCGGAAGGCCTTCCTGACGTTCAGACCTTGACCCAGCTGACTTATTTCCTTCATCCACCTGGTGTTCAGAGATATGACAGGACACTTTTGTATCATCACTACACACCTGCAACATTCCTTCGCTTTCCACCTCCACGACCTCTGAGGTATTTGTCTCCAACAAAACTCCCTCTTTAGGACTTTCTGAAGGATTTTCGTCAGAACAGAGTGTAGCTGCTTGCAGATCAAGGCTGCGGTCACTAATCACTACGTCCTTGTCTTCTGTGGCGGAATGCTCCTGAACGACTTCTTCCACATCTTCTGTTGCGAGCTCTTGTTCTCTCGATGGCCGCTCATCTGTTGGTGTTTCCAGCGCGGACACACCCGCATGTTCAGCACCCAAGTGATTCTCTTTGGCTCCCTCAAACCTTTCTCTCTGTTGTTTCGGTTGCAGTTCGTCCTCCAGAGTTTCCTCAGGGTTGCCTGAGAGATCACGAAGAGCACAGGATGACGGAGCGCCAAACATGGGAGAGAATGAAAGCTAATCCTCCTAAAGAGGACGCATCAGCAAAGGAACAAATAAGGCAGAAGACCTGATTGATCCAATCAGTGGCCAGAAAGAGAAGCACAGAGCCAAGATGGTCGAGAGAAGGACGAGACGAGAAGAACAACTGAAAGAACGGGAAACGACGGGTTTCGGGTTTGTTTTAGGTTTAGACTCCAGAATGGAGCCACGCGTACCAACTGACCTCAAGCGTGATCCAGAACACATGCACAGAGGAAACAGGAGAACCAAAACAAGAATCAAAGTTTTGTGCAGTGAGGAAAAAAAAGCCAAAAGTTAGTTCAGATAAGGCTGGCGTTCTGATTGAAAAGACAAAAGTAATCACACACACACACCTAATCCCTACTTCATCGCAAACATCCTTTTATGCTTATTAGCTTTTTTTTAGTGACCAGACTTATCCTTTTAGATGATTGCGAATCAAAAATCACAGAAAACTCAGGTTCACTCCAAAATTCCACATCATTGTGTTCATCCTGATTCTCCCAGACTGGAGTCGATTCTGTGCTTAAGTCTGAATTTTGGAATGAACCCCAGCTAAGCCATGCAGCCATGCAGCCCTGAAGTGTGTTTTACCCAGCATGCTGTTGCCCTCCGCTGGGGAGGGCTGAGCCTGGGACGCTGCAGAGGGAACGGCGTCCGAGCCGTCAACTTCCGCCTCTCCCACGTCCCCGTTGGCGTTTAGATCTGGCCCCACGACGATGCCGTGTTTCTAAACGCAATTAGAAGACAAACGTTGGATTACAGACGGACATTTCTCTCTTATACCTTAAATAGGTTCCCCACATGTATAACATCCACATTTGTTTGCAGAGGAGTCCGCAGCAGCCCACCTACAGCGCCCGCATGCGGACCAAGTACCTTCAAAGTGTCTTTGAGCTTCACCACCTCTTCTCTGAGCTCATCTCGCTCAACTCGGATGGCGTCTGTGTATTCTTTCTGTCGCTCTAAGGCCTGAGCAGAGCCCCGAGCGGCACAGCGTGAAAGGAGGTGACCGGTTATTTCAGACGTGCAAAGTATGAAGAGTAAAAGTCAGTGTCATGCACAGGAGAAAAGGAAAACACTGTGGAAAACACCACCACTAACAGTCGTACCCCGATTTTTTTATCCTTCCACTCCAGCGTCTCCTGTAGGTCAGATATCTCTCTAACAAAACCCTCCTGTTTCATATTCAGCTGACGGATCTCCTGAACAGCATGAGAAGCAAAAGTTTGAGCAGGAGAGTAAATAGTGGCACATGCGTTTGTAGCGTACATGAAATAAGAGCTGTGAAGAGAGTCATGCAGCCTCTAGGTGACAAATTGATAACGAAAGCGGCTGTTTTCAGCTGATTCTCTACCCAGCCAATACTCACGTTTAGCAGCTCTTCGCTCTGTTTGAGCGTCTCTTTGATCTCGGTGAACTGAAACTGGAGCACGCTGTGGGCGTGTTTCTCTCTCTCCAGTTCCTGTGAGGACACAGGAGACAGCTCATCCCCCAGCCGGCTTCCAGAAGGTCCAGAGCTTCTCCGTCGGCTCAGACTCACCTTGACTTTCTCCTCATAGCCTCGTTGTGACTCTGACAGAAGCTCCTCCAGCTCCATCAGCGAGTCCTTCAGCGTGTCCACCTGGTACATCAGGTTGTTCTTCTCGTTGTCCAGCTGTGCGTTGGACACCATGGCCTTACGATACTTCTCCTCCACCTCAGCTAGTGTCTCCTAATACCAACGACATAAAAATGAGACCAAGTGCTGGGGTCAGATCCTTTTTACTGGCAGATTCAGCTTCTCTTTCAGATCTATGAAGCCAGATCCCGACAAAATATGCACACTATTAGTAACCACTCAGGCTGCCAACATCACGGGGCTTTTCCACCGTTTTATCACTTCTCGTCTCTGCTCGGCTCCAGCCGTTTCCATCGCGAGCCGACCCTCCCTGCCGCCACCGAATGGACAGCGGAGCCGTCGAGCCGAGCAGGTGCTGGTGGAAAAGCCCTGCGAGTCGACAGCGACGCTGCGCTTCTGATACCTTGACTTCTTTTAGGTTCTGAGTGTACTTGATTTCCACATCCTGAATCTGATCCTTGAGTTCATGAATCTCCTGGAGAAAAGTGCAGCAGCAAGAGCAGAAGTGAGCAGAAAAATGCAGCACAAAAAAGAGCAAAAAAAAAAAAAAAAAAAGCAAAGCAAGCAGCAACAATTTGTGCATTAGCAGAAAGAACTTTAATGTCATGAGAACACAAAGAGAACAGTCCTGAACACCACTGAGGAGGAAATAAAAATCCCCTCCGGCGTTGACGCATGATTACACCTGCGTGTTTTTGTGGGTACCTACACCTGAGTACCCACTAAATTATTGGTGCTGACACAAAGTGATGATAGTACGGACACAGATTCAGATTGTGAGCGTCACGTCCAACGGGCTGTGAGTGAAAAGTGCACATGGAGCCGAGCTGGACCGACTGTAACACAGTTACCTTGATTTCCCTCAAAGAAGTTTCCGCATCTACAGTTAGAGATGTCTCGCCGCTTCCTCTTCGGGAAGACGTCCCGCCCAAGGACGGGAGAATTCCGCCTGTCAAGGCAGAAGCCGCTCGGGATCCCTGTGAATTGAAAAAAACAGAGAACGTTTTAGTCATTCATATTTCTCAGAGAGATATAGTTTGAAAAACAGAGCCGCTCACCTTCTCCAGATAGTCTCTGTCCTCCACCTGTGGAGACATTAAAATACAGTCAGAGCACGAAGACCTGGGGAGGAGGAGGAGAGTCCCAAGGCCAGGGGAGAGGAAGACTTATCTCAAACTGCTCCTGGTTTGCGAGCATATTACCAGAAAAGTTCCTTCAGATATGAAACAGCAGGCAAACAACTGAGGTGAAAGGCACAAAAACGCCTCCAGAATCAACAGTTAGGTCGTCCAGCTTAGTCCAACACAGCCGACATTAAAAATACATGCTCGAAAAA
Source organism: Tetraodon nigroviridis (assembly GCA_000180735.1). Lineage (NCBI taxonomy): Eukaryota > Metazoa > Chordata > Actinopteri > Tetraodontiformes > Tetraodontidae > Tetraodon > Tetraodon nigroviridis. Next base: position 700,856 of record CAAE01015032.1, on the reverse strand, counting down.
CAAAACCTTGGCACGTTCACACGAATGAACATCCGACACACACAAAAAAGGAAGGAACCACAGGAAAAGTAGCAAAACACAGGCAGTCGAAGCCGGAGCGGAGCCCACATGGCAGCCTTGGCCTCCTGCAAGTGCAGAGCAACTCACGTCAGAAAAGTCAGGAATAGTAACATCGTCCAGATCCCGCGGGAGGCCGCTGCCGCTGGCCGCGCTTCTCAAAAAGCTGGCCACAGAGCCGCAGTTGTCCTGCTTGGCCATCGGAGGGAGAAACAGAACGACAGAGGAAAGCGAAAGGCTTCAGGCACACTTGGCTCACATGGTCGAAGGGTTTAAACACCCTCGTCAGCAAAATGTGAATTTAAAGACATTAAGTCATGAAAACAGAAGAAATGGTTCATATCTGCAGGCACCACATGCGTGTCAATCACACACATTCCTTTGGAAATTCCCATTAACTTAAAATGCTGTTACAAAATGCTAGAAGTAAACGGCTACAAAGCTGGATTCTACTACATTTTGGGGAATTTCTAGACATTTTAGTGTAAATAGGAGGAGAGGATGAGGGCTCACCACTGGGCTGGTGCGGGCTGAACCCGCCCTGGAGGAGGTTCTGGAGCCCCGATAACTACTGAACTCTACAGGCTGCAGAGAAAACACATTTAGCGTCACGTTCCTGTCAGATCCCCGAGGCGAGCACACACAGATGGTTAGAGAAGTGAAAGCTGGAAGCCCGAAAGCCACAATCAGACCTAAAGTTCAATGACAAGAAGTCACAGAGAAACCCAACTCATGCAGAAGCATCGTCTCATTCATTTAAAAAACCAAAATATCTCACTCCAGCACAAACCATCCGCAGGTCTTACATGAGAGGCGGAAGCTCGCCGAGACCGGCTGCAGAGGCTGTCTTCATAGAAAGAGCTCTACAGGTGAAGAACACAACACACTCCATCAACGCAGGGCACCAGTCGGCCGCACACATCACACACGGTACCGGAAGCTCCGAGCAGACGCACATCGAAATCAGACTAAAACTATGGCCTTCAGTGTGTCAAGCCTGCACCTGGGTGAGGCCCTCCAGCCACAACAGCGTTAGCTCTGACAGCCTGTGAATTATTCATCAAATCCTCGGTTCCAGTGACAAACGAGCTTGGCTTTACTGGTGTGAGTTAATCCTCATGTGCTCAACACGGTTAAACAAAAAGGTAACTGGGAACTATCTGGAAACCAACCCTACGACACAGCTGCTGGCTGATGCGACTGAGCGAAGGGCACAGCTGCAACACAGGAGGAGAGACGTGAGCAGCGGGTTGGCCTTTCCGCTCTGCAGCCCGGGTACGAAGCAGTCTGTGTACACACCTGGTAACCATTGAAAGCTGAACTGGTGTTCCTGGATGCTGAAAGACCATTGAGACTGTACAAGTCAGAGGAAGCATAAGAGGCCTGAAACAAGAGAGAGGAGAGAAGAAGGAAGCAGGGGACAGGTGGAGGGACGGCAGGTCAGTCAGGACAAGGACGGTGATGTGGGGGATATCTTTCATCTTTGGGCAGGACACCCGTTCCTACCTGAATCTGCCCCCAAATAACCCTGAATTTTAAAGGTGTAGCTGCAATAAACTAGCACAACTCTGTTGTTATGTCTAATATTGTTAATTCCAGCTGTTATTAGGAATATTTCTTTTAGCAAACACGTCATCACGTGGGAGACTCGAGCAGCCCACACCGGTAGCGGAGCGCAGTGGCACCCACCGGCTGCAGGTCTAATCTGGAGGAACGAGACACCCGGCTGTCATCGCTGAGTCTGGAGCTCTGAGGGTCAAACACGACAGAGACGACACATCATGGTGAAACGTCTGCGTCACAGCAGGAGACGCAGCACCGAAGAGGTCTGCTCAGGCCATTTACCCCTCAAAACCTCAGAGGCCTAAAAAACTAGTCAGAGATGCACACAACAAGCATTTAAACACTCCTGCTTTATCACATGTGAGGAGGTCCACACACACCGTCAGGTCGAGCCTGGAGGAGCGAGAAACTCTGCTCTCGTCGCTGAGTCTGGAGCTCTGCTAACGGGAGAAACACACCGTTGTCAGGTAGTGCGCACATGTGCAAGGACGCGTACAGGGCGTCACACACAGCTACTGACCCTGCTGGATATAACGCTGTAGTCGTCGTCATATCCATTCCTCTGCAAATACAGAACACGAGTGAAGAGCTGTTTCTAGCCAGGCCATCTGTACATTCACAGGCTGAGCGTTTACATACATCTCTGTCTTTGTGCTTGTGCTTCTTCTTTTTCTTTGACTTCTTGTGGGAAACTGAGCCCTTAGAGTGAGACGGAGAGTAACATGAAGGACGTAAACGAGGCCCGTATATATATTGTTATCCTCAAACAGCGCAGGGACCAGGCAGGCCATGCTCTGAGTTCCTACAAACTGTTAGTCGCTATTTGGTTCCCACAAAAAAAGAGAGTTTAGTGTAGACAATGGGAGGGAGCTCCCTTACCCCTCCACTGTAAGCTCCAACTGCCTCGAGATCCGACTGTGCCAAAGAGCAGTGTGCACGGAGCATGTGAACACAACGGACAGGTGAAAAATGCAACATGTAGGTGTTGAGACGAAGGTTCCTGAAGCCTCCGCCGCTCATGCTGGGCTGCAATACTGACCCTGACGCTTCCTCGGCTCCCCACCGACATCCTCTCATCATCATCCGACAGCTGGGTGAGAGGGCGGCACACTGAGTCCTGCCGTCGGGGTGCGGAAAAGTGGGGGGAAAGTGAAGAAAGAGAGAAAAGCATTTGGTTGTCTTTCAAATGGACAGTCAGGGGGGAGGCTCAGCCTCTTACTCAAGATCAATAAACGGACGGAATAAAACAGCATGACACCCATTTAATCTGATCAATAGTCACCCTCTTTTTCTACACTGCCAGCTGACGTTAGCGGTGAAGAACAAGCTTACGGGGGGAGAGGGAAGGGTACGAACCGTCTGCAAGCGCGAAGAACGCGAGTATCTCTCACTGTCCTCCTGAATGTGGAAGGGAGGGGAAGAGTGACGATGAAGAAGAGGGGAGATGAAGAGAGAGGTTACAGATCAATGAAGCAGAGAGAGGGATGGATGATGGCTCTTAAAGTCAGCGTTCCAGGTAAAGCGGCCGGTTCCAGGATAACATTCCGAACGTGTTGGAGGATTAGCAGATTTTGTTGACCTTTTAAATTCTAATTTAGCACTGTTTTAAACTTTAACCTGGACACTGACCTCTTTCTGTCATACATGTGTAACTATTTTTCATAGAGAAGCTTCTCTTCTGCAGTTCCGATTTCTCCAAAGGTAAACAACAAAATCGCCTTTAGCGGTTCGGTCACCACTTTGAGATCGATTACATTTAGAGAAAGTTCTGTTCAAACAAATCCAGATGAGAGCGAGTCAAACAACAGAACCAGACATGCACGTGCTCAAAAACATGCTGAAACAGACATCCGACCGACAAACGACTGACAAACTGCGTCACCTCAAAACCCAACACGCAGGCAATTAAAAGGGTGAAATGGCTGAAGGATTAGTGAACTCACAACAACTCAGTGCAGGCTGGTGGGAGAAGCAGAAGCAGCAAACTCAGTAAGTGACATGTCATGCGGTCTCACACCGACGGGGCAGATGGTCATACTGAGTCAGGGCCAACCAGGCACCGTGCTCCTTTGAATAAGTGGATTATCATTAACCACCAAGCTTGGATTCCTCATAATCCGCTATTTTCTAAAAAGGCTCAACAGGAATTATGTGCGATTCAAAGGCAGACTGAGCACACAGCAAACGCTTGCTGGTAAACAGAGGTCAAATGCACATGCGGCGATGCAGACAACGGTACCATCCACTGCTCAATATCTCCCCATTTGCTGTCCCCTCGCTCGTCTAACCGGGTGTCCAAGCCATAATATTTCTAAAAGAGACAGGAAACAGCGCAGGGAAGTAGAGACAGAGCGGAGGTCGGCACAATTGGATTTCAGGTCTGGGAAAATAAGATAACAGTGCTGAAGTCAAAGGAGGAAGAGGATGCCTACCTTCTGCACCTGAAAGATCTACACAGCACCCACGAGGAGATGGGAGAGAGGATGAGGAAGGAATGGAAAAAAAGAGAGATTTTCAGAAGAAAGCTTTCCGAGTGTGGACAGACAGCACGCAGAGAGGCAGATTTCTGCTAACGAGAGCAGTTGGAGGAATGTGAAACAGCCCCGCCGCAGCAGGACCCACACGGGCTGACCCAAGGAGACAAGTTCACTGGAGATTTACTGGAGACCCGGGTTCACTGGCGCTTTCCCATGGTCCCTTCAGGTTGGCAGCGGGGGCCGGGAGCCAGTACCGCCGGCTCACGCAAAAGTGGAGGTTCCCACCGCTGCAGAGCTGCAGCTCCTGAGCAACGAATGGATCAACCATTCAAACCAGTCACACCAGCAGAACATTCCCAGTTTGGCAAAATTACCCTGCAAATAATTCAAAATTATTCATTAGCAAACCTATTTTCTGAAACCAAGCCGCCATCAGAGTTAGCGTGCCCTACGAGGGATTCCTTCAAATTAGGGGTCGAAGGTCAAGATTATTTTCTTTGTCCAAAAATGCTAAAAACAACCAGCTCCAGAAGCAAAGTATCCTCATTTATCAACTTTTCTAAACAAAAGACATCTTTTCTTGGCAGGGAAGGGTAATTTGACGGGGTTGTGCCCCGACGGTGACCTGGACCACTCAGAACCAGATGCAAAATAAGTCTATAAAAACTATTCTGCTTCTCAACCGAAGAATCCAGCACACTGAAAAACACACCCCACCCCTACCAGTGTACTTTCCATTCCATCAGTCTAGCACATTAATCAGGATTTGTGCACCCTTTCCTTTGTGTGCTTGTCCAACCTGTAGACTGCCAGACAGGGATTTTCAGCAGACCCCTGGAACCGGTGGCTCGTGCCCTCGCAGCTTCCTGCTTTAAAGACCAGATTACGAGGTCAGCGCCTCACATGTGGCCAAAGTCATCCCGCACTCAGTTTCAGCGGTCATCTAACACACATCTCATAGTTTATCTAAAACTAGAACGAGGCGCACAGTGCTTTAGGCAACGCTCATGACTCACAGCAACCTTTGTGCTACTTCTGCTCTGATCCTCCTGACCTTTGACCTATCGGAAAGATCAGCGACAGACCCAGACAGGACAAAAGACGACGGCGTGCCGATAAAGTACAATACAAATGAAAACTGCCCATTGAGACATCTAATTACCTCTCCTTACATGTCTGGACAGCTAATTAGCGACCGAGCCAGGCGCCATCGTAAGCTCATTCATCGGCTTCCGCGCTTCTGACCCGTTCTGCTCAACTCACCGAACTCCCCTTCTTGATCGGAGGGGTTCCAGGGCGCCCTGTGATGGCAGCCCTAAGCCCCCTCCCCGCCAGCCGTCGCCCAGCCGTCCTGCCTTCCTCACAAAGCTATCAGAGAGGACGGCATTCTTCAGGAGTCAGGAGGTAGGGCTCGGGCGGGTCATGGATGGGGTGGATGACAGCAGGACGCAGGTTCTAGTTCTCCGCTGCAGCAGTCGATGAGCCGGTGTTAAATCTCCTCCTCAGCACTTTAGAAAACCTCCAAAAATCCTGACGCGAGCATAAAAACCCATAACTGGATCCGCAACGCTGCTGCAACAGGAGCTGCTGTGAGGTAGGCTGGACCATGAAGCGCAACCTGCTAAGCTACTTTGGAACACAGCTGAAGGGGTTTAAGGGTCACTCTCACTACACACACACACACACACACACACACACACACACACACACACACACACCACGCAGGCACCAGACTGGGCTTAATCCATTATGGCTTATCTATGTCTGTGTGAACGTGCAAACTGTTGCTGAAACACGACGGTATTTGCACCAACACGCACATGACATCAGAAGACCCTGACATTCGTTCAAACAAACAGTGTCACAACGCTAACCTTTCAACATGAAGCCATGAAAGATGCTAGCGCTGCTACCAACAGCAGAAAGGGCAGATGATCAAAACAATCACTGAACTCAAGTATTACGCCAGTGATTTTGAAGTGGATGCAGTTTTAGAATTGATGAGAGTTGCTGTTTACGTTTATTTTAGGTTGTAATTTACCATAGTACAGAGTTCTGCCAGGGTTAACTATGTAATTTATCCCCAAATGCCAAATAAATTAAAAGATAAACACTCAATTATTAACAAAGGAAAAAATAAACCAATTTCAATCATCTAGTTTAATTTAATAAGCAATAAATAAATAAAATAACTGCGTATCAATATTTGCAACAACTAAATATGAAATATAAATATAATAAAAAAGAGATTTAAAATGTTGCCTTCTGTATAGTTACATTTTTAAAAAAAAAATTTTTCCTTGTAGGCAACATTAAGGTCTTTTTTTTCATGTAAATACCCAAAAGTAAACAGGATGAGCTTTAGGTCCACAGGGGGTTACAACCCCCCCTTTCAGGATCTTCACTCCAAAATGTAAAATGTAGCTGGTCCGGAGGTCCGGCAGGTGAGAGGAGACCTGTTTGTGTGTGGGATTACTCCAGACTAAGATTAGCGATCTGGTTGTTGTGGCTCCCCGTGCAGATCCGAGGTTCCGCCCCAGAACAGAGGCCTTGGTTTCGGCCAGTCAGGACAGAAGGATGTACACTCCTTTACTTTCAACCTTTTTAGGACACTTCAGTGACCCAGAACACAAATGGTTTCTTCGTCTGACACACCGGGCATCGGTCACGTTTCACACAACACCGACTGACTGCGGCTTATTTACCTGCATCCCGAGTACTGTTTTATTATTTTTCTTTAATTCCAGTGAACAGTCAAGCCTTTGTTTACATCCTGTGACCCTTGACCTGCAGGACTGCTGAGCAAAAGGAAACGCGACAGGAAAACTGCACACACAGTACCAACAAGACTCAGGAAATCCTTCCTGTCTCTGCGGCTAACACGCTTGGACACGACGCCGCCTAGCGTCGCCAATCCATTCGCATTATTCGCATCGGGCGTGCTTTCTCCTTGGATACCTCTTTTTGTTGCCTCTCCAGCTCCCTCATGCGGATCTCTCTGGCCTCTGCTCTGGCCGCCCTCTTCGCCGCCAGCCTGGCCTCGGCCTGATGGACAGACACAGAAACAGGGAAACAGAGAGGTAAATTAGGCACTTTGGCTGCATTCATGTAAAAAAAAATAAAAATCTGTAAATAAACATGTGTCCGCTTTCTCCAGTTGTTTTTGAGTTAAGTTTTACACATAAAGCTCTTTAATATCCAGCTTTTACGTGTTATACACAGCATCAATCTCTGCATGTGTTGCAAGAAGCATTTCGACCCGCGCAGGCACGCAGTCCCGAGTGTGTGAATGTGTGTGTGTTTATTTGCATCTGCAGGCACTGCCTTTGCTCCACTCGGAACCTAAAGCATGCGCGGCAACCTTTCCTTAAAAGGAGCTCTTACAGTGTTCTCTGCGAGTGTGTGAGCGTTTCCTTCCTCTAACTTCGTGGTCGCCTCTATGCGGACGCAGTCTAGGCAGGATCACATCAAACCCTCCTTTAATCGCAGCGATGTCAGCGCCCAGCAGCGAGGAGAGGCAAAAGAAGCAGAGCTGGCTTCACAAAGCTTTTGGGATGACTCGTGAAAACCATACTCATGATCGTTTGATGGATTTCATCAACCACACATTCTTTTTACAGTAATACTAAAGAAGAATGAATGTCGCTCCGTGCCGTCATCAGAGCGAGGAGGGCGGTCACCCAGGAATAGTTTTTACAGACCGTTACTCATCAAGTCATTTCCTCACAGTCAGTCATTACGCACCGTTACTGCTACTTTTCAAGGTTGCACCCTTAAAGACAAACCAAATAAGGGCTAACGTGCCGCAAACGGGCGCGACCTGAGGCCACGGTGTGTCAGAAACACCTCATATTCACCGTGAATTAGAAGGTCATGAGGTTACGCCACAGCCAGCCTTTTGTTTTTCTCTCCAAAAACATGTTTTCATTCGCTCTTTTAGGCTAAAGTTTTCCAAATGAGGCTGGATGGGTGTAGCACACGCACAATGTAACCGCACAACATACACAATAACACAATCCTATCGGGTTTAATGTGACTTTCCTGAGAATGACAACCACCTCGGCTGACAGGAAAGGGGAAATCAAAGCCAGCAGTCACAATCCATGCCTATTTTAGAACAACGGGACCTTTTTTCAGGTTTACTCTTTTTTTTTCTTTTTTTCCCTTCAATTTTTTCGAAGTTCTGTATATGTTTGTTTGGATTGGAATGCACAGTCAGGCATGCTGAATTGAATTGATCACATCTAGTGATTGATGGGCCCAAATATGATAACAGGGCCGTGTTTTCGGTGATAATGAGATGTTCTTAGCTGCCCGAAGGAGAATCCAACACTGACGGCTGCAAAACTCAGACAAGCTACAAGTTTGGTGGTCAATGATAATAATTCCATTCTTCACTACCCCAGCACGAAATATCACACACGTTTGTAGAAAGTGTCAAGTTTGGGAGCTCAATGATCATTGCAAATCCAGCAAAAATATTAATGCCAGGTTATTCAGCGGCTCATCGAAGTAGGACGAAAGACTAAATCTGTTTTACAACTAATTATAATAACCTACATGGTCTCAGGTTAAAGATGTTCTTATTTAGCATCATTTCGGTGTGCAGACGGTCCTCAGGGAATAAATGAGCCAGATCTTCGACTATCTAACGGCACAAAAAAGAGGAATTGGTCCGGAATAAAGGACATCTGCGTGGAAAGCTAACACCAGGAACACCAGAATGAGCACATGAGCTGCTGAAGTCTGCAGTCATTTATCTGAACTTCCTCTTTAATCAGATGACTGGCAGGAGACGAGCGCACGCTCAGTGTGAACGCTCTTGCGCAAATATGTCACAAACTATGTGCACAAACAACTCTTAAAAATTAGCTTTCAAACTGGCTTTTTGGAGGACTTGTGTTCTGCCAAAAGCTGGTTTAGCATAGACCAGTCATACCAGTGGTGGGCAGTTAGTTAGCTGAAGGGCCACGCTGGGTTTTAAATCTCGGCCAGGTGGTACAGGAAGCTAACTCCCCAGATGAGGAATAGATATATATATATATGTTTTGGCCCCACCTTCTTCTCCTGAACCTTTTTTTAACAAATCAAGCTGACAGCCCTCTTCATTAGGTTTTGGAGAATTGATTGTGAAGGCTCTGCGGGCCAGAATGAACAGTTCATCGGTCTGCATGTGGCCCCTGGGCCTTAGTTTGCCCACACCTGAATCACACCAAGGTTGAAACCACAAAAATCATAAAAAGCAACATTTTATCCATCATCAATTTCAGGTCATTTGGTTGAGATTCCATCGTATGTTTCCAGTTGGTTCCAGACGCTGTGGGGTCATCATGCGTTTTCCTATGGGAGGAATGAATCCCTCACCCTGCTGCTTCAAGGATCGTTTACGCTGCGGCCCAGCGCTGCTCCGGTAGGTCGGAGAAAGCTGAACTCAGTTACTCAGAGAGCCATGAATAACAGGACGTCAGTTCCAGGTTTTTCTGTGACTGGTTTATTCTCAAAATAAGATTTATCTCTCCGTAGTGGATTCAGAAAACCCTGTTTACCCATTGCCTTTGGACACTGACATTCAAGTAGGACATTGCTCCGAGACGAGAGGTCACGCACAGGCTCCGACCTCGGGGATCTTTCAACCGGTTTTTATTTTACTTGTCGCAGAGAATGGATCCAATAAATCTCAGAGGGAGACATTTCACCAACCTCCGAGCAAGCCACACCACAATCCTGAGAAATTCAACTCCCCAGCCTTCTCACAACCCTGCCCTGACCTCTGACCCCTGCAATCCGAGTTAATCCTTGAATTAAAGCAACACATTTCCCTGAAGGTTTGTGCGACATGTTGACTTAAGAAGATAACAAATGGCAGCAATTCTCACAGCTAGCCTGAAGAGGCACATTCTCAGCATCCTGTCTCCACACACACACTGGTGTGTCCTCACTGTAAAAAGAGCAGAATCAACATGCTGTGTGTGAGACTTTCTGAAGATACTGATGTCGGATGCTGTTGAGGGTGTTCCTGAGGCAGCTCCATTCAAGCCGTAACATGCCCTTAGGGTGGCAGAACCTCTAAAAGAGGTGTTTGAGTGAGTTTATATTGACCGAGGCAACATGGCTGCTGGTCCAAGCAGCACGGAACTACCTCAACCACCCCAACACCCTACTGCTCCCCAGACCCTGGCAGATACCCAGCAGTGGTGAATAAACAGGATGGCGTTCGTGATAACAATCAGGGCTGTGCGTGTGATGATGTCATAGAGAGGAAACACACACACACACAAACGCACACTTACTTCCATTTAAGGAGTCACCACCAAGTCACCATGGAGAGAAACAAGTATCAAGGAAATACAAAAGTAATTGTCTGGACAATTAAGGCTCAATAACAGGAAAGAAGGTGTTTAATGGAAATGATCCCATCATGTTTGGCTCAGTGGCAAATCAGCAGTAGCTGCTCCAGAATTCCAGATTCAATCAGTTCCATCTTCAGCCCTTAACGACCTTCTGATTGAACAGTAAGATGTGCAGAGAGTATCAAGCTCCAGACTAATCCCCTCTAAACACCCAGGTCTCTCTCCTGAGCCTGTGACCACCGACCACAAACCTCTGCGACGTAATCCCCCAGTTTACGCCATCTCTTTAAACAGACCTTCAGCAGAGATTTGAGGAGATGATGGAGGCCAGTAACTTTACTAAACACAAACCGATGACCACTCGATGACTTACTAGTTACACCTGTCAATAGAGGAGGTAGTGCGACAGCCTCCGTTTGTTTGTCTTTAACTTTCTGGTTAATAAACTCTAATCTTATGAAACATAGAAATGCTAATTTCTTGGTTAAGCCTTTCAAAGCAGAAAGGTATTGTTGAGTGTGTCAAACATTTGTTGACTTGCCAACATGGCCAGATTTTGAAAGAGCAGAGTCGGTATTTGTCAAGGGCGCTCTGGAGTTAATCTGAACGCTTACAGGCTAAGTGTGAGCTCATGACCCAACGCTGGCGATGCTGGCTGTGATCTCTGACTCACACTGGGACTGAAAGGTGTGCTCAGGCCAGACTCCAGGACCATGACGACGGCTAATAATAGGCCGCACTGATAAAATCACTGGAAAAACTGGATGTAGGTTTTTGTGAGCAGCTAAACTATTAGCCACTGTATTCACATTCATTCTCCTTGGTTTATGTTATTTTTCACAAGTTTATGTTTTTTTAAGTGGTTTGGGCGATTCCATTCTGTTTAACCTCCTTTACTTCTGTGGCAGACTGTGGTTCCCATAGGACGCAGCTGCTTGTAGAACATTGTGTATCACCATCCACAACATAAATTTCCTCTGCCAGCAGAACGCAGAGCTGGAGCTGGGAAACGAGCAGAAAGATGCTAATCCAACAACCAGAAGTAGCATGTGGGGATTTGATTAATCCTTTGCACCAAATTGTGATCCTCTGAGCTTCGTGCTGAACTATCTGGTAAATATCCAAAAGCTGCAGTTGGCCTGTTCATCAGTGAATACCTCAGCTGACAAAGTCAACAAACAGCGTTTTTTTTAGACCAAAGGACAAGCAAACAGCCCGGCGCTACTTCCCTGGCTTTCATTCAAATGTAAACTGTTGTGGGCATCTGAGTGTTCACAGGTTCTGAGGACGTCTTGGCTACAGCCAGCGTTCCTCTTAAACACCTGGAACAGGCTACCTGCAGCAACGCCTGCCTCACTGGTTTTTATGGCAGCAACATGCAACCCAAAATAGCAGCATTCTTTTCTCTGGCCTCTGCAATTTCATACTGTTTTTTTCCCAAATGCTTCGCCAGGGCCCGACATCATCAGGTTTGGGTACAGACTGATGGAAGCCTGCAGAAAGCAGACGGGTGACACGATACCAGTGGATTACATCCAAGCCCAGAACCTCATGTAACTGGAATCCTGCATGGTGGAAACGTCTGCTCCTTTCATCCAAACCTACTGCTCCAGGGCCTGGTAATTCCCCTCTTCCAGGCCGGCGAGATGGTTATTCGGTGGTCTCGACCCAAACCTAAACAAACCCCCCCGCCCCCCCCCAATTCCACCACCCAAAATCTCAATGCAAAAATAGGTTAAAGAAAAAACTGATTTTTCAGGAGGGTTTATTTTTAAAATTTTTGCAGAAAAGGCCAACTCATCAAGGCCTAAATACCGTCCTGTAAGGGGGGGGCCAGTAAAAAACGTGACCCTCCTGCTGCTTAAAAAGGGGGGTTTTTTGTTTTATATAAAAGGAAAATGGGTGCAGTAAAAATTTTGCTGCTACCGCTAAACGGGGAAGGGTAATTTTTTATTAAATTTTTGGATATCCATGGTGGGGAGTTAGCTTCCTGTACCACCTGGCCGAGATTTAAAACCCAGCGTGGCCCTTCAGCTAACTAACTGCCCACCACTGGTATGACTGGTCTATGCTAAACCAGCTTTTGGCAGAACACAAGTCCTCCAAAAAGCCAGTTTGAAAGCTAATTTTTAAGAGTTGTTTGTGCACAGAGTTTGTGACATATTTGCGCAAGAGCGTTCACACTGAGCGTGCGCTCGTCTCCTGCCAGTCATCTGATTAAAGAGGAAGTTCAGATGAATGAATGCAGATTTGGAGCAGTTGATGTGAGCCTCCCCCCCGCCCCCCCCAACTCCACCACCCACAATCTCAATGCAAAACTAGGTTAGAGCAACAGCTGATCTTTCAGGAGGGTCTATTTTTAAAACTTTTGCAGAACAGGCCAACTCATCAAGGCCTACATACCGTCCTGTCAGGGGACGGCCAGTGAGAGACGTGACCCTCCTGCTGCTTAAAGACGGAGGCTTTCTGCTTTATATGACAGGAAACTGGCTGCAGTGAACATTCTGCTGCTACCGCTACACGAGGAAGCGTAATTCTTTACTAAATATTTGGATATCCATGGCTGCTTACTCTCTTTGGCCCAAGCCTCAGTCGGGTAACATTTCTGTGGTTGAAAATAGCCTACAACAAGTTCACAACGGACCGTCACAGGAATGTGCCGGCTCACACACATTACTGGAGCATAAATAGTGACAACTGGACTTTGGAAAGCTTTATCTGTGTCAGTTTCTGCCTCAACAGCAGAAGAGACCAAAAAAAAGACGTTTTAGTCAGTTAGGGAGGGACATGCAAATGTGCTGAAACATCCTGGTTGGGTTTGGCACAGACTCAACTTCCTTCAAAGTGTGTGAAATTTGCTGAAGCTTCTCTACATGATGCAACATTCACAGTCTGAGCGTGGAGACGCTCTAGATATCAGGGAAAGGGACACACACCGATGGCCATTTGAGCGATCTCAAAGAGAGACACAGACAGCAGCTTCTCGTGTCTCTACTGGATCACTGGCACTTTTACCCATGGTAATGTTTAACTTTTAGATCCAAAAAGTTAATAGCTTTGATAAAGCATGCCCAATCTCTAACTATAACCAGGAAGACTGGTGTCTTGGTATACCTGCCCCAAAATTCCCATTCATGCTGGAAAAGGCAGCAGGTTTCCACTCAACAGCATCCCTCCGACCTCTACAAAACGAGGCTTGTTTTCTCCCGTATAGAATTTCACAGCTGCACACTTGGTAAATCAGTCAAGCTGCCTGGAAATTGATCTTTATAATTCAATTTAGATTATTTGCACCCGTCATGGAAGCCCTTTTAAACCTTTTTTAAGTCAAGATGTAGCAAAAGCAGGAAGTTGAGAAAGCACTTCTGGAAACCATGTTACACCACCTACTTTTATGAGTTTTTAATGCGGATTTATTTAGTCCTTTTGATATTATTATTACAATCTCAAAAATAATGGTAAATGTGGATATGTATTGTTTCTTTTGCCCAATAAAGCAGGTAGATCAGGGCTTTGAATATATTTTTCCATCAGGGTCAGTTCACAGTCATTGAACAGGCAATATTAATTTCTTTTAAAGCAAAAAGTGGGCGACCTGACCTCTCTGGCTATGAGATTCAGGGCATCGTCCTCTGCCGTGGTTCTCTCCTTCTTGGTGGATCTTCTCCGTCCTGCACCCTGAGTGCCCATGTTGTTTCCTCAAGATGTGAAAAGGTCGGTGGTCCGACGGCGTAGCGAACAATCCGGACAGACGGGAGCGCCAGCGGCTATCTACCCACTCTCATGTGTGGCTGAAACCGGCAAGAATCACAAACGAGAAGCTAAAAACCACAAAATTTAGAGGGACGAGAACGCGTTTATCGCCGTCTAACCCGCCTTTAACGTCTTCCTGTGTTTCTGTCAGCACGTGCGTTTCTGGTGCGTTTACGTGCAGAGGCATTCACTTGTAGCGTCCCAGCGTCCGTTAAAACCCCGTTAAAGCTTTCTCTCATCCCGCAAGCGCTCTCCGTAAACACACTGAATTAAATTATAAACCATCACTATTGCTTTCCTGCTCTTAGTGGATATCTTCATGGGAATTATCGTTTGTCTGGCAGTAGTTTGACTAAAGCAGCGGACAGAGTCTTGAGAATGTGACAAACGACAACTTCAAACGCGACGCCTCATTGAGATGCGTTTATGGATATCGGAAATATGCAGACAATATTTAGAGGGAATAAAATTGTCAAGATTTGATACAGAAATTACGGGGAAAAAAGAAGAATAAAAGAGAAACAAACTTGAGGTTTCATTTTTATTGAAAATATTTTAACCAAACGTTTACCATATTTCGATGAAGGTTAATGATAAACAAAGCCCGTTTCATCACGTCCTGTAAGCGGGGTTTCCGCAGGGCAAGTGAACGCAGCAGCCAGCTCCGCGGTGGACTGCAGCCATACATGTTCAGTCAGAAACCACAGCTCTGGTATCCGCGCTCTCACACCCACTCCGCTATTTTTAATGGTGACCAGTAAGCTCTAAAAACAGTCTCGCATTTCTTAAAGAGACACACGAGTCAGCGTAGATGACACAAAGTGTACTTTACAGGAAAACATTTAGAAACTGACATCCCACTCTTGCCTATGTGTAACTCCAATATCAACATTACAGATTACATTTTTGTTTTTCAAAGTTTTGCCAGTTTATATATGTTATGTAGGCTCCTTTTCGTCAATTCTTTGTCTTTTTTATTGCTACTATAACGACTTCTATATTTCTGTTTAAAATAATTTAACTAGGCATTAGTTTAGGCTAGAGACTCAAAATCAATTTTTCATGCTTGGATTTCAGATTTAATTTGACACCTATTGTTAAATGCGTTTGACAATTTGTAAAAACATATTTGACTGATTTTATTTTGTAGACGTGAATATTTTGAGACGTTCTCGGAGGCGATGAGGAGTTCGGGTGCTGGTGCGGTAGCGCCCTCCAGTGTTCGTTCGCGGCATCGCTGCTTCCGGAGGAGCCGGTGAGCGCAGTCTCTGTTTCCCTTCTGTTTGCAGATCTACGAGATCTTTACCTGTGCACAAAGTGCAGGTGCTTCTTCTTTCTGATTGGCTGGAGGCTTTTATGGCCTGTTTGTTCACAAGGAAGTGGGTGATGTTGTTTACACTAAGCATGTCAGGACTAGACTGCGCTTTTATTTTCATTTTCCAAAAAGCCAGGTTGTGCATGCGCTCTCTCTTACTCTCTTTTATTTGATGAAGAAGAAAAGGCAGAGTGGGGCCGTGGCGACTCACCCTAGTAATGACACTTGGAGGAGACCAGTTCGGACCTTCAGAGTAAAGATGGTTCTCCTGGGAGGCTCCAGTGTGGGAAAGTCCAGCCTGGCGCTGCGATTCGCCAGGAGCGAGTTCAGGAGCGTGGTGCCCACCGTGGGCTGTAAGTAGGAAGTTGCATGTTTGTCCATCAACTTGTCATTGTTTTAAACGTTCCTACCTTCATGGTGTTGAAGGCTCTTAGAAGCTGAGAACATCTTTGTGGCCATGGCAACAACAGTGTGGCGGGATCTATAAAAGCATTAAAAAAGCCTTTACATTAGCTGGGGTGAAACAAACCTCGGGGCCAGTGTTTCCAGGGGAATAGATGGTTCTTTCCAGTTCCGTGAGGACCCTCTCTGCTCTGCTCAGGTGCTTACATGACCCAGGTGACGCATCTGAGGGACGTGTCGATTCGCTTTGAGATATGGGACACTGCCGGCCAGGAGAAGTACCAGAGCATGCTCCCACTTTACTACAGGGGAGCCCGCGCTGCCCTGCTGCTCTACGACATCAGCCAGCGGGTGAGGGAGCAGAACTAGAAGCTGCAGGCCTGCACTGTACCCATGAATGCACCCTGACCTCCCATCTGCCTTCTCACAGGAAACATTCAGCAGGGCGCAGCTGTGCCTCCAGGAGCTGGAGAAGGTTTCCACCCCAGGATCCACTCTCACGTGGCTGATCGGCAACAAGACGGACTTGGAGCACCATCGGCAGGTCTCGGAGCAGGTGCCGCAACACAGGAGCTCTTTTCGTTGCCATTGGTGGCAGGTTTATATTCATGTTTTCATCCAGGAGGGACGCAGTCTGGCCTCTGAAAAAGGCTTGTATTTCACCGAGATGTCAGCACTGTCGGGAGACGGCGTCAGCCAGCTGCTGGAGGAGATCGGTAGGTGTCCACCCAGTGTTTTTTGATCATATGATTTTTATAATAAACAATTATGTTCAATTTTTAAAATACCAGGTTAACGCTGAGTGAATCAGTTGAGTGGAGGTGAACTCACACTTTTCTCAACACTGGAGGGCAGCAGACACCAACACGAATTCCTTATTGTTATAAATTTGTAATAATGAATATTCTTTATTACTCTCTTTAAACATTTAGGAATGTGAGGGGTTTTTTTTACGGCTTCCCTCACTGTTGGCAGCCGAACAGGATAGTCAGTAAAACATGTTGAATCTTCTGGTGTTTGAACACAGGAGAGTCAAATAAACACAAAAACAGGACAAACAGCGAGCAAACGTCTGAGTGTGTGTAAGACTTTCCTCAGTGAGTGTCATGTGACTCAGCCCACAGGGTGTACGAGTGTTTTGGAGCTCAGCAGGGGGACCTGTTGGAGTGGGAGGAGAAACCCTGCGAGGGTGAAGACGGTAGAGGTGCACCCAGGCCTCGCGCCTCCTGCTGCAAACCATGACCTGTCTTCTTTAGTTAAAACTGCAGAACATATTCAATAAATATTGTTTTACAACAGTGTTTCACACATCAGTACTACAATAATGTGCACAAACTCCCCAGCCACACCATTAAAACATGTGAAGAACCTAAAACACCCAGATGATTATCCATGAACGCATGTTTATGAGTATGAAATGGAAATGAGGCTCCGTTCCATTAAAATAATTTCCACTTTATAAACACAATAGATTGTGAATATTTCCACGAAAACATATTGAGCTCTCAATTAAAGTAAATCCCCGTGAAAGCAGAATCATAAATAGTGTGGTCTGCCTGTCTGTTTATCAGTCAGGATCTTGTTTTTTGCAGAATAAACAGTTTTTCTCTGCAGAATGGCCGTTTCCACTGTGATTAAGCAGCTCTCTGAGATCATTTTTGTGGATCAAACGGCCCTTTTGGTGCTGATTGAAGCTTCTGTAGCACCACAGGCTGTGCTTTTAATTTGGCCCCTTCAACAACAAAAAAAACACTGTTAGTTTGTCTCGAAAGTGACACGGTGTATGGGCCCAATTAAATATGAAACAGAATTAAATCCGAATGATTCGGGCATTACTATGACATGACAAATCTTCAGCATTAGAGGCAACCCTCAGGGGTAAACATTTGCACAGTCTGCAGATGTGAAATTTCCCTGACTAATTTCATTCAAACAGCTCTTTTCTTCCGTTTACGCCACCGTAAACTGTTGAAAACCAGTAAATAACATTCAGCTCCATCTGGTCAGGAGGCATGTGGGAAAGCAGAATTCAGAAAGAGTCACATGTCTGGGAGAACGGCTCCATTCATTTCCATGTGCTTCGGGCTCTTTTTTTGAACTTTTATTTCCATGAGTTTAAATCACGAAGAGCACAAAACAGGAAACAAACTTTCATCTACTTCTACCTCTGTTGTCCTGTGACGTCACATCGAAGGTCCCGTCTGCAGACAGGTACCAGACTGGAGTGTAAACCGGTCGACTGCCACACGCGGATTTCACATTTAACACCATCATGTGACCACAAACCACTAATCAACACTTCTTACATGCGGTTCTAACACTGCCTCAACCTCTTTAAATGATTTAGGTATTTAATTATTGATTTGTTTCACTTAATCATGCACAGTTGGAATTTAATGATTACATGGATTTATATTTTAGGCTTTTTAAAATTTATTAATGTTAAAAAAATAAAGATTTAGGATTACAGTATGTGAACTAATCCCAGATGAATTTGTGAAAAGGAATTCCAGATGGGGATCAGTACCTGTTGAATCAGATCATCTTTATTTAAGGTTATATATGTCTTAAATCAGAACCTTTACAACCATAATGTTTAACATTTGGTAAACATGAACGAAGATCTTTGAATAAACTCTGATGCACCACATTAAAGCTGCAACACATCGCTAGCTCGCGTTAGCTAATGAAGCTGCCTGATGGTGCAAAGTGTGACCAGCACACACGGCTATGGCATCAGAATTTAAAGAAAAGGTACTGATGTGTTCTCCATCCATCCGTCCGTCCACCCATCCAACCACATCATTCTTCACACCAGCTGGTTTCCAGTCCACCCTGATTGTCAGATTTCTTGGACTGAAGGAACAAACTAATACAAGAATACACCGGATAGGAAGGTCTTCTACTGGTGTGCGTGACACATCCGAAACTTTTCATGATATTCATAGATTTCTTAGATTTTTAAAAATAAATACTCAGAATTAGAACGAAGCAAACCCGTCAGATCAGGAAGAGCAGATCTCCATCATTCTAAACAGAGAACAAATTAAATTCATCTCTTGCTTTAGAATCAAAATATGATTATCTGAAAGAAGTAAAAGTACATTTTTCTTTAGGAAACTAGAAAACGTTTACAAGATTAATTTAAATGTATACATAGAATGGGTTTGCCTCTTTAATGTAAACCCTGGTTACAAATCTATTCTTTAGAAAGGACTCTTTTCTGTATTTATTGCACTGTTGACTGGCTGACCAGCAAAAACGAACAAAAAGCATCTATGTTTTTGCTTGTATGTCAGCTCTGAATGAGGAAGTTTTGACTATTCACAATTTTGAGCGATAATATAAAAAAACCCCCACAATAATTTCAGCCTTAAAATATATGTGCATAAATAGTGAAGTTCAAACAGCAGAAAAACAGATGTGTGAGGAAAGTGGCCTTCACAGGATGCTCAGCCTCCTCTTCACATACCCTGATTCACTGTTGGTCTCTGCAAGAAACAAACACACAATAACCGTCTGTGTGATGGATGATCAGTCCATCATTAACCGGCTTTGATCGGGTTAACCAAATCCAGTGTGAGTCAAGTTGAAAAAGCCACAGCAGGTCGATAAAGTCTGTGCTCCACAAACCCAGGCTGAATCACTGGATGCTTGGGAACCATTAAAAGAGAAATCGGAAGCAAATTAACGACAGATTTTAGTGGAGGTAACCACGCGTTGGGCGTGGGCTTGCCGAGATGTGACCCCACACGAAACAGAGCCATCACTTTTATCGCTTTTTTCCACAGGATTTATGTCACGAATTGCTGTGTCTCAAATCTGCTTTAGCTGCAGAAAGCACAGATCTGAGCACACACACTTCAGATCTCAAACTCATTTGGCTGTTCCCACATCTCAGCAAACGTTCCCTTGTCTTAATTCGGCCGATAAGACTCAGACAAAATGAAAAGCATGTGCTCAGATTAAACACACGTAGTCTAATAAGTATCCACGCTGCTCACAACCATAAACACTTAGTAGATTTTATAGCAGCAAAAGCAGGAAAACACAATCATTCAATCAATCAACCAACCAGTAGGCCCGATTAGAAAAGCACTTTGCGGTGATCCATGAGCAAAACCAAGCCCAGTTTAGCTAGTACAGTGAGAGTTTGCTTCCAGTAGAAGGTTTATCTGCTATCTGTGATGGGAGAAGATAGGTACCAGTGCTTAACTGATTACCTAACACAACCACCCCCACCCACATCCTCCCACTCCTCCACACCAGTAGGGGGAGCTAGCTGCTCTGGCCCGACAGGTCAGTGGCGCAGATTATTCATAATTCAGACCAACACCAGATAAAAAGGGCGACTCTAAGTTCTGGTGTGTCTCATCGGGATGCTAAAGTAGCCACAGATGTGGTTTTACAGATGTGAGAATGGCATCCATCTGCTCCATCCCAGCAGCTCAGCACCACTAAATCGCCTGGATCAGACTGGATATCTGGATCAATCTGATACGGGAAGCAAACTCTTTACCGGCAGCACTCGGGCGCCATACCGCAGAGAGAGCCCCAGGCTTGGGCTTGGCCACTGGGTTCCTCTGTGTCAGGGAGCCCCTGTGGATAGAGTTCCTCACAAACCTGTCCACCTGCTCTGGAAACATACAGCAACTACATGGTACATTCCACCTCTAACGGATGCATTTTAACCACAAACAACATAAAAGACGGCTCAAACTGTGCTGAACGGAACCATTAACTTTGACAGATTTTAGGCTGACTAGCACGTTCTTTCAGTGTTCTTGGTAGAACTTTCCACACAAACTGCTCCTGAGTGGTTGTATTGAATTCTCACTCAGCATTCCCAAATTTTGGACAACCTGATCTTAATCCTTTTCTCACAACAGCCTTCCATTTATAGAGGAGTCTACCGGCGGGGATTCTGCACGGAGCAGAACATCTGACATGCAGATGGAGGAGCCGGGCTACAAAACAAGGCTGTTTGCCTCCTGAAACTCATGATCTAAGTCGAACAAGATTCAAATCTGTGAGAGAGAGAAGGTCAGAGTCGTTGTGTGGATACTTACTTGTGGGAGGGTTGTGGGAAAGTCTCCTTGCATGTATTGGGATTGCAGACTGGAGGAAGAAAACAAGTTAGAAAGTGTCCAGTCAGGCTTTGCTGCACCTCAGAGGGCAGCAGGACTTATCAGACCCAAATGGTTTAGGAGACGTTATCTTCATCACGATCCGAGACCACCGAGGCTGCTCTTTCAGCCCCTCTGGTTCTGGAAACTCTGGTTTTGACTCTTTAAAAAGGAGACTTAAAATATCTTTACCCTCCTTCTTCTGTCACCCTGCATCCCAGCGGCTTTCAGAGCAGCAATCCTGTCCTCTATGTAGGACACCTGAGCACAAAACCATCAGACTTCAGCTCTTCGTGTCAGCGGTCCTCTGCTCCAGTTCAGACTGGTTGGTGTTACCTCGCTCTGGGTGTTCTGGACGCTCGCGGCCGCTTGTGCCACCTGGTCCTCCAGCTCAAACAACAAAGCTGTTGAGCCCCTGAAGCTTCCCTTTGAGCCCTCCTCTTGAGGGCACCGCGTCTGCTCCAGGAGGTCAGTCCCAGGGTTGTTTGAGAAAAAAAGTGGTGTAAAATGACATTTAGCATCAATGATCCCATAAAATCTACCAGGTGGTCTCAACCAATCATCTCACTCCTGATTTACCACAATAAAAGGGGATTAAAGCACTTTGATTCAAAATCAGCTCTTTCCTTTCAGATTTGGGGCTTTAAAACATTCTGCAGTTTGCATCTGACAAAAAGGCAGGAAAGGAAGATCGGAGCTGTTTCCTAGATGTGGGATCCAGTCGGGGAAACTCTCACAGCTGAGTGATTTATGGTGGACACTTATGTTTGAACTGAAATCCAGCAAAGATGGAATTTACCGAGTGAGGATCAACAGTCCAGATGTGCAGCACATCTCTGCTTCTCATGGCCTTCCTGACATGAAACAAAGCCTTACAGCGATGGCTGGTGCTTCCTGAGGGCTGTCTACCTTCTCAGAGTCCGTCTGGTGCTCCTCAACTCTGGAAAAGATGATGCTGGACCTGGAAGCTGGTCTGACAGACGGTCCAGAAGACTTCTCCTCCTCCTCCTCCTCCTCCTCCTCTGAACTTTCACTCCGGTCACTGATGTTGTCGGCCATCTTGTCCAGCTTCTGTCTCAGCTGCTGCTCCTCTAAATCTGCTTCCTCCCACTGAGAAAAAGGAGATGTGCTGTGTGGAGTCGGAGGAGCCTGTGGAGTGGAAAAACGATACAAAACAAAACCTAGCAAAACAAAAAAAAAGATGCTTCTTTGCATCTCTGAAGATCACATCTAGCTGCTCCAGTTTTCCCAAGACAAGCTAATCAGAGAGGGGATGTCTGGGTGATGATGTCTGCTAATTTGTAGAGTTATTAGCATGTTTTACAGCCTTAAATGGAGTTAAGCCTCTGCAAACCTCCAAAACACGGTAATCCAAACCGTGTGGCCATTGGCAGCTTCCAAAGTTTGGCTGCAGGTATGTGTCTGATCCTGGATTTACCTGGTCATACGGGGACGTGGCCTTCTGTTCCAGGTGGTTCAGGAAGTTCTCGATGGCTGAAACACGTCTGTTCAGGTCGTTGATCTGCGAGGAGATCGGACAGAATAAAGGAGCTAAACATGAGTAAAAATATGCGGAAATAGAAGAACGACACACGACACTTTTTACATGCTCACATCAGAGTTGGAGCCAAATCACAAATCTAATTTAATCTGAGTTAAAGAATCGTGCACGATCCATTTGGATGTGCGTTTCCCTCATAGAGAATGGACCCATTGAGCAATCACACTGGAACTTAACCGTTTCTGCCCTCAAATGTGATTAGAAAGTAAAGCAGATGGTCAGCAGGTAAATATTTGATGACGAGGGTTTTCTTCCGACAACAATCTGGCTCCCATGAATTAACCAGATGATCCTTCTAAACCCAACACGAAGCACTCAGGGTAGAAGTCAGTCTTCAATCACCTAAAATACCCCTTTAGCAGCTCAGACACTGGAACAAAGGTTGGTCTGTGAACTGGTCTGTGAACTGGTCCGTGAACTGGTTGATGAACTGGTCCGTGAACTGGTTGATGAACGGGTCCGTGAACTGGTCCGTGAACTGGTCTGTGAACTGGTCGATGAACGGGTCCGTGAACTGGTCCGTGAACTGGTCTGTGAACTGGTCGATGAACGGGTCCGTGAACTGGTCTGTGAACTGGTCTGTGAACTGGTGTGTGAACTGGTTGATGAACTGGTCCCTGAACTGGTGTGTGAACTGGTCTGGGCCCGTCTTAGCTGAGATGGCTGGGGAGAATCCTGGCTAAACGAGTGTGTTTACGTGTGTTTACGTGGACCCTGACTCAGAACCAGGCAGCGCTCTGGCCTCTGACCTCGCGACCTCTCCGATCCCACAGCTGTCCCTGCTTCGTCATCGAGGCGTCACACTCGCACCTTTCAGAGTCCGGTCGTCGCCAACGCTCATGAGGCAGAAATGCAGCCTCTAATGTAATCAGGAAAAATAAAAAAGCCTGAAACACGTTTGAATTTTTCTTGGAATCAATAAATCAGAGAGAAGTTTTTGATGATCGTGTTCTTTAGTGATTGCTTCCTGATGCAGTCTGAGACAATAATGGTGCACTTGGTGAGAATTCAAAACAAACTTGGCCTCATTCTCATGCGCCGCATTAAACTCTAAGTTCTAATTTGTTGAATTACTTCATACATTTGGCTGAGACCCACAGGACGGCTGACATCGAGTTTCCCCGCAAGATTAACAGTTTTGTTTATGATCTTCTCACCAGTTTTTATTCCTGAATTTAATAGCACAAATTAAAAAAAAAAAATCCAAAACCAAAAGGTCAAATGTTGCTGGTTGCCTTTTTTTCCTCACTGAAAAAAAAAAGTGATGTTAAAATGAACATGGCTACGTTTCATTGAACAGTCGATGCTTGTTTCAACATCCTGGTCATAAATGTCGACTTTAGCTAAAATGTTTGCATCAAACAGACTAATAAAGCAGCAGATGGGTTTAAGCTCCATAAATCAGGCTGATTTTAGATATATGAGCAGTGAAAGAGGTTTCTCCTGCGTTGACACTGAACTGAGTTATTTCACTGACATCTTGAACCGTTTACGTCTGTGTCGCTGCGCAAAACGGGGATGGATGACACCACAAAACTGCTTTTGACTAAATATCCATCAACAATAAAAAAGATCTTCTCTGATTAAAATCAGATACTGACTGTGTGTGGCCACGCCTCAGCGTAGGTCCTGACAGCGGCGACCGCAGCGCCCACGTCAGGCTACCGCCGTCAATAAGGTCACCCGATCAGTTAGACAGACCAAAAAACGTCTGTTAAAATGTGTTTCCTTGTGTCAACAGCACAATCAACCGTGATTGACACCAGAAAATATGTGGTTGTCTTTATCTTGATATTTCAAATCAGAATGAAAGAGGAGAGATGGTGAAGGACAAGACCTGTGGTGGAGGGTTGGATGAGTTCAGGCTCTCCTGGGAGGTGTGGCTCAGTGGTCCCTGGTGGGACTGGTAGAACGGGGACGGTTGGGTCTGCTCGTCCTCCCCTGAGGAGTCGCCAGGGCCGGGCAGGTAGCTGCTGCTGCTGTACTGGGGGCCCCAGCCACTTCCACTGCCCACAGAGGAGTAGCTGAGCTGGGACACGGAGCGGGATGGTAAAGTTCTGTTGTCTGAAAGAAAACGGCAATGAGGAACTGTCAATATGAGGTTCAGCCTCCCTTCTGGGTTGAAACGTTTATTTAACACCCATTTTATTACCTTGGTGGTCCAGACCGTCCTTCAGAGTCTGGTGGAAGACAGACGCCACGTTAGCCTCGGTGAGTGCCGACTCTCTTACGTCTTTATCCAAGTTGTAGACGGCAGCCTGTGATGGACGGAGACGGGTGAGTGAGGCAGGACTATCGATACACTCAACAGTATCGAATCGTGAAATATATAGGCAGCTACAGCAGCAAGTTGATGTTAGATCAAAACAGCTAAAGGTGCTGACTTCACCTGATTTGACCTTTGCCCTGATTCCACGTAGTCACATTCTCGCTCGAAATCGATCGGATCGACCGTCAGCCTCCTCTTGGTCTTTTTCATCTTCGTAGAGCAGAAAGGAGGCGATTCAGATGTAACGAAGTGATAAATTAAATGTGGTCCCAAACCCTTTCCTAACTAACAAAAGTAAGCTTTTGTTGACATTGTACATGGTCAACTTGTGCAACTGTTGGATGAGGAACCTCTGATAAAGAATGTAACTTTTCCCATTAAGACCAGAAAGGTTTCGCTAAAGTCCTTCGCAAATACCAGTATCTATTGTGGCCAACAGGGGGCGCTCGTTATAAATGGAAAAAGGAGCAGGGGGCTGCAGGGACCTGGTAGCAAAGGTCCTTCTGTCCAAACACGTTCCTCTGAGTCACACTGAAACCAAGAACAGCATCTAGAGGAGCCTAAAAGTCCCATCAACTGTGTTTTCCTCCTAGCAGCAGCTGCAGCGACTGAAATCAACCGTTAAACTCTCAGTTCCAGACTGGTGTAAACAATAGAAGCATTTAGTTTAATGACAAATTCCACCCAACCCCGAGGCCTTGTTTTACAACCCCTGGACCAGCTCAGAGGCTCCCCCAGCTTTTATGTCCTACGATTACGTGAGACCGACTGGTGTTTACCCAGAATGCACCGCTGCCGGCGTCCAGCCTCACCTAACCTCAGCCTCAAAGTCTGTTTAAGTGTTCCAGCTGTTGCAGGAGGCCGCTGAGGACCACCAGCAAACACCTCAGTGCTGGGGCCCCCACAAAAGCGCTCAGAAGACACACGAGAAAGGCTTGAGTGGATGTGGATGAAACCGTCAGAGAAACCTATCTGTTTTCCATCGGTAGAACTCAGAAATGAAGATGTCCACGATTCACCGCCGGAGAAAACTGGGAAGACTCAGTTACCTCTTTGAAGTCCTGCGAGTCTGTTCCGTCCATGTCGTGCTCCTCGTATCCATCTGCGGATAAAGAAAAGGCAGAAGTGTTCATGCTCTTTTATTTCTAAGAAGCGGGTCTTTGTGTTTTCATCTTCTCCCACATGAGCAAACCCCAGAGTCACATTGTCCAAACCTGCAGGAAAACTTGGAGATGTTCTCTGCACAACATCACACTGTTTTAAAAGAACTCTGTGTTTCCCCCATCCCACTATTTATGGCACAGATGTACATTTAATATCAGATGTTTTCCGCAGGGAAAGTTAAAAGAAGAACCTCAACAAGGAGGGTGTGGAAGCTGTTTGGACAACATGAAAAGTCCTCCTGGGCTGGTTGCTGCAGGCTGACCCTTCTTTCACATTTATTCTAAACAAAAGTAATCATAAAACGCTTTTCACATAAGTCAAGTAACACAATATTTGTCTGAAATCTGCAACAGTTAAAATTTAAATGAGGATAAGTCCAGAGCATGAAGAGGCGTGTGGAACTACAACTGGTTAACTGAAGATGTCATTACAGCTGCTGCAACGTCCTGGTTTAAAAGCTTGACACAGTAATCAGAGCCAAATTCAAAACAGCGATTGTGATCATAATTCAATAAAATCCAGTTTAAATGCCTAATGGGAGTGTGCTTATTATAAAACATTCATGTGACCGCACGCACGCGTGCACATGAGCAGACATGAATGGACCGAGCCTCTGAGGAGCACCGAGGCAGGAGGTCTGGCTGTGTGTGTGTTAATTTGCTAAAAAAGCTAATTTATGGGTATATTTTAACTTGTGATGGGTCTAAACAAGGGCAATAAAACAGGCAGTAAAGCACCAGACGAACCTCCTAGCTAGCTAATTAGCACATGGGGTCCTGTGGCGGAGGCCTGTGTCAGCTACGGGAGCGCCGAAGAATGTCCAAAAAGCAGTCTCACACCAGGAAGAAGTAGTAGAAAGTGAAACTGTGTGAGTGTACAGGTGATGTGTAATCAGGTCAGCGCTGCTGGGCACACTGGGAACACTGGGAACACTGGGAACACTGGGTGCTGGGAAACAGGTTTCGTGAGCTCCTTTAAAATCCTCTCTTTTCCTTATTAAACTGCTGCCAACAAAATGCAAATGAATCCAGAAGTTTGGTTTCTGACAGAGGGTTCGCAAAACCAGCGTCTCTGGCCAGAGATACTCGACTTTTCCTACATTAAAGCCAATTTATAACCGAGAATATTTCCAAGGACAAAATAAATGATTTCATGTAGGATTGGTAAAGATCAGAGTGAATCTTGGAGCCAAAAAGGTTTCTCCGCATGTAAAGTTGTGCTTTTAGCTTAGCATGACATCTAGCCATAGAGAATTTCAACTGAGTGATTTTGGAATCATGTTTTTTCTCCACCATGGAAATTTTAATAACAATGTTCTCTTCCGTGACAGTTTTCTGCCTTAATATCTGTTTCTGGACTCTGCATCCGTGGAAATCTTTGAAAGCTGTGGCAGATGTCAGCAAGTATTTCCCGATGCTTCGGTGTAGATAAAGAATAGGACAGAAAAGTCAGAACACACCCACCCTCTTGTGGTAGGCTGCAGAATTGCATTCTTCAGTTCAAACTGAAGTTTTTACATTTCCAAAGTTTAAAAGTTTTTTTAAAAAAGCAACTTCCACTTCATCTCCAGCCTGCCCTTTTTCTTCTCAATCCTCAACTCCTGACTTCTCCAATGTTTTGATTGGACACCTAGAGACCCCTTTCAATTAAATCACAACACCGCACTTTGGGCTGTCGTCGCCATGGGGACACTGTCAGGGTAATTTAATCAGTACAGCCTGGTGACCTGGTTTAACACTTAATTTTCCTTGTTCTTCCAACATGGCTTCTGGTTCTCAACATTACCTGATTAGGAACATCAAGATATATATACTCAAAGAAAGAGAGAGAAAGCGAGAAGGGGGGGGGGGGGGGCGCGCAGACCTCTGTGACCTATTTCCTTATGTTTTCTATCAACAGCAGCGGCGGGTTGAACTTGTTGACCTTTATGAGACACGTTTCTGGGGTGGGTTCGATGGGGACGCGAGAGGTTTAAATGTCTGGGGATGTAAGAGTAGCTGCTGTCTGTCCTCACCCGTCAACCCGCCGCTGTTGCCACAGCAAACAGCATCAACACCAACTGCCTGAGCCGCGATTTCATCCGTCCTGCTGATGGACCCCGGCGGAAATGACTGGCCCTTCGGGGCAGAAACGGGCAAGCCATTCAGCCTGTCATCGCTTCATTCTGGAAGGAACAGACTTCATCTGCAGCAGCAAAAAAGACTTTAGAGGTGCAACTTTTCACGCTGAACGTTCCTGAGCAGGCTTACTTACAAGAAAAGCAACAATAGATAAAAAAAGAAGTTGGGTTCGTGTCCCTCTATAGGCAGCGTACGCGAACAAAGACGCTGCTGTTACATGTCTGTTTTCATTGTGCTCGGTTGATACCCTGAGCTTTGGGGGCCTGACGGACCACACCAGCGGAGGGCCAGTGGAATGCGTGGGAGGGCACTCATGCATGTAGGACTTCATCCGTCACGAGTGAGGCGAGTTGTGGATCCGTTCACGCGCATGTAACATGCATCTGTGTGAATGGATGCGAGCGTTTTGTCCTGCAGCCGCTTTTTGCGTCTCGGCAGACATGTGACCCGACGATCACAAGGTCTGCCGGGCCGAGCCAGCTCAACTTCACCCCTGACTTTCCGAAATCCTTCAGGCCGACTCAGCCAGCGCTGCCAGCGCACAATTCATAGGGTGATCTCACTTGGACGATAATGCTGAAAGATGAAATAAGCAGCTTCACAGCGCATGTCGGGGGATGTTGGCAGGGCCGCGTGGGAAGCAAACAAGCACAGTGCTGGAAAATGTTTGACCATGTGCTTCGCAGAGTCGCTGCATCAGGTCCCTGAGCGCTTCACTTAGACAGCACTTTTCACCACATTAGAGCTTCTAAAAAAACAAAAAGAACTCCCGAGCTGCAGGAATGTCCCACACGGCTCGGGGGGCCTGATCCTCAGAACCGGGCCAGAGCCGTATCCAGGCTCATCTGTGATATCACTCGGCACAGCTGCGGTCGGCCAGAACCGGAAAAAGCAGAAGGATGGAAGACAATAATCCCCTGTGACTCTTCTGGCAGCCTTTTGGTGGTCCCTCTTCCAATTTCGAAAGAGGGACAGGAAACTTTATTCTTGTGACTTAAGGGCGGAGAAATGAAGCATCCCGTAGCCTGATGGCTGGCAATTAACGCTGCCTTCGGGGATCCATCATCCCTTCCTGACCTCCACTGATCTTTGGCTGCGGCTTGGCTCGGTCAGGGTTCGTCACCTGCCTCTGTCCACCACCAGGGGGCCTGGGAGCCTCGTGGACAAGGACGGCAAAGCCGCGTGTCATCTGCGCCTAGCCGCAGATTTGTCTGTTGGCCTTATGAATTTTTGGCTCATTTATTCATTTTTTAAACTCTGAGCTCATCCTTTTTTCTTTTTAGCCTGGCCAGATATTTTTTATTAACGGAGCTGTGAATCTCGACAGCAGCTGATGACAAAAGGGAACGTTTATGTTCTTGTCCTTGAGATAAACCTCTGTTCAACTGGAAATTAGAATGCTTAAATCTGACTGTTAAACCCAAGAATGACAGTTCCCACTCCTTCTGGTGGCTGCTCACCAGTTTCAGATGCTAGAGCGTGATCACGAAGGCTGATACATATTTTCCATGCAGCTGCAGTCCGGCCTGCAGCTGCTGAACCCCCTGAAAACCTTTTTATTTGTGCAGAATTGCTTCTGGTGAGCAGGACATCCTGTAAAAGGCTCTGGAACGCGAGTTCCAAAACTGTGATAATGGAAAATTGACCAGGGAGCTGAAACATCCACGTTGGTACAGGCGTTTGGTGGTTGCTCAGACTCAGGCGTGTTTTAAACAGACGTGGACTCTGTTCCAGATGATTCAGTCGGTTTTCAGGCAACAGTGACATGATTTAAACCAGTACAAACCTAAACAAAACTCCCAACAGGATACGTTTAATGGCAGAACAGCTTAATTCCCTTTGCTGTGAAAGAGAAAATGTTGTAAGACAACCCATAAAGTTGTTCCCATTTCGAATGGAATTAAAAATAAAAAGTCTGAATTTGAGGTCATGTGACCTTCTGCGTCCTCTTTGCGGCTCTGCTCAGCTCTGGATGTTACAGGAATGTTGAGGCTTGTTAAACAAACAAAGGCCTTCCCCATCGCTTCTTTTTAATGGCTTAAATTGCAGCCAGTGAAATTAAAAATGATTGGCCTGAGGAATAAAACTGACCATGTCGAAATAGAATACATTTAATTAAATATTTACACAGAAATAAAATCTTTACTGCGTATTAAGCTCACCTTCAACGTCGGTCTGAGAGTTACTGTTGTCTCCGCTTAATCTCTTAAACAGCGACCGCATCACTTTGGCGCTACCAAAGCGCTTGAACCGGGCCCGAACGTTCTCGTGGTACCATTCCAGAGTACCGATCTTCAGGACCCTGGGAAGAGGAAATTGGTTTGGAGAAAGGAAAGGGCCATTTAGATTAAAAAAAACCTTTAAGGGTGAACCATGACAAAAATGACAAGGATCAAAGATCATATTTGCTCAGTAATTTAGTCATTATTTCATCTTTTCAGGCAAGCCGTTGGAAAAACCCTGTGTCATGTTATGAACGCTGGCAAATATTAAGAAGCCCAGCTGCCAAACCAACATCTATTAACTACTGAAAAGCTCCTAAATGATGGAGCCTCCGCTCAGAGCCACAAACCTCTGGATTAGCTGGGTTGTTTGTACGCCGAGCTGGACCACCTCTCAGTTTCTCCCTGACTCGCATCAGAAACAGGCTTAAAACATCCGGTAGAAAGTCCAAATCTTCCCCATCGCGAGTGTTTGGTTCATGTAGGACCTCTGCACCCACGCGTGGGGCGGAGGGCACTGCAGTAAACTAGTAAAGCTAACACTATAAATTAGCCTGGGAAGATGGCGATAAAGTCTGTTTGCGCTGGAATTTCAAAAGCAAGAACTCAAAAATGTTTAGGTAAAGTCAGAGCCATGTGTGCTCGGATGTTTCCACTTCTCCTGATTTAACACGCCCCTCTGCAAATACTGTGTTTTTCACCTTCGATATCTTATGGCAACGAGAGAAATATTTTAACGAATTGCATTAACCAAAGTATGTAAAGTTTTTCATAGGTATGATGAAGGGTAGAGGGCCGTTGGACCTAAACACGTTTGGAAAGGAGCAGACGGTAGGTGTCTTTAAATGATGCAAGTCTCCTGGATTCCAGGACTCTGGACCCCACATGTGGTCGCCTGATGTTCACATGGTGGATTATAGGACACAAATGCAGTTAGCGTAAACATGCCTCCGTGATGGATGTAAGCTAATGCAGAGTTTGACAGCGCTAAGAGAGAGAGAGAGAGAGAGAGCAAGTAACAGACGGGATCTAAGGACGTCCCCGCAGTGTTGCACCGGTTAGCAGCACCATCATTCCATCTCTGGAATGTCCTGAAGGACACCAAGTCCAGCTCTTCTTCATTTCCCACCTGGCCATGTGGCAGGGGTCACACACCCAGCCTTGCTCCCTCTTGTTGTAGCGGCTGCAGGACTTGCAGATGTGGAGCTGGCAGTCCAGACACTGGCGCTTGGTGTTGACCAGGAACTTGAAGGGCTGGAGGCATCGGATGCAGTAGCTCTCAGTCAGCCTGCTCTGGTTGCCCAGCAGCTCTCTCTTGGTGTCTTCTTTCTGAATCTTTGTCTTTAGGTCCCTTGAAAAACAGAGAAAAAATGAGATATTTGATATATCAGATACGTTACTGGTCTGAGTCAGGTCAGTATTTTAAATGAAGACGAGATTTCACAGGAATGACGGCTGTTTATCCGTGTGAAACACATCTGCACCATGTTTGCTTCGGGAAATTGCTTGTTGGCAGCAGTATATGGAAATTAAACAAGATTAAAGACAAAATAGGAGCTCCTCTTTCAATACGTGAACATGAAAACATTTATTCTGCTGCACACACATTATCACGTATACGGCGCTGGCCTGTGTTTGACAGCGAGGCGGTGCCGATTACTGCCTCCCCAGTGCTAACTACTGTCTTGTTTATAACAGTAGGACTCAAAAAAAAGAATTCCTTCCTGGCAGCAGAAATGAGAGCTAAGCGATTTTTTGATTTCTTGTCCTGATTTCTTGTGCTGACTTTATTTGGCAGGCGACTCTGTAGCGAAAGAGAAACAGAGCAGACTTGTTGTTGAACAGGAAACTGTCCAAGACACAACACAAATGGTCATTTTCCATGTTTGTTTATGCAGACTGAAACAGCCCTGCAGTCGCTGGTTTGGACGGTTGCAGCATTTATGCTACGCTAACCCTGCGCTTTGTGCTTTACATCTGTGTATTCTAATATCAAGAGGTAAAGGAGACGAATTCCCCAACAATTGTCGATAACGTTCTAATTTATTAGGATTTTTACAGCTAAAATAACGTGTCACGAAACGCAGCTTCAGTGCATCTGAATGTTGGCAGAAGAGATGCTTCTCAGGGTGGCAACGCGCCTTTAGTTCTGGCAGCTCGGCATAAATATTATGTCAGACTTGTCCCAGAGTAATGTTGGAAAAGAGCAGAATGAACTACTGCCGAAGAAACGCAGGAAAATGTAATGTTTCAGCTGTGTTGAAAAGCATCGCTCATGGGGATTAATAAAAAGAAAATCCTAATTACAAACATTCGCTGACTTTAAAAATAACACAGATGGAAAAGCATGAGGGTCTTTTTAAAAAAAAAACTGTTTTGCTGACGTTACTTAATTGTTCCACTTTAGTATTTGTGTGATAAATGCTGCACAAACCTGCAGCCAAATTCCAGCTCAGCGCTCAGCAAGCAGACGTAAGCGCACCTCTCCTCTGCTACAACACCCCCCAAAACCTCAGCAACGAGAGATGCTGACGGTGGCACAAAAGGAACAAATAAATAAATAACAAATGTCAAATGTGGAAGAAGGGGGCGGAGCCTGGTATTAGAGCTGCAGGACATGGAGGGATGCATTTTTCTTTAACTGTTTATGTTTTTGCGTCTGTATTTAGCCACAAACCCTGATCACCAAGAGGAAGGCGAGGTGTGTTTCTAAGCCTTTGCAGGGAAACTCTTTCTGAAACATCAGATGAGCCTTGTTGGGTTGAAGGATGTCAAAGATGAGTCCGGTTCCTGCAGTTATTTTAAACCCTAAAACCTAATTTGTGCAAATCTTCAGGTACCTGCGCTAGTGTGAGGAGAACAGACTCCTCCTGAGGACAGGCCAGATGGTGACGGTCTGATTTAAAGCTCAAATGGGTGCTGATGGGGTCCCCACACTGCAAAAAGACCACGAGGAGCCAGGGATTCGTGCAGAAGCAAGTGTCTAGCTGCGAATAAAGGCAGCTTTTCTTGTATTTCTGCTCCCCACGTGACCCGAGGGTGTGATTAAAAGCAGGTACTGCCGAGTATTTGCTAAACTGGCAGAGCTGAGGAATGTCTGGGCAGCAGCCAGGCTTCTCTTCGTCACAGACAGCGATGAAGAGCAAAGCAGCTGAGTGTTTCCATACATGGTGATCTTCCCTGTGTCTGTCCTCAATAAAACCCTCTTGGGTTTGGGTTAGCTTCCCACTGCAGCCTGCGGGAGCGGCTGCACTTCAAATCCCCACGTCAAGTGGGTGAATATTTGAACATTTAGATGATAAATGTCGAATGAGATTTCCAATTAAAAATCCAATAAAAATTGATCAGCAGTATCAAAGGTGGTGCCTGTGTCTGCAGTTACAAACATAAAGGTGGTTTTTCTCTGTCCTTCCGTCTCTGCTGAGAACAAACACACGGCAGCAGAACCAGCAGGGCCAACGTTCCAGGACCATGTCTGCAGGGTGAAATCTCCAACAAGCGGGAAATTGATTCATCTGCGATAAACATCTCAGAACAACACTGATCAGTATCAGGTGATGCTTGAAACTCGTCTTCTTGCGGTTTCTTCGGGAGGAACTTTTTACTTCAACCCTTTCTGCGGGGGGGGGTCTTCATCCTAATCCCACCTCCCGAAGGGGAGGACTTTTTGCTTCAAGCGTTTCTGCTCGGTTACATCTGGATGCTGAGTCCCACCTCCGCTCTCTCCTCCCCCAGCAGCAGAGCCAAGACGTTACATCAGCTCAGATTCTGTAAACACTTAACATGCCAACATGTTTATGGCTGGATTTCCCTCACATGATCCCGCTGATGCTCTGAATTCAGACTCAAACCTGCCAGAGCCGATTCCCACAGTTTGGCTGAGAAGAAAGAAGGTTTATGACCAGATCAATCCATCTAATCCGGTCTAAGCCGGAGAAAAGTCAAGCTTGATTCCTAATGATAACCTACAGAACCAGTTCTCAGATGCACGCAGCAGTGGGCCTTGAGAACTTGGGAGTTGTTTTTAAACAAGCACTGGGGACTTGAAGGGTGATCTCCAACCACCACCCCTGAATATATGCAGCTTTTCTTTTCATTTCATCATGTTTTTCTGTTTGAAGGAACAGAATTAGCACCGAACAAGCTAACCTCGGAACGTTTGCAAATCATCACACAAATCGGAAAATGTGCTCTGCAAATATCCTGCATCAGGTTACTGTCCGTGCACGTAAATGCTAACCATCAACATCTGACACAAAAAAGGCCAGAACCTCTCACCCGAGTCTGTCTTCCTCTTTCTTCCTGAGGTCAAAATCCCTCTGGACAACGGCCCAAACATGCTGGGCCTCCTCGTCTGTCAGCTTGGACAGGTCCAGCTTCTTCGTGCCTCCAGGCAGGATTGCTAGTCTGAAGCTCATTCTGGGCTGGAGCGTGGAAAACAAAATTAGGATAAATTAGGCTCATGTTAGCACTAATGGAGGCCAGAGTGGTGGAAGCAAGAGTCTTGACAAGGCACTGCAGGGAAAATATGACCGATTTACTGATTATGCTGAGTAAAACTAGGGTGTACGGCCTGTGCAACCTGAGAACGT
Organism: Tetraodon nigroviridis; assembly: GCA_000180735.1. NCBI lineage: Eukaryota > Metazoa > Chordata > Actinopteri > Tetraodontiformes > Tetraodontidae > Tetraodon > Tetraodon nigroviridis. The sequence continues at coordinate 665,885 of CAAE01015032.1, read as the reverse complement.
TGAGTGGACACTCAGAAAAACTCATAACAGTGTTAGCCTCTGCTAACGCACCTGACCTAATCTAATTATTGAAACAAGTGTGAATCCAGAACATCAGACCTGAGTACGAAGTTCTCACAACTGTGGCTCAGAATTCCAAAAAAACAGCTGCTCCTGACTTTACGTTAGCTTTTTTCTCAACTAGCAAAATCACATTATAGGAAGTGAAGTTAATTTTATTCAGTTACATCTTTAAAACATCATTTCTCTCTGCACACCCTTGCAAAAAATACTACGAAACTACGTCTAAAAACATATTCAGTGCTGAGCGGGCAGGTGTGTCACGAATCAAACATTGAATCTACATTCACCTTGGATGAGTCAGCGGGTCAATACTTTATCGCCTGTGTTTGCACAAAGGCACTTTGGCAAACACGGAAGAGCTTCTACGTGGGCATCTGCTAGTACATTTCTCTCTTCTAGGACTAACAAAGTCCTTAAAACATGACCCTCTAGCCACAGGGAAGCTAAATCCTCCAACAGGAATAAAACACACATGCACTTTTCACACACACACACACACACACACAGATGTGACAAGCCTACCTGGCTGATGGTGAACTGAGCCTCGGGCGATGAGTGTGTCCTCTGAAGGCAGCGCAGGCTGACTGCAGGGCAAACCAAGCAGCAGACAGCAATGCTAATCACATGTCCACTTATCCAGGAGGAAGTCGGGCAGGGACGCGAGCCTCCTCTCCGCCCTCCTTGACTCCACTTCAGACCGTCTGGCTTCGCGCTCAGGCCTGTCTGACTGTAACCAACGCCGGCATAAAACGTCACAACTGTACAGTCTCACAGCTTTTTTGCATGACATCAGAATCGCGAGTTGAAAACCCACACGGGCAGATGGAGGCGTTTATTGGCTCCTTTAATTGCTCAGTGATCATGAGGTTATGAGGAGGCCAGCTGGGCCTAATTCCAGTCACAAGTTGTGGAACTGACTTTAGAGGGGAGGGTACGGAAGAGTGATCTGACAGACACGTGAATGTTTTTGACAGCACTCATGTTGGGAGAAACAGGAGAATGCGCAGCACGGGCAGCGTGTAAGGGCTGTTGCTTCATCCCTGAGGAGGCATTTCTGGGTTTTATGGGCACGTTTGCGAAGAGGGCGGGTCAGTTTTTCAAAGGTGGTCAAACATTTGAACGTGGGATTAAAACCTGAAGGAAAGAGTCGGCAGCGTTACTGTTCATTTATTTAGGGAACAAACACGGCGTTAATCTGCAGCTCCGAACACAATAACACCTGAATTTGAACGATTAAAGCGGATGATCTGCTCCGGTTTTCTTTCCTGCTGGTTTCTGGAGAGTTTGCGTTAGACCGTGTGCGTGTGTCAAGTCGTAATCCAATTTTCTTGTTTGCTCAGCCACTGGGCCAAATCGTCCTCCTGAGGAGTAAACAGACACAAACACGATGTTTGCGCGGTGAGACCATTTACGTAGCTCGTTTTCTATGGACGCCCGGAGACCTCAACAATGCAGCTTTAGAAAACACACACAAATAGACGAAAAGCCAGACAGACAAACATGCTGCAAGAGGCCCAAAGAGCACAGGGGAATGCCACTAAGTATTTCCCTCCATTCACATTTGTGCTGCAGCGCTGACTCTTTCACAAGGAAACAAATGCCTGTAAAAACAGGGTGAATTTGTTCTTTAGCTGCAGCCTACCAGCAGAGGGCGACGGAGACAACAGCTCTAGTTTTGCCCATCTTCATATGTAGCCTGGTCTGTGGTCAAGAACATCCTTCAAGGCCTTCTTATGCTAATGTAGACATGCTTGCTAATTAACATTAAAGCTTTTTTTTTTTTTTCCCCAAATTTCAGCAGTTTTGCAGGCAGTCGTGACAGTAGCTCGACTGGTAGCCAAGACACTGAATGGATGTGACACACTGTCACCAAAGCACCTCAGAGGGTCAGAGAAATACAAGTTTTAACAGTATTATCAGACAAATGTAGTTTACTGCACAGCTCAAGTTACCACCGTCGCAAAGGCCTTCCAGCAGAGCACGAGTTCTGGCCAAACTTCTGTCCTTTTGTTTTCCCCATCGCTCATTGGGGCTAATCACATCCACAGCCAAAACCGCAGAGCGTGTAACAAACGACAGATTCACCTCCATCCAGTATGTCCAGGTTTGTCTAAACTGCTCTGAGGTGGTGTTTTCTGTTAGGATTAAACAAGATTTGATCCAAAAATAAAAATACCTTTTGGATACTTACAGAATGATATTATTGTGTTGGAAATTTAAATAGGTAAACAAGAACAAAACCCACATGGGGCTGGTTAAATAGTGCTCTGCTTTAATAAAGCCTTCTCTTGAAGGAATGGTTGACTCACAAATCCATGTTTTCCCTGGCTTAGTGGAGCCGTGGGCCCACTGGGTGATGTGGGCTGAGTCTCCAGGATGGGACATATGTTCCTGCTCCTCCTCCTCCTCCTCCGACCAGCTCCAGGGTCCTTCGAGTGGACTCGACTCTTCATCAGGCCACAGGTGGGAGTCAGATGTGTCAGAGGCCGATTCAGCAGTTATTCCCGGTGAAACCAAAGTCATGCTCTTAAAACTGTGAGTTTGTGGTGGTGATGAAGATGGTCTGTCTCTGCCACCGTCGAGGAAATGGAACCAGACTTACATAAATCTGACATATGTGGACTCAATCAAGGACCTTTTTCCTTCTCGGTTGTTGGAGTGAAGGTAAACACAGCAGAAGGTGTGTTTTTTAGCTTTTAGCTGCTTGCACAAACACCCCTTTGACAGGACGCTGAGGAGTCTTCCTGATTTTATTTATTTTTTTTTTTTTTACTATCTGGAGCACAGGAAACAGTCTTTCCAGGGTGTAATGAAGCCAAAGGAGCAGGAATTTATTGCTCACTAAACACACTAAATGACCTGCATGTTTGGAGACAAAAGTGTGGCGTTTTATATAAATCTGCTTCCAAGTTCTGTCATGACAAACTTTTTTCATTTTAGGTGCTGATCATGTTTAAGGAAAAAAAAAAAAAGAGAAAAGGCCTGATCAGAGCACATCCAAAGTCAAGTTTGCAAAGGGGGATTATAGCACCAGCAGTTTCGTGGGAATTTGCCATTTTCCAGAGTTGGAAGCAGGAAAAGTTTCCTTTCCAACGTCCAGCTGCTAACGGCTGGCCGTCGCGGCATGTTTTTTCTTCATGTGAAAACTGTGTGGAGGAAATGACAAAGCCTCACTTTTGAGCATCGCTGCACCAAGTCACATGTTCCACGCAACCAAAAGACAGAAACTCCCCCGCAAAAAGGCTTTTCTGAGAAAATGTGACATCCAGACAGAGGAATCTTTTCCACATTTAAGCACTCAGTGCACCTAACTTGACCTACCATCCTCGTTGGAAATTAAAAAGAGGCGTAAATGCTGCAAGAGCCCAACAAAAACATGTCAAACCAGAAATCATCCATCCATCAGGAGTCTGACATGGAAAATCACTCTGTTTCCTAGCAACAGTCACTGCGCCACTTTGATTGTAGCCATATTTTTATTCTGATAAGGTTTGGACTTTGGAATGCAGGAAAACCTTGAACGAGGCCCAATTAGTCGATGCTCCCACTCAGGGTCAGTTCCCAGTCCCCAATCAACACAACACTCATGCTGCTGGACTGTGGGAGGCAACTGGATACCCAGAGAAAACCCACACAGGCGTGAGGAGAACATGCAAACCCTACACAGAAAAGCCAAAACCGGATCCTCGATCCCACAAAGGCTGCAAAAGCTGTGCAGCAGAACAGCTTTGGCACGATTCCAAATGGATTTGAAACGCCGGACTGAGACACTTCGCAGTCCAAAGCTTCCACTTCACCTTCAACTATAAAGTAGCACGCACAGCATCTCCAGGTCTTCTGGATTTGGGTTTAATTGTTCTCAGAGCCGCTCCCGTCGACGCTCCCGCCAAAGACGCTGACCTACCGAGGGCAGCAGCTGTTTGCTCTGTGGCGTTCTTTCCAACTTATTTGGACCAGGAAGAAGATTTCCCAGCGATTATCTTAACGTGTGACGTTAACAATCATTTCCAAGATTGGAAAACAACTGCACAAATGACAACAATAAGGTCTGCTTTAGCAACTGGGAACGTGCGTACCTGTTTTCAGTTGTAAGCTGAAAACAAGATAAAACACATTTTTATAAAATTTTAGGTTTTATCAAATTTGGAGTTAAATTTGTTCCGACATGCTGGCGCTATAAAAAGCACGAGTTAAATTGTTGTGTCCAGGTTGGCCAGCAATTTTCTAGGGAAGATTCAGGTCTGGGAAAGGTAGTCCCTCTTTTCCACAGCGTGTTTTTCTTCGCCACCATGTTGAACCAATTGTCATGCTTCTACGCTTGCATAACAGCCGCTGAAGCCGAGCGAAGATGCATCCTTCCACACGGTCAGAGCTTTGCTTTCATTCCCTCCCTGCCACGCTTCCCTTAATGACATTGTGCAGTTTGCAATTGCCCTTTATTGAGAAATAACACAGCTGCTACAAACTACCTCAACAAAAAAACATCTGAAAACTTCTATTAGACACATAGTTAAAAGTGTCTAATGACACAAATTTGCAAAACTATCAATTTTAAGAGCTCCACTCTTGGCTTTAAGGGAGACTGAAAAGTAAAAAATGTGTATAAACAATAGAAGCATATCCAGATGTTAAATAAGCCAAGTCACTTGTCCACAGCCTGGAAATGATATCTTTTCCAGGCGAGTATCAGACCTTGAGCAGGCCTTGATCAAGCAGCAGCAGCGTACGGTGAGTCAACCTCCAAACATCTGCACCACTGAGAGGACCGCGACACACACAGTTTCCACATTTCTCTCACAAATCCTGCTGAAAATGTATTTTCATTCATGAATATGCACATATGTATTTTATTGTGCCGTAACCATGGCTGCTGGCTTCAGCATTAATAGGTTCCAGCTGTCAATTAAATACATCAGTTGAATGGTGGGCATTGTTCCGCTGGTGAGTCAGACAGCCACCGCAGGCGGAGAGGCTGGGTGGGGGTTTATGTGGCTGCGCTTGGCAGAGGAGGAGGGAGATCAGGGTTGCGGAGATGTGAAGTCGCCGCCCCTCTGTGAGGGACGAGTGGAAGCCAGAAGCCCAACAAGCTTTTACAGTGAGGCCCAGAATGTGAGGTCTCCAAGTACAATAATGGAAAACAATCACAATCTTACACTGGCGTGCAGAACAAATTGGAGAGCTGATCGGATCAGCTCTCCAGTTTGGTCCCACCGTGGAGATGGAAGCTAGTAGCTGTTGGGGAAGAAGTTTCGAACGGTGACTTACTCATCGTGGAAGAGAGGCAACGGCCTTCTGAGGTCGGGAGCATGTTTTCCAAAGACGATGGAAACGGTGATGGAGGCACGTATCCTGCGGTGGGCCGTGTTAGTACAGCCCTCCTCCTCAAAACCGTTAAAGAAAAAAAAAAGTGGTCATGTTAATAGAGATCAAAGAGAAGAAAAATGTGTGATGACATTTGGATTAAGACGACTGAATCATTTTTATGTATAAAAGCTTTAGTTCACAATAAAAGTCACATTAAAGGCCACGTGTGACAAACATGCTATTCCAAAATTAGAAATGTTCCATTTGTTCTCTGAGAAAAGATACTTTAAAGCATCTATACACCCTCAGAAGGAGCCAGTCGTGTCATCTGAAGTTATTACTGCTCCTAAAACTGTCATTGTTTTATCAAACACCAATAAAGGAATAACTCACTTAGAGAGTTTGGGGAGAGCGGCTGCCTCTCGGGATCCGGAGGATTCGCGAGGCGCTTCCTGCATCTGATTGGAACCGTTGCGGAGCGGAGATGAGCTGATGAGTTACAGCTGGTGCAGGAACACCAGCGTTACCTGGGAGAGGAGATGGAACAGTGCTGCCAACACCACCTGACCCAGGCGCGGATAATGGCCCACACCTGCTGATGATTTAGTGTTCCACAGCTGGGGAGGTATAAATAATAACAAAAAAAACATTAAGAGATCACAATTTCATGCAGGTTAATGGTGGGTGAAAGAGCAGTGAAGCGTCTTATGGTTCACAAGCAGTGACCCCTGACCTTTAAAGATCACATTATAATGGCTACTGCTAGGGTCAACACAGGGTGGTCGTTTTAGCTGTGGTGAAGATCCAGGACAGACGCTGGTGTCAACGTCCACCAGTGTGGACGACCTGGCTGATGTTCTGGAAAATTACCGATATCTTTAGTAATGGGGGTAAATCAACGCAGATGCGAGCACCCAGGGGCGTCCTGCAGCTGTGCAGCACATTTTCGCAGCGCTCAATGTGTCCATGTGGGCCTGCAACTTTTTTTTTGTTTGCTCTTTATGGCCCAACCATTAGCTCTGCTTTTCATTAGGCTTTGGCCTTTGTGGGGATCTTCAGATTCTAAAAATGACCCCAGGGATCATGCTAGAAAAGGTTACTGAAATCATACATCTCTGATATTCGGCATCTCACTACGCAACACCAAAAGTCCTTTGTTAACCATTTCCTCTTCTCATCCTCTGTAAAAAATGAGATCACATTTCTGTTAATGTTTAGCAGCTCAGTGTGGATGATAGATTAGTCATATCTCTCCAAATATTCCACGTTTTTCCAATTAATGGTTGCCATTGTTATTCTGCAAACAACATTCCTAAATAAACTTGGGCTTCTCCCACTGTGTACAGAGAGATAAATAAAAGATTTGGGTGACCTCCTTCCACTTTAGCGATGACCAAATGTTTGAAGGAATTCCTCTGATGTTGGCGAAATCTGAGACAGACGGAGGAAGAAAAACCTCCTCTGCTGCTTCCTGTTCACTGACTTTAGGTAAAAATGAGAAAAAAACAAGTCCGTCTTCAGACTTGGCCGATGTTTGGCAGATGTCAGCGGGTGGGTTCATCCCCGAAGAGGAAATGGCCTATTTTTGGCCTTTTTCTTGAGCTTGTTGCTCGGCAACACGTCACACACCAAACACATTGTGAAACATGGATGTAACATAGAAGTTCACCGGACTCGGAGTAGAAAATGGGCTTTTTCCACCCTCTTCCATGCTGACTAACATCAGCAGGAGGCAACACGTTGCAGTAAAGAGCTCCTGCAGCCTCAGAGCAGCTGCAGGCTCGAAAAAACGGCTTTAATCAAAGCGGCATGTCGTCGTCTTCTGGTTGCACAATGAATGACTGATTTTTAAATCTCATCTAGACAAACAGGTAATGAACCCAGTAAAGATGCGCAGAATGCAGAATTTCAGAAATTCTATTTTCAGGTAAAAAATAAAAATAAAAAAAACAGTAAACAATAGCTGAAACTATATTTAGACAAATATATCTGCATTGTGTAACACTGCAGAAGCACACGGGAAACCAGCGGCGCAGGTTTGATTGTTTTTGCTGTTTCAATCCTTTAGATAAACTCAGCAGATTATGACAAATAGCTCTGATTAATGTAGAAAAAAGTAATAAAAGAGTTTTAGTTTAGAACAAATAGTAAAAACAAAAAGGCCAGTGCTGCATGTGGGTAACGCACAGACAAAAACAAGGAATGCAGACGGTAAAAGGACCACCAAAAGGTGCAACACCACCTTAGAGCCATCAGAGTATGGCTGTGGCTCTTAGTATCAAACACACACACACAAAAAAAAACACACACACACACACACACACACACACACACACACATGCACACACACACACAGGTATAATGTATTAGCGATTAACCTTAATCATCCCAAAGGACCCACTGGCCCTGACCTTGACCCCGACCTTGACCCTGACCGTAACTCCAACTCTAACACGGTTCTAACCCAACCGTAGAAGCGAGTTTCTGCCACACCGGGGGGGGGGGGGGTGGAGGGTGTGTTTTCTGATCTGGGTGCGTCTCCTCAGGAAGTGGGGTGATTTGTTAGTCATCAGTAAAGTTTACTGTGGATATGAGCAGATAGAGCCGCAGCTTTCCATCGCACAGACGGCACCGATAAGACAAGAATGCTGATAAAATGTTTAGGAAGACAACAACGTCCACTTGGCCACATCGGTCCCAAAAAGATTCCAGTATCTGGACAGAATAAAAAACCATTTTATTTTTCCCCCCTGACTCCTGGGGGGAAAAAAACAGCCAGCAACAATATAACAAAGTGAACATGACCACCTCAAACGAGGCAGCGCCGAGGACTGTGGCGCAAGGCTAAATTGAACTGAATAAAGTTTCTGCTCTAAATTAAAAGGGTTATTGTGCTCTTCACTTGTGAAAGAGCCTCAGTGTGTGTGAGTCGGGAGTATTTGTTGAAATAACACACTGCGACTGCGAGAGGAAATGAACGCTTTAATGCCACACTCGGGTTGCCCCTCCAACAACAGGAGCTCTTCCGATGCTGCAGGCTGGCCTTTCACGCAGACCTGCAGCCATCACGCAGCCCTCTTCCCGCTGGCTTCCGCCTCTGTTTCAGGCTCACAAAGGGAAGGAACAGTTCCAATGTTTCGGATGTCAAACAGACAGTGGCGAACTGGAAATGGAGCCGCGGTTTGAACCCGTCCTCAGCATATTGGGATATTTCAAAAGTCGCTTGTCAGATGATGAATGTTTTTGCTGCAGCTTCCTCTGCAGCTGGATTTATGAAGATATGGACGTGTGAACTGATTCCACAGCTCAGTGCGCAGCAGGATCTTCTGATATTCCTGTCAAAAACGATCAAGTCAAGTCAGGAACTTTTCAAAAAAGTAGAAAAACCTCAAAAAAAAAAGGCTGAAGGAATGACTTAAATGTTCATGAACCTCCGTGAAGGTTATGAGGGATTTTGCTGGATGAGGGTCGTGCAGAGGCGGGATTGACCGGACAGGAATGCGCGAATGAATGAGGTCCAAAACAAGCAGAACACCTCAGCAGACACATCCCTGGTCCTCGTTTATCTCGGGCCTCTGGAGCCCCGGGACGGAGTACTCGGCTCCTGACCTTCGTCAGAAGACTTGTTAACTCGCTGCTGCTGGAGATCAGACTTTTCTGCTTCTTGGCAGACTGACTTTATTTCCTTCGGCCGTCAGATGAATCCCAGATTACAAGATTCTAAAACACTACTGAGTCCCTTCATCAGCTCTTCAGACGCTCTATTTTTAACTGTTGCATTTGAGGTGTTATGGGGTATTTTTTCCATCTAACTCGATCATTAATGACATTCTCCGTGTATTTTTGGTCGTCTACACATCTGATGACCTCTCTTTTATATTTATTGAACATTATAAAAATGCAGAGAAGATTCCTGCACATTTTCTCTTCTGGTAAAAAATCATTCCGCGGACGGAGGAATGCGAACAGGCAGAACAGATCCAAACAGACCGATTCCGTTAGCAGCATGGCCGAAAGCTGGGGTTGAAGAAAAAAAGAAAAGTCACTGAAGTCAAAGGTGTGTTTGAGAACAAGTTTGCTTTCATTATGATGGTGTGTTTCCGTCGGTCATAAATGTGGGAACTTCACAGGAAACTTTAATGACAAAATCTAATAAAACTGGGGATCGCATGCAGAATTTTTTTTTTATCTTTAAAGTAGACAAAAACATGCCAATATACAGTAAATGTTCTTTCTAACTGAGTATTTCTGCTGGGACACGTAACTACCAGCTGGAGGAGTGAAAGGTGAAAGAAGAAAGTGTTTTCCTCCACTGTTGGCACCTCCTCACTAAGAACATTTACAGTAACGGAGCATTAATAACGGCTGCAGTGATCTAAGAACCCTCCTTCTCCACCCTTTTATTTACTTACATGCTTTCATGGAAATGAGTGTGTTGGTGGAATCAACAGAGGCATTTTCCTCCAAGTGGCCAGTGAACACTTTGTTCCAACCATCTTCTTCAGCCTGAATGGTGCAGTTTAGTGAGGCGACGCTGGTGTTTCTGCAGAATAAACAGAGCGAGCGTTCTTTTTTCACTGGAGCTTCCGGACTTTTCCGTCACTTTTCAGAATTTCCATATGTCATAGGAGGGTTTTAGCATTACCTTCACACCAAAAACTTCATCAGGATGAGGATGAAAATCAGCTTTTTGTGCTGAGAATAGAAATGTTGGAGGGTGGCTTCCTTTCGGTGCACAACCGTCTGCCTGATGGAGTGTGACGAAGGAGCGACGAGAGAGTCAGGAGAGCTTTCTGAAAACTTGTGTTACCTTCATTTTTACCTACTTGGGACTCAAAGACCTGTTTTCCAAACAGAGTAGTAGTAGTAACAGCATGCGATTACAGCAACTGGAATGAATGAAAGCACGTTCTGCTTTCATTCTAAATAAATAAGTGTTCTGTCCTCTAGGAGAAAAGTCTGTTTTAGCTCACTGACAGAAGAATGCAGCAGCTATCCTCCCTTAACTTGACCTAAATAGAGCAACAAGTTGCTAATGAGGATTCTTTGGTCCAGAGATTAACTTTATATGCAAACAACTGCATTTCTGGAGGCACTGGGGGCCACACACTCCCCCTCCGGCAGCGTTAGCCAGACAGTTACGATGCTGCAGAAGTCAGCTCTCAGTATTTGTGTGTATGTATCATAATGGCGGCTAATGTAAACACGACTCAGTGTGTTTAGCTGATCTTGTTTCCTTCAAATCCGCCACAGTTTTGAATTCGAACGTATGTGTTGAAACGATTCTCTTTGACGGCACGAATCACCGCGTCACGCTTGATTTTTCCGAGCTGCCTCTGGATCTCGTTGTCTTGTTTAAGCACCGTTGGCCATCCTCGTTGGTCTGACGACAGTTAAGTTAAGTTGTTTAGTCTGCAATTCTTTGTTGCGCTCTTTGAATTTGTGGTCCGTCAGTCCAGTCGCACACAGATGTGACGCTGCTCCTGCTTTGTCATGGTTGTCTATGAAGCTCTGCAGTCGTATGCTAGCTCTCCACTGACACACACCGAAGGGTTTTTGTTCTCTTTTGCATCCCTGTAACTCTCAGCTCTTCATATCCTGATGGACAGCGTCTGCGTGCTGTCAGATCGGGCGGAAATTGTGAGGGATCATCGTCTCCACAAGCACGTGGTTGTGTTTAGGAAGAGATGGATGGCTTCGGAGGCCAATCGGACGATGCGTGTTCTTTACAACATCCTGAAAAAAAACTTTATGAAACACTTTCTCTGCAAGAAGGGGACTATGAGCCCTCGTGTCCTCGGTGAGTGATTACACAATATCTAAGGAGCGGATAATGGAACCGCCACCGTGAGCTGCTCCTGCCTCCTCTGATGTTCACCAGGCCGGTGACGAAAGCCGCGTCCAGGGACACATCAGGCACATTTCCCCTGTCAAACCAGCGGAATGAGAACCTGAACTCCTCGGTGAGGTGGGTGATGGCGTTTGGCTGACACTCTCATCACTTCTGAACACCTTTTCAACCCCCGCCAGGTTGTGCACGTTCCTCCTGGGACTTCCTGCCCAAAGGTCAACAGATGATCATCATCAGCTGCTGCAACGTGAACTGTCTGTAATCTACCAGTCCACAAACTGATCTCGGGAAGATATTGATGCTTTTTCTTGTGTTTAAACAAATTTCCAATAAACTGCAGCGTTGAAAACTTAGCTCAAATACAAATAAAGAAAAGGCGGAATAAAATGAAAAGGCAACCGGATCTGCAATGTCATCATCCCCACGGCTCCCAGACCAAACACAGCTACAGTACAACGTGCGTCTGGTTCTCATTTGGACCTTTCCTCCCCACGCTCACCCTCCTCTCCTTCTTTTTTTCCCTTTTCTTTAGGGAAAGTGGGAGGAGGGAGCAGGAGGTGGCGGGACTTTGTCTCATCCCGTTTCTGAACTCAGCACCACAGCTCCTCTGGTCGGAGACTGGAGCTGGTATCTGTCTTCGTCTCTACCGTTTCCCCTCTTCTCACCCGGACCCCCCTTTCTTTCTGCTCATCCCTTATCAGCCTTTCCTCTGGAAAACCCAGCAAGAGGAATTTACAGGGAGGATAATGTCCGAAGTCCAGCCTGCATTCATTCTACATAAGTGATTTTTAACCCTTTTTCCTTGTTAACGCAGAAGGTGGACTACAGCTACTTCAGCAGAAGGTGGGTGTCTGATCTGTCATCCTGCAAAAGAAAGTCCTCTGTGGGAGCTTTTTTTACTTTTTACTTCTAGTGTAAACTGTGAAGAAGTGCTGGAATCCAGTCGGGGTCTGCAACTTTCTGCTTGTTTGCACAGTTTGTGGCAATTTTGCTCATAAATATCAGTCGGTGGGGTTTACCCAGCGTGGCTGAAACCAGCCGTTTAGTGGTCAAAGCGGTGGAAGGGAGCAAAAGTGGGAAACCGCAGCCACGCGTTCTTTTTTTTAAGTGTCAAGCGCAGGCCGTCCAGTTGAGCAAGGTTAAGTTCTCTGCACAGATGTCAGCTGTGGGAGGAAGCACGAGCCCAGATGTGCACCAGGACTAAACTTGCGTTTCATTATTTAGCTTAATGCACATGTGTGTAACCGAAGGTACCGGACCCCCAGGGCCCACACATGACACCAGGAAGCACAAAAATACCTGAAGAGTTTCCTGACACCCTGGTCTCTGGTGCTGACAACAGCTCGTGTACAGCAGAACCTCCAGGAATCAGTTTGCAGCTCTTCAGTGGCTCTTCACTGAATTCCCTGAATGCTAACCTGCATCCACGATGTCCACACCCACTGCTGGACGTGTGTTTCCACGGCAGCGCTAGCCCTAAAACCACAGCGCTGCGCGTGGCGTGGAAAAGTGTGGAGAAGGGTTTTCCACTCTTGTCACCAAAGAAGCCAACAGGCCCACTCCCACTCCCACCCCTCTGTCAGTGGTGGGTGAGTGGTGGCGGTGGGCTTCACTGGTCCAGGTGGGCTGTTGCTCTCCCCCCACCAGAGCCCGTCCAGAGCAGCCAGACAAACATCTTTGTTTGGGGGGGGGGTTTCCGAGGGAATCGGATGGGCAAGATCTTCCTCTACGTCACCACTGAGTGGCTCTTTGTCATGAACATGTTTCCATGACTTCCACTATTTGCATGTACCGGTTGCTAGGATACAGGTTACATCTTGAAGGTGGGAGGAGAGTTGAGAGTTCATCTGCTCCAGATCTGGTTGCAGAGTGTTTGGCTGCCGTACAGATTTACCACCTGGATTAACGGCGCTACATCACCACTTCGATGCTGTGAGATTAGGACTTTTTCCCCCAAGCATTTTTGAAGATTTTAGACACAACCTGTAAATCCTCCTGGTTTATGAGCTCTTTCCAAATGTTAGTCCTGCGTTTCTGTGCTCAAGAAAAATGTTTGGAAGGTTGGAGCAAATTTAAAAAGGTCACAGTGAAGTACCGTTTCAGTCTTCACTTTATAAGGAGACCAGAACCTTCAACTGTAACGAGGACCAAGTGGCTGCAAATTTAAAACAAAATACACTAAAAATGTTTTTGTAAAAAGTAATCATCTATAATACGGATCAGTAAAGGTCTAAAAACGTATCCTGTACGCGTGTGCACTTTTTTTGTACAAATAGAAAATTAAATTGTAATTGCTTAGATACAAAAAAATACACATTTTAAAAGTCTGCACTGTAACCTGAATTGACATTCCATCACTGGTTCGTCTCATTTCTCGGCTTTCTGGACGATGATCTTCAGGTTAAAGCGCTTTGAGTCACACAAACACCTTAACCCTCTCAGCTGTACCACGTCATGGCCGTCGTGCCTCTAAACAACCCAGACACGTGTACATACGTGACGGCTCACACCAGGAACTAACACACAGATGTGAACAAGCGCAGAGGTAAAAAAAAGGTGGTTTGTTATGCAGGTTTTCTGGCCACCAGGGGGCGATGAGACGACAGAAATAACCTTGCTAACGTTCACGAGGCGACAGCAGGCTACTTCTTTTTCAGGGGATTTGATTATTCTGTGACTGTTGCTGTGTGGTCTTAATTATACATATGCTTGTGTGTGTGTGCGTGTGTGTGTGGGAGGTCCATCTGTAAGAATGCTTAGCGTGCTCATGGGCACTCTGGCAGGGCCTCAGTGTGCGAGCTAATGCTGACACAGCTATAAATGTGCAGCAGGGTGTGATCAGGGTTGTGAACGGTGCAGAACCGGAGCACGCCTTAATTTGGAGGATGTTATAACAATATTAGACAAAAGTGGAATTATTCACTGGGAATTTAGAGGCTGCAAGAGAAATTCCAAGAGAAACTGAGGTTTCAGCAAAGCTTCATTAAGTGGACTCCAGCTTGGAGCATTTTACTTTAATTAACTAAATTCCTTAAGGGTCTTATTTGATTGTTCCTTGAGGCTGTTGTTCCTGTAACAGACGGGATTTTTTCTCTGAGCTGGTCAGCACAGTCACGGACCTCTTTGCTAATGACACTCGCGCTTCTGGCTGCTGAAACCCAAAAGCTTCGTCTGTAAAAGTAATACATTTACAATCAGGAATTCTGTGTTGTATTTTCTGGAGTTACTTGTTGCGGTCCGTCTGATCTCACATGAAACCAGACAGACTCTATTTTGTTGTGGTGGCTCTCGGTTGGAAACCACAGTGGCTGGAACTATCAGCACCAACATAACCGTCTACGGTCCCAGAGATGCGCTCAAAAATAAAACTAACCGCAAATATTTCTGTCTGGAGTCCAGTGGATAATTCATTTGTTTAGTTCATTGTTTTAGTTCATTTTAATGATTATCCTTAGAACATGATTCCAGTAAAAGAGTTAAAAAAAAAAAAAAAATCAGGACGCGTCAGTTGATGAAATACCCACATTGTCCACAGGAGGGCAGCAGTCGCCCCCGTCTAGTCAACGTCTGATACGTTTGTGGCGTTTGTAGTATTTTAGATCGACTTGAATAAATTATTTGCAACAGTGTGTACATTACTACACATGTCACAGATAGAAGTATTTGAATCTGTGATGAGAGGAAATCTTTCACACACATTTATGCTTAAAACTCATTTTCACAACAAACACCTCTGACCTATAACTGAGAGTTTAGCTCAGTATGAAAACATAGTTTATCGCTCTGGACTGTTCCTCAAGGATGCTTATCAGCTGTGTGATAATCACCGTCACTGAATCACTATCTCAGAGTTGTTTTCTAAACAAACAAAAAGAAAGGTTCAGTTGTTATTGTGCAGGAGTTTAACAGGAAATTGGGCCCAAATAAATAAACAAACCAAGCAATTACGTCTCCTTTATCCTATTTTTTCTTTTTTGCTGTCATCTAGAGCTCATGTTTGTCTCTTTGCCAGATGCGCTTTTATCAGAATTTTATTCAGACAAGCTGCATGTGTGAGTCTGGATGGACTTCGTGGATGAAAGCAGAACAGGCTGCATGTGTGCAATTATGAAAAATGTCTTTTGTAATTAAATGCTTGCTGTAAAGTGTCAAGAAGGACATTGGAAGTTTATTACTTCAACTTTATAAATAAATAACTAAAAAAAATCCCCCTTGCAGGTAGCTGGATGCATTAAGTTTCCACTTTAATCTGAAAATTGCTTCTCCTGTAGTGAAGCAGCTGGAATGCTTCAACGGCAATGAGCAGGATCTGTCAGGAAGTGTGTTTTAGTTTCCTCCTTTCTGGTGTGTCAAAGTTCCAGTGTTGCTTTTTTGGCAGTAAAACAGGATTATGCAACATTTCATAGCCAGACATTGTGCAGCAAAGACAGTAAAAGTAAAAAAGACAAAGAAAACTAAAAAAAAAAAACCCCAAAAAACCCAATTTTCTACTGGGCCAAAACATTTAAAAAATACGAAGTGGATTTTGAATGAGCAGATAAATAGTTGCAGGACTTTTATTTAAATTTGAGCTGAGACACCCTGGCTGAGCCTGGATTGGATAAACTGTTGATGTTCTGCACGTTTTACGGTTTTGTCTTTATTCAGGTGTCCCCTTTGCTGTGGTGATCCAAGATGGGGCATCAGTTGTTACCTCTGTGTGCCCTCCTTGGCATCTTAGTTTCAGGATTTATCTACAATCTTGAAGCTCAGGAAGGTAAGTTGATCTAGAGCTCTTTTCTACTTGATAAACCTGCTTGATTATTTTAGATTACCCCAAATTCATTGTACTTAAAGATGGACATGAGCTCCTAAATGCTCCGAACAAACACACATTATCTTGTTGTTTTTTGACAATTTAATGTAAAAATTGTGGAAGCAGAATCAATTATTTGATGTCCTGGAGGTAAAACGACAGACAAGCTCTGCAGAAAGTCTGGACTGTCCATCTTTATTGTTGCCAACTATCAACCTTAAAATGTCTCGTCAACCTTAAAGTTGACTTCTGTTTAGTATCATGAACTCAAAAAACAGCCCTAGTGGAACCAAACATCTTTTTTTTTTTTGTTTTGTTTCTGGTGTTTACCTCTATTGAAGATTGCGCACAAGGTTTGGCTGCAGATATATACATTCTAGTGGATTCTTCCTGGAGTATCGGAGAAGAGAACTTTAAGCACGTCAGACAATTTCTGTTCAGTTTGACACAAGCGCTGCACCACGCCGGAGGGGACGGGTTCAAATTCGCACTGGTGCAGTACAATAACAAAGCGCATACCGAGTTCCAGCTCAACAGCTACGCGACGATGGCGGGGGTCCTAGCGCATATCAAGTCAATACCGTACCGCGGTGGGGGCACCCGGACCGGCTTGGGCCTGGACTACCTGACTCGTGTGCACCTGAATACTGGTTCGGGCAGCCGCGCTGTGGAAGGAGCCGTGCAGGTGGTGGTGGTGCTAACAGACGGGCGCTCCCAGGATGACGTGGCCATGCCAGCTCAGGTGCTGCGACTTGCAGGCGTGGAGCTTTTTGCAGTGGGAGTTCAGGACGCAGTGGACTCAGAGCTGAGGGAGATGGCTAGCCAGCCCTATGACACCCATGTGTTCAGTGTAGACTCTTTCCTGGCTTTGCGGGACATAATCCAGGATTTAGTAGTGGGGATATGTGGGGCCGTGACCCGGTCAGGGGGCGCTCCTGTGGCGATCGAGGCCCCTGAGGCACAAAGAGGGACAGGTAATGAAATGGGACCAGTGTCACTACCATACTAATGCGCTTACATGCTGCAGAGGACGATGCTGAGTGACTAGAAGTTTATTATTAACACAATCAACTGTATTCTTTCACTGTCCACCTGCAGAATTAACACCACTTGACTCTATTTCCCGCTTGACAGTTTCAAATACAGGCCTGCATGTGATTGACACTCTGGGAGCTAATTAGGTTACAGATGACACAAACGGCTGTTTGTGCCACGATGGAACAAATATAGGGAGTCTGAAAAGGAATAATATTCTCTATGCAAACGTTTTCAAAATGTAAATGTCTGTGTTGTTACTCAGCACTCATAACCTAACAAACGCCAGAGTAAAACCTTCAGAGTGACGCCTCAGTAAGAAAATCCCAGGAAGATCTGCTCAGTGGTTTTTTTAAAAGAAATCCCTCATTTATATCATACGTTAATATTAACAAGAGCTAACAATGCACAACTGCTTATATGTCTTGCATTATGTATGTCTGTCTTTATTAGTCTTTTTATGTCTTTATGTGTGAAATATTTGCAGTGTTGTGTACTTTGAGACAGTGATGAGGCTGTTTGGACTCGGTCTTGACCTGCATGAGGAAGTACGATGAGAACTCTTTCACAAATTTGAATTGGCATTTATTTATTGAGATAAAAATTGGTGAAATACAATAGAAAACAACGCATCCAATGAACCTCAAACCTATTGCACCTGGAAATCTTCTCATGTGCTGCAAACATGTAGGCGCCAAGAACGAGCTGGCAGATCATGACTGGTCACTTTATCTGAGGTCCATAACAAGAGTCTGCATGAAAAGGCTGAACTCAGTGGAGATTCTAAGCAGATACAAAGTGTAATTAGATTTATCTGTTTTAGTCTGCAACAAGTATCTAAATTAGATTTTTATAGTTTAATTTTAGTGTCATGTTTTTATTGTTCAACATAATATATAATCTGATTATAGTGCTAATAATCTGCTATACATAACTCATCATATGGATTAGAGTCCAACTGTACTTTATTAATAACTGTGACTGAATTTGAATCCTCTTACAGATCATAACCAGAAGTGGAGTTTTAAATTTTGTCCAGATTCATTATTTTCAAAGTGTTAGTTAGAATCACTTATACTAATCCAGATTTAAAATGCACATTCTAAATAAGTCAGAAAAATGTTAGTCGCCTAATCAGTGTCCAACCCAGACCACACTCATCTTTCTAATCTAACTCAAATACATCTAGATTGCACATGTTAGTCCAGTCAGCTATTCCCACGGAGAGAATCTCATTGGTTCGGCCTACATGCAGTATAATGTTTTTTGCAATGTTGTTGCACTGTATTAACGCTTTCACAAGTTCCATTTTGTTGTGTTCTCTCTTTCTCTCATTAAAGCACCAGACTCTGCTGACCTAGTACTCTTAATTGATGGATCACAGAACGTTGGAGAAACCAACTTCCCCTTTGTGCGTGATCTGGTTTTGAAAATCGTTGAGGCCCTTGATGTACGCAGCAATGCTGTTCGAGTGGCCTTGGCCTTGTACACCAGTGACCTGCAGACCAAGTTCTATTTAAATAGCTATGACAGCAAAGCAGCAGTCCTGGATGCGGTGAAGGGTCTGACCTACCCAGGGGGAGATGAATCAAACCTTGGGGCTGCCTTGGAGGATGTGGCCATGAACCTTTTAAATGAAAGAGCTGGCGGCAGGGCAGAAGATGGCGTGCCCCAGATGTTGGTGGTGATCACTGCTGGGTCGTCTGATGATGACACTGCTGCTGGTGACCGGGCTCTTAAGGGCGCCAGTGTTGTCACATTTGGTCTGGGGATTGGTGACACTGCTGCTGCGGATCTGGAAGCAGTTGCTACGGATAAATCTTTTATCCTGTCAGCCCCTGATTTCAGAACAGCGGCAGGCATTGTTGACCAGCTGCTTCCATACGTTTTGGATGTGATCCGCCACAACATTATAATTCAGACTGAGTTCAGAGAAGGTATGTAACTTTTTTGTAAATGTTGGTGGTTAATAAATTCTTATATTGTGGTACAGATAGGATACTCTTTTTTGGACCAAAATTAAAACAACAGCACTTTCATTAAAGACGTATATACACTATATATGACTATTCCACGTAACGGCGCCTGCTTAGCTTAAACTGACTCACTTTAATGTTTAATATTCTGCTGTTTCAGATGTTTTACTGACAGCACACAAGGGTTTTTCTGCAAAGAAAATGGATCCCAACACCTTGAATAAGCAGACTTTCCATTAGCTGAGAGGAACCATAGAGTGGAATTTGGGTTTTGAAATTGTCATACATTATAGCTTATATTTTTTCTAAATTCTTTTGGAGTTTTAGAGAAAGTAACACTGGAAGCCGTTTCTAATCTTAGTACCACCAACTTTATTTCTTCAAACCTGTTTAAAAGTGGTGTTTTAAAACCAACGCAATAGGGCTTTGAAAATTTTGCAGCATATTTTGTCAGCATATTAGGTGATGCCCTAACAAATGTAATATAAATGATATACATGATCTCAAACAAGCTTTTAAATCACTAATTCAATGTCAAAGTAAACAATGATCTTAGTATATACAAAAAAGTTATACCTTATAAGATTCTTTAAAAATAATAATGCTAGTACAAAAAAACTTGAATTGAAAGAATTTGAGGTAATCAGGTCAATCAAAAAAACAAACAAAAAAATTAACTTTTCTAATTATGTCATGTTTTTTTTCCCTTTTCAGTTCCAACTGTTGCAAAAAAAGACATCATTTTCCTTATTGACAGCACAATGGGATCCCAGAGCATCAATTCTATGCGCGAGTTCATAAAGAAGGTTGCCTACACCTTGCCAATTGGTCCAGATGAAGTTCAAATCGGTGTGGCCCTGTTCAGCAATGTCCCTCGCGTAGAGTTTGAGCTCAACTCTCATTCAACCAGGGAGTCACTGGCAGACGCTTTGGGCAGAATCAAACCCAGATCTGGGCCAATAATCAACACTGGCGCAGCTTTGAACTTTGTGCGAACAAACATGTTCCAAGCCGGAAAAGGCAGTCGTATTGAAGCAAGAGTGCCTCAGTTTTTAGTGGTGTTGACCAATAAAAAGTCCAATGACAGCGTGACCCAACCTGCTTTGGAGCTGCTCCGCAAGGGTATACTGACAATAGCTGTAGGCTCTAGGGCTGCCGGTGAGGAAGATCTCCAGTCAATTGCCTTTGCTCCTACTGCTGCGTATGTGTTGAGGGACCTGCGCGTTTTGAGCCGTCCTGCAGCCCAACAGCCAAATGAAATTATAAATGTCCTGACCACAATGACTGGGGTTATTGTGACGGGGGTGCCACTGAACCAGGTAGGGTCTTCACTTTATTGCGTCTTGAATACATGAGAGATGTCAAAAAAGGCAGATGAATTTGAAAACAATAAAGAAATGCATACCGTAGTAATTGAGGTGTTGTATTATAAAAACATGTCACTCTTGTGCTACTCTCTCAGGTACGGAGATAACTACAGTGCAAACACACAGAGTTGTGCGAGACATTGTCTTCTTGGTGGATGGATCCGATTATGTTGGCAGCAGTAACTTTGCCTACGTGAGAGACTTTCTCATCAATGTGGTCAACCAGATGGATGTACATCCCGACCGTGTCCAGTTTGGGCTAATGCAGTTTTCGGAACGTCCACAAATTGAGTTTTATCTGAATACTTTCGACAACAGACAGGATATTGTGACTAGAATCTCCCAACTCAGGCTTACCGGAGGCTCCGTTTTGAATACAGCTGCTGCAATGCAGTATGCCCTCCAGAACATGTTCACGTCATCAGCTGGTTCACGCAAACAGAAGAACATCCCACAGCTACTGGTTTTGGTCACAGGTGGTCCAGCCCAGGATAATATTAAAGCCATGGCTAATAACTTGGCTGAAGCTGGAATTGTGACTTTCACTGTCAGCTCTGGTCAAGCAGATGTGGAAACCCTGAAGAGTGTTGCCTTTAATCCAGAGATTGCGTATCATGATTCCCGTTTTTCAAACATACCAGCAAAGGCAGAAGAAATAATGCCAATGCTAATACGGGTTGTTGGCAGCATAGAAGCAGCAGGCCATACTTGTGAGTATTATTTTGTCTTACTAATTATCAAATGTATCACATAATGTGCATTCAATTTCTATTTTTTTCTGCAGTGTCTGGAGTTGAAAGGGATGTTGCCTTTCTCATTGATGGCACAGACAATGTTCGAGCAGATTTTCCTTACATCAAGGATTTCATTATTAAAGTAATTGACCCCCTTGACATTGGGCAAAACAAGGTGCGGATTGCAGTGGTACAACAAAGTGAACAACCATATGCAAATTTCTACCTTAACACCTATCAAACCAAAGATGAGGTGATGCAAGCTGTCCGTGACCTGGCACTGATTGGGGGACGCAGCCTGAACACTGGATTTTCTTTAAAATTCATGAAGGAAACTATCTTTTCCAAGAGGTACGGCAGCCGGGCCGAAGACATGGTCCCCCAGTTCCTGATTGTTTTGAGTGGAGGCAGGTCCAGGGACAATGTGAAAGAACCTGCTGGGGTATTAAAGACAGGAGGAGTTCTGCCATTCGGTGTTGGTGTTAAGGATGCAGACCGAAAGCAGATTGAGGCCATTTCTCACAACCCTGCCTTTGCCTTCACTGTTAAAGAGTTCAGTGAGCTAAACACCATACCACAAAAGCTCAATAACTACGTAAGCCTTTCAAGGGAGCAGCTAAACGTGTTTTTCAACAAGGTAAGCAG
>CAAE01015032.1:627691-644065 GCA_000180735.1 Tetraodon nigroviridis | reverse complement strand
TGATATTCTTAACTGGGGGGAGATCTCAGGATAATGTTATGAGTGTTGCAGCTGCTCTGAAACAGGACGGAGTTGTTCCATTTTGTGTAGGAACAAGAAATGCAGACATACTTGAACAGCAAATGATTGCATTTGACCCTTCCTACACTTTCACTGGACTGGGAGTTGATGATACTGGGAGCATCGCTCAGAGACTTTTGACGTTTGTTAAAAGGGTCCCACGACAACCAAGGCTAACATCAGAGAAGACCCTAGGTGAGACTCGATCTTTTGCTTTCTCCCGCTTTCTCTTGCTCTCTCTCGCTCTTTCTCTCCCTCTCTCTCTTTCTGCCTCTATCATTCTGAATTTCATTCCTGTCTCTGCAGATCAAACACAATCCAGTCAGCACGACATTGTATTTTTACTGGATTCTTCAGATGACATGCAAAGTGAATTTTCACCAATGCTTGACTTTGTTGAGAGCATGGTGGGGAAACTCAATGTGAATGAGAACAAAGATCGTGTTTCAGTGGTGCAATATAGCAAAGAACCCACTGTTGAATTCTTTCTAAACACACACAAGAACTTACAAAACCTTGTTGGCAATATGAAAGTCCTCAGTCACAGAGGGGGCCGACTGCGCAGCACTGGTGCTGCCCTGCAGTATGTCAATGATAACGTTTTCACATCCTCTTATGGAAGCAGGCACCAGCAAGGTGTCCCCCAGATTTTAATTCTCTTCATTGGTGGACGATCCACAGATGATGTGAGAAATGCTGTGGAAAAACTGAACCAACGTGGTGTGATGGTGTTTGTGGTGGGCACAAGGAATGCAGATGCCCTTGAAATTCAGACTGTGACACAGGATGTCAGTCACGCTTTCTTCGCATCAGACACCACTGATCTTTTAAACATTGAGCAACAAATACTTTCTGCCATCACAAAACATGAAACTGTTGCCATTAAACCATCACTGCATGGTAAGACTACCAACAATTTCCCCCACTTTTTTGTTGCAAATCGTATATCATAATTATAATTACATTTTATCTAAGTCGATGGTGGAAAGTGAGAGAAAGGAAACACTTATAACACTGCTATAAACCACTATTTTATATTCACTGCAATTACAGATACCAACAGAAGAGACATCGTTTTTCTGCTTGATGGTTCAGATGATTCCCAGCAAAAATTCACGGATATTAAAGCATTTGTGCAAAGTATAGTAACAGACCTAAATGTAGACACAGATGGAGATCGTGTGACTGTGGTCCAGTATAGCGACACCGCTGAGACTAATTTTAACTTCAAAAGTTACTCAACAGCAGCTGATGTTGTCCATGCAGTAGGACACTTACAACATAAAGGAGGTTCCCCTACCAACATTGGGGCAGCTCTGCAGCATCTAAGGGGCTCTGTTTTTACCTCTGAGTCTGGAAGTAGACTCACCGAAGGAGTTCCACAGATACTTCTCCTGTTAAGTGGTGGACGATCTGGAGATGATATAAGAACACCACTCAGAATGTTGAAAGAGATTGGTGTCATTTCAGCTGCCATCGGAACAACTGGGGCTGACACTTTGGAACTGCAGAGTATAGCACATCAACCTAGTTATGCTCTTTCAGTTAATGATTATGCAGAGCTTCCTACCGCTAAATGGAATGTTTTTTCATTTTTAAGAGATGCTTCTCAACCTGTGGAGAAAATCCCTCCTGCAGAGGGTTTTGGTAAGATGCCATATTTTGGTTGATATAAAATATCTTTTAAAACATGATTGAAATATGGCAGATGGCACTAAAACTACTGCTACCTGCACAAAACATGTTTCCTTTGTTTCTGTATCTTTTTTTGCAGATTCAAACAAACGAGATGTAATATTTCTTATCGATGGCTCATATGACTCAAGGACACATTTTGAAGACATACGAGGCTTCATTGAAAAAATTGTTCAAAGTTTAAACCTTGAAGAAAACAGAGACCAAGTGGCTGTTGTTCAATACAGCCGTGATGCCACAGTCAATTTCTACTTGAATTCTTATTCATCTAAGAATGATGTGCTTAATTCTATTGGAACAATGAGGCATAAGTCAGGGAGGCTACTCAACCTTGGCAAAGCGCTTGAGTTTGTCAAAGACAATGTTTTTGCTGCTTCCGTCGGAGGCAGAGCTGCACAATCGGTCCCTCAATATCTGTATGTGTTTAGTGGTGGGAGATCTGATGATGATGTCAGAGGACCAGCACAGTTACTAAGAGAAAATAGAATAAAGACTATTTGCATTGGGACAAAAAATGCTGATACATTACAGATGCAAACCGTCTCGTTCACACCTTCCCATTTTTTCCATGTAAAACATTTTCAGGAACTGGAAAACATATATGCACCTGTAGAAGGTACGCTGAGGGGTTTAGAAGGAAATACTGAATTTCCACCTGTTATTGGTAAGAAGTAGAACTAAGTTTACCTGCTTGAGCAGATAATTAATATTTATAATACGGTTTATGCATCTATCTATATTTTCAGAAATGAAACTCCAGAGTGCTGACATTGTCTTTCTTCTTGATGGATCTGATTCTATGAGAGGACGTGAAAGACAAATTTTGCAATTTGTCAGAGATTTTGTCAAGCAAATAGAGATTGGTCCAAAAAAAGTACAATTTGCATTGACTCGATACAGCGCAGACCCCATCACTGAATTTCTCCTGAACACATATTCAGTAAAAGCTGATGTTTTGCATCATTTGAGCAATGTCAGATTTGAAGGAGGGCAAACTGTGAACACTGGTGCTGCCCTTGATTTTGTAAAAAACAATGTGTTCACGGTTTCCTCGGGAAGCAGAAACCAAGAAGATATCCCACAGATTCTGGTTCTCCTTAGCGGGAGAAAGTCTGATGATAATGTCCAAGATGCAGGAGACAGGCTTAGAAATGCTGGAATAGTTCTATACACCATTGGGCTGAATAATGCTGATAAGTTGGAAGTGGAAGGATTGGCATACAGTCCCACAGGACATTTTTTTATCAAAGAGAGTGCCCAGTTTCCCCTTGTGAGAGAACAACTACTCTTTGCCATTGCATCACAAAATACTGCTGTAACTCCTGTTGTAGGTGAGTCCAAGCCTAGAATTTATTTATATAAATGTATGTCAAATATAATACAATATCAAATTTTCAGACAAATTTGGAAGTAACACATTTAACATGACTGGACTTTTTTTAGGTCCCAGCTCAAAGCCAAACAGAGACATTGTCTTCCTTATTGATGGATCAGATGACGTTCGCAATAGATTGTCTGCCATACGTGAATTTGTTGCAGCAGTTGCTGGCAGTGGGGATATCCCCTCCCACCACCCCCCACCCCCAAAAAACCGACTCTGACGTGTTTGAAGGGAATATCTGTCATCCAGATTTTGTCTTTTAAGCTACCAGTGTGTATGTTGCCAAAGCCTAAACATGTTGTCTTGCTGTCTTTTCTTAGTTGACACTAGCAAAAAGGACATAGTATTCCTTCTGGATGGCTCTGATGGCACAAGGAATGGCTTCCCTGCCATGCGTGATTTTGTTGAGAGGGTTGTGGAGAAACTCAGTGTGGGACCAAACAAAGACCGTGTCTCCGTGGTTCAGTACAGCAGAGATGCAGAGGTGCATTTCAACCTCAACACATACTCCACGAGAGAGGATATCATTGATTCGGTCAGAGGGCTGAGACACAGAGGAGGCGCACCCGTCAGAACTGGGGCAGCCCTCCAATATGTCAGAGACAACGTCTTTACAAACTCCTCTGGGAGTAGACGCCTGCAAGGTGTTCCACAGATGTTGATCCTGCTAAATGGCGGAAGGTCATATGACAGTGTGGATACCCCTGCTTCCTCTCTCAAACAGCAGGGTGTCTTTGTGATTGGCATTGGAACAAGAAACTCTGACAGAACTGAGCTGCAGAAGATATCATTTGAACCGAGTTACACTCTTGCAGTGACTGAGTTCACTGACCTTCCCAGTATCCAGGAACAGCTCTCCTCTGTAATGAGCACAGTGCTCCCTGAAGGACACAGCCATGCCACCAACTGTCACCGGTAAGAAAGAGGACCACCATTTTTGTTCCAAACTCAGGGCAACACGCGTTTTATGAATGTGTGCCTTACTAAGTTTACCTCGGCTGGTGTCACTTTGACACAACAAGCACAAGCCCTTATACCCAGCACGCCAAAGAATAGCTTTGGTCATTTAACTTTTCGTGTAAACACGCAGGATACGTAACCTAAATATGTTTAAATGTTATTGTCCACAGTGGAAAGACAGCCACGAGGAAAGGATGTTGTGTTCTTATTGGATGGGTCTGATGGTACGAGGAGTGGCTTCCCTGCTATGCGAGACTTTGTCCAAAGAGTAGTTGAGACACTCCGTGTGGATGACAAGAAAGACCGTGTGTCAGTGGTTCAGTACAGCAGAGATGCGGCTGTCCACTTCTATCTGAACACGTACACAACAAAGCGTGAGATTCTTGATGCCCTTAGAGGGTTGAGACACAAAGGGGGCAGAGCCCTCAACACTGGAGAAGCTCTCCAGTACTTGAGGAACAATGTCTTTACTGCCTCTGCGGGAAGCAGACGCACCGAAGGAGTGCCACAGGTTCTGATATTGTTGACTGGAGGAAGGTCTTCTGACAGTGTTGACTCACCAGCCTCTGACCTAAAACAACTGGGTGTCCTAATCTTTGCAATTGGAAGTAGGGGCTCAGATAACAGAGAAATCCAGAGGATATCCCACAGTCCCACTTCTGCTTTGGTTGTGCCTGAATTCACTGACCTGCCCAGTGTCCAACAGCAACTTTTGTCCTCAGTGAGGGATGTGGTTGATGTCGGACCAGAAGCGCCAACACCCGCTGGTATGTTTAAAAGAAAACAAAAAACCCCCTCCCACCACCCCCCACCCCCAAAAAACCGACTCTGACGTGTTTGAAGGGAATATCTGTCATCCAGATTTTGTCTTTTAAGCTACCAGTGTGTATATTGCCAAAGCCTAAACATGTTGTCTTGCTGTCTTTTCTTAGTTGACACTAGCAAAAAGGACATAGTATTCCTTCTGGATGGCTCTGATGGCACAAGGAATGGCTTCCCTGCCATGCGTGATTTTGTTGAGAGGGTTGTGGAGAAACTCAGTGTGGGACCAAACAAAGACCGTGTCTCCGTGGTTCAGTACAGCAGAGATGCAGAGGTGCATTTCAACCTCAACACATACTCCACGAGAGAGGATATCATTGATTCGGTCAGAGGGCTGAGACACAGAGGAGGCGCACCCGTCAGAACTGGGGCAGCCCTCCAATATGTCAGAGACAACGTCTTTACAAACTCCTCTGGGAGTAGACGCCTGCAAGGTGTTCCACAGATGTTGATCCTGCTAAATGGCGGAAGGTCATATGACAGTGTGGATACCCCTGCTTCCTCTCTCAAACAGCAGGGTGTCTTTGTGATTGGCATTGGAACAACGAAACTCCTGACAGAACTGAGCTGCAGAAGATATCATCTTTGAACCGAGTTACACTCTTGCAGTGACTGAGTTCACTGACCTTCCCAGTATCCAGGAACAGCTCTCCTCTGTAATGAGCACAGTGCTCCTGAAGGACACAGCCATGCCACCAACTGTCACCGGTAAGAAAGAGGACCACCATTTTTGTTCCAAACTCAGGGCAACACTCGTTTTATGAATGTGTGCCTTACTAAGTTTACCTCGGCTGATGTCACTTTGACACAAAAGCACAAGCCCTTATACCCAGCACGCCAAAGAATAGCTTTGGTCATTTAACTTTTCGTGTAAACACGCAGGATACGTAACCTAAATATGTTTAAATGTTATCGTCCACAGTGGAAAGACAGCCACGAGGAAAGGATGTTGTGTTCTTATTGGATGGGTCTGATGGTACGAGGAGTGGCTTCCCTGCTATGCGAGACTTTGTCCAAAGAGTAGTTGAGACACTCCGTGTGGATGACAAGAAAGACCGTGTGTCAGTGGTTCAGTACAGCAGAGATGCGGCTGTCCACTTCTATCTGAACACGTACACAACAAAGCGTGAGATTCTTGATGCCCTTAGAGGGTTGAGACACAAAGGGGGCAGAGCCCTCAACACTGGAGAAGCTCTCCAGTACTTGAGGAACAATGTCTTTACTGCCTCTGCGGGAAGCAGACGCACGGAAGGAGTGCCACAGGTTCTGATATTGTTGACTGGAGGAAGGTCTTCTGACAGTGTTGACTCACCAGCCTCTGACCTAAAACAACTGGGTGTCCTAATCTTTGCAATTGGAAGTAGGGGCTCAGATAACAGAGAAATCCAGAGGATATCCCACAGTCCCACTTCTGCTTTGGTTGTGCCTGAATTCACTGACCTGCCCAGTGTCCAACAGCAACTTTTGTCCTCAGTGAGGGATGTGGTTGATGTCGGACCAGAAGCGCCAACACCCGCTGGTATGTTTAAAAGAAAACAAACCCCCTCCCCCCAAAAAAAACGACTCTGACGTGTTTGCAGGGAATATCTGTCATCCAGATTTTGTCTTTTAAGCTACCAGTGTGTATGTTGCCAAAGCCTAAACATGTTGTCTTGCTGTCTTTTCTTAGTTGACACTAGCAAAAAGGACATAGTATTCCTTCTGGATGGCTCTGATGGCACAAGGAATGGCTTCCCTGCCATGCGTGATTTTGTTGAGAGGGTTGTGGAGAAACTCAGTGTGGGACCAAACAAAGACCGTGTCTCCGTGGTTCAGTACAGCAGAGATGCAGAGGTGCATTTCTACCTCAACACATACTCCACGAGAGAGGATATCATTGATTCGGTCAGAGGGCTGAGACACAGAGGAGGCGCACCCGTCAGAACTGGGGCAGCCCTCCAATATGTCAGAGACAACGTCTTTACAAACTTCCTGTGGGAGTAGACGCCTGCAAGGTGTTCCACAGATGTTGATCCTGCTAAATGGCGGAAAGGGTCATATGACAGTGTGGATACCCCTGCTTCCTCTCTCAAACAGCAGGGGTGTCTTTGTGATTGGCATTGGAACAAGAAACTCTGACAGAACTGAGCTGCAGAAGATATCATTTGAAACCGAGTTACACTCTTGCAGTGACTGAGTTCACTGACCTTCCCAGTATCCAGGAACAGCTCTCCTCTGTAATGAGCACAATGCTCCTGAAGGACACAGCCATGCCACCAACTGTCACCGGTAAGAAAGAGGACCACCATTTTTGTTCCAAACTCAGGGCAACACTCGTTTTATGAATGTGTGCCTTACTAAGTTTACCTCGGCTGATGTCACTTTGACACAAAAGCACAAGCCCTTATACCCAGCACGCCAAAGAATAGCTTTGGTCATTTAACTTTTCGTGTAAACACGCAGGATACGTAACCTAAATATGTTTAAATGTTATCGTCCACAGTGGAAAGACAGCCACGAGGAAAGGATGTTGTGTTCTTATTGGATGGGTCTGATGGTACGAGGAGTGGCTTCCCTGCTATGCGAGACTTTGTCCAAAGAGTAGTTGAGACACTCCGTGTGGATGACAAGAAAGACCGTGTGTCAGTGGTTCAGTACAGCAGAGATGCGGCTGTCCACTTCTATCTGAACACGTACACAACAAAGCGTGAGATTCTTGATGCCCTTAGAGGGTTGAGACACAAAGGGGCAGAGCCCTCAACACTGGAGAAGCTCTCCAGTACTTGAGGAACAATGTCTTTACTGCCTCTGCGGGAAGCAGACGCACGGAAGGAGTGCCACAGGTTCTGATATTGTTGACTGGAGGAAGGTCTTCTGACAGTGTTGACTCACCAGCCTCTGACCTAAAACAACTGGGTGTCCTAATCTTTGCAATTGGAAGTAGGGGCTCAGATAACAGAGAAATCCAGAGGATATCCCACAGTCCCACTTCTGCTTTGGTTGTGCCTGAATTCACTGACCTGCCCAGTGTCCAACAGCAACTTTTGTCCTCAGTGAGGGATGTGGTTGATGTCGGACCAGAAGCGCCAACACCCGCTGGTATGTTAAAAAGAAAACAAACCCCCTCCCCCAAAAAAAACGACTCTGACGTGTTTGCAGGGAATATCTGTCATCCAGATTTTGTCTTTTAAGCTACCAGTGTGTATGTTGCCAAAGCCTAAACATGTTGTCTTGCTGTCTTTTCTTAGTTGACACTAGCAAAAAGGACATAGTATTCCTTCTGGATGGCTCTGATGGCACAAGGAATGGCTTCCCTGCCATGCGTGATTTTGTTGAGAGGGTTGTGGAGAAACTCAGTGTGGGACCAAACAAAGACCGTGTCTCCGTGGTTCAGTACAGCAGAGATGCAGAGGTGCATTTCAACCTCAACACATACTCCACGAGAGAGGATATCATTGATTCGGTCAGAGGGCTGAGACACAGAGGAGGCGCACCCGTCAGAACTGGGGCAGCCCTCCAATATGTCAGAGACAACGTCTTTACAAACTCCTCTGGGAGTAGACGCCTGCAAGGTGTTCCACAGATGTTGATCCTGCTAAATGGCGGAAGGTCATATGACAGTGTGGATACCCCTGCTTCCTCTCTCAAACAGCAGGGTGTCTTTGTGATTGGCATTGGAACAAGAAACTCTGACAGAACTGAGCTGCAGAAGATATCATTTGAACCGAGTTACACTCTTGCAGTGACTGAGTTCACTGACCTTCCCAGTATCCAGGAACAGCTCTCCTCTGTAATGAGCACAGTGCTCCTGAAGGACACAGCCATGCCACCAACTGTCACCGGTAAGAAAGAGGACCACCATTTTTGTTCCAAACTCAGGGCAACACGCGTTTTATGAATGTGTGCCTTACTAAGTTTACCTCGGCTGGTGTCACTTTGACACAACAAGCACAAGCCCTTATACCCAGCACGCCAAAGAATAGCTTTGGTCATTTAACTTTTCGTGTAAACACGCAGGATACGTAACCTAAATATGTTTAAATGTTATTGTCCACAGTGGAAAGACAGCCACGAGGAAAGGATGTTGTGTTCTTATTGGATGGGTCTGATGGTACGAGGAGTGGCTTCCCTGCTATGCGAGACTTTGTCCAAAGATTAGTTGAGACACTCCGTGTGGATGACAAGAAAGACCGTGTGTCAGTGGTTCAGTACAGCAGAGATGCGGCTGTCCACTTCTATCTGAACACGTACACAACAAAGCGTGAGATTCTTGATGCCCTTAGAGGGTTGAGACACAAAGGGGGCAGAGCCCTCAACACTGGAGAAGCTCTCCAGTACTTGAGGAACAATGTCTTTACTGCCTCTGCGGGAAGCAGACGCACCGAAGGAGTGCCACAGGTTCTGATATTGTTGACTGGAGGAAGGTCTTCTGACAGTGTTGACTCACCAGCCTCTGACCTAAAACCACTGGGTGTCCTAATCTTTGCAATTGGAAGTAGGGGCTCAGATAACAGAGAAATCCAGAGGATATCCCACAGTCCCACTTCTGCTTTGGTTGTGCCTGAATTCACTGACCTGCCCAGTGTCCAACAGCAACTTTTGTCCTCAGTGAGGGATGTGGTTGATGTCGGACCAGAAGTGCCAACACCCGCTGGTATGTTTAAAAGAAAACAAACCCCCTTCCCCCAAAAAAACGACTCTGACGTGTTTGCAGGGAATATCTGTCATCCAGATTTTGTCTTTTAAGCTACCAGTGTGTATGTTGCCAAAGCCTAAACATGTTGTCTTGCTGTCTTTTCTTAGTTGACACTAGCAAAAAGGACATAGTATTCCTTCTGGATGGCTCTGATGGCACAAGGAATGGCTTCCCTGCCATGCGTGATTTTGTTGAGAGGGTTGTGGAGAAACTCAGTGTGGGACCAAACAAAGACCGTGTCTCCGTGGTTCAGTACAGCAGAGATGCAGAGGTGCATTTCAACCTCAACACATACTCCACGAGAGAGGATATCATTGATTCGGTCAGAGGGCTGAGACACAGAGGAGGCGCACCCGTCAGAACTGGGGCAGCCCTCCAATATGTCAGAGACAACGTCTTTACAAACTCCTCTGGGAGTAGACGCCTGCAAGGTGTTCCACAGATGTTGATCCTGCTAAATGGCGGAAGGTCATATGACAGTGTGGATACCCCTGCTTCCTCTCTCAAACAGCAGGGTGTCTTTGTGATTGGCATTGGAACAAGAAACTCTGACAGAACTGAGCTGCAGAAGATATCATTTGAACCGAGTTACACTCTTGCAGTGACTGAGTTCACTGACCTTCCCAGTATCCAGGAACAGCTCTCCTCTGTAATGAGCACAGTGCTCCTGAAGGACACAGCCATGCCACCAACTGTCACCGGTAAGAAAGAGGACCACCATTTTTGTTCCAAACTCAGGGCAACACTCGTTTTATGAATGTGTGCCTTACTAAGTTTACCTCGGCTGATGTCACTTTGACACAAAAGCACAAGCCCTTATACCCAGCACGCCAAAGAATAGCTTTGGTCATTTAACTTTTCGTGTAAACACGCAGGATACGTAACCTAAATATGTTTAAATGTTATCGTCCACAGTGGGAAAGACAGCCACGAGGAAAGGATGTTGTGTTCTTATTGGATGGGTCTGATGGTACGAGGAGTGGCTTCCCTGCTATGCGAGACTTTGTCCAAAGAGTAGTTGAGACACTCCGTGTGGATGACAAGAAAGACCGTGTGTCAGTGGTTCAGTACAGCAGAGATGCGGCTGTCCACTTCTATCTGAACACGTACACAACAAAGCGTGAGATTCTTGATGCCCTTAGAGGGTTGAGACACAAAGGGGGCAGAGCCCTCAACACTGGAGAAGCTCTCCAGTACTTGAGGAACAATGTTTTTACTGCCTCTGCGGGAAGCAGACGCACGGAAGGAGTGCCACAGGTTCTGATATTGTTGACTGGAGGAAGGTCTTCTGACAGTGTTGACTCACCAGCCTCTGACCTAAAACAACTGGGTGTCCTAATCTTTGCAATTGGAAGTAGGGGCTCAGATAACAGAGAAATCCAGAGGATATCCCACAGTCCCACTTCTGCTTTGGTTGTGCCTGAATTCACTGACCTGCCCAGTGTCCAACAGCAACTTTTGTCCTCAGTGAGGGATGTGGTTGATGTCGGACCAGAAGCGCCAACACCCGCTGGTATGTTTAAAAGAAAACAAAACACCCCCTCCCACCACCCCCCACCCCCAAAAAACCGACTCTGACGTGTTTGAAGGGAATATCTGTCATCCAGATTTTGTCTTTTAAGCTACCAGTGTGTATTTTGCCAAAGCCTAAACATGTTGTCTTGCTGTCTTTTCTTAGTTGACACTAGCAAAAAGGACATAGTATTCCTTCTGGATGGCTCTGATGGCACAAGGAATGGCTTCCCTGCCATGCGTGATTTTGTTGAGAGGGTTGTGGAGAAACTCAGTGTGGGTCCAAACAAAGACCGTGTCTCCGTGGTTCAGTACAGCAGAGATGCAGAGGTGCATTTCAACCTCAACACATACTCCACGAGAGAGGATATCATTGATTCGGTCAGAGGGCTGAGACACAGAGGAGGCGCACCTGTCAGAACTGGGGCAGCCCTCCAATATGTCAGAGACAACGTCTTTACAAATTCCTCTGGGAGTAGACGCCTGCAAGGTGTTCCACAGATGTTGATCCTGCTAAATGGCGGAAGGTCATATGACAGTGTGGATACCCCTGCTTCCTCTCTCAAACAGCAGGGTGTCTTTGTGATTGGCATTGGAACAAGAAACTCTGACAGAACTGAGCTGCAGAAGATATCATTTGAACCGAGTTACACTCTTGCAGTGACTGAGTTCACTGACCTTCCCAGTATCCAGGAACAGCTCTCCTCTGTAATGAGCACAGTGCTCCTGAAGGACACAGCCATGCCACCAACTGTCACCGGTAAGAAAGAGGACCACCATTTTTGTTCCAAACTCAGGGCAACACTCGTTTTATGAATGTGTGCCTTACTAAGTTTACCTCGGCTGATGTCACTTTGACACAAAAGCACAAGCCCTTATACCCAGCATGCCAAAGAATAGCTTTGGTCATTTAACTTTTCGTGTAAACACGCAGGATACGTAACCTAAATATGTTTAAATGTTATTGTCCACAGTGGAAAGACAGCCACGAGGAAAGGATGTTGTGTTCTTATTGGATGGGTCTGATGGTACGAGGAGTGGCTTCCCTGCTATGCGAGACTTTGTCCAAAGAGTAGTTGAGACACTCCGTGTGGATGACAAGAAAGACCGTGTGTCAGTGGTTCAGTACAGCAGAGATGCGGCTGTCCACTTCTATCTGAACACGTACACAACAAAGCGTGAGATTCTTGATGCCCTTAGAGGGTTGAGACACAAAGGGGGCAGAGCCCTCAACACTGGAGAAGCTCTCCAGTACTTGAGGAACAATGTCTTTACTGCCTCTGCGGGAAGCAGACGCACCGGAAAGAGTGCCACAGCTTCTGATATTGTTGACTGGAGGAAGGTCTTCTGACAGTGTTGACTCACCAGCCTCTGACCTAAAACAACTGGGTGTCCTAATCTTTGCAATTGGAAGTAGGGGCTCAGATAACAGAGAAATCCAGAGGATATCCCACAGTCCCACTTCTGCTTTGGTTGTGCCTGAATTCACTGACCTGCCCAGTGTCCAACAGCAACTTTTGTCCTCAGTGAGGGATGTGGTTGATGTCGGACCAGAAGCGCCAACACCCGCTGGTATGTTAAAAAGAAAACAAACCCCCTCCCCCAAAAAAAACGACTCTGACGTGTTTGCAGGGAATATCTGTCATCCAGATTTTGTCTTTTAAGCTACCAGTGTGTATGTTGCCAAAGCCTAAACATGTTGTCTTGCTGTCTTTTCTTAGTTGACACTAGCAAAAAGGACATAGTATTCCTTCTGGATGGCTCTGATGGCACAAGGAATGGCTTCCCTGCCATGCGTGATTTTGTTGAGAGGGTTGTGGAGAAACTCAGTGTGGGACCAAACAAAGACCGTGTCTCCGTGGTTCAGTACAGCAGAGATGCAGAGGTGCATTTCAACCTCAACACATACTCCACGAGAGAGGATATCATTGATTCGGTCAGAGGGCTGAGACACAGAGGAGGCGCACCCGTCAGAACTGGGGCAGCCCTCCAATATGTCAGAGACAACGTCTTTACAAACTCCTCTGGGAGTAGACGCCTGCAAGGTGTTCCACAGATGTTGATCCTGCTAAATGGCGGAAGGTCATATGACAGTGTGGATACCCCTGCTTCCTCTCTCAAACAGCAGGGTGTCTTTGTGATTGGCATTGGAACAAGAAACTCTGACAGAACTGAGCTGCAGAAGATATCATTTGAACCGAGTTACACTCTTGCAGTGACTGAGTTCACTGACCTTCCCAGTATCCAGGAACAGCTCTCCTCTGTAATGAGCACAGTGCTCCTGAAGGACACAGCCATGCCACCAACTGTCACCGGTAAGAAAGAGGACCACCATTTTTGTTCCAAACTCAGGGCAACACGCGTTTTATGAATGTGTGCCTTACTAAGTTTACCTCGGCTGGTGTCACTTTGACACAACAAGCACAAGCCCTTATACCCAGCACGCCAAAGAATAGCTTTGGTCATTTAACTTTTCGTGTAAACACGCAGGATACGTAACCTAAATATGTTTAAATGTTATTGTCCACAGTGGGAAAGACAGCCACGAGGAAAGGATGTTGTGTTCTTATTGGATGGGTCTGATGGTACGAGGAGTGGCTTCCCTGCTATGCGAGACTTTGTCCAAAGAGTAGTTGAGACACTCCGTGTGGATGACAAGAAAGACCGTGTGTCAGTGGTTCAGTACAGCAGAGATGCGGCTGTCCACTTCTATCTGAACACGTACACAACAAAGCGTGAGATTCTTGATGCCCTTAGAGGGTTGAGACACAAAGGGGGCAGAGCCCTCAACACTGGAGAAGCTCTCCAGTACTTGAGGAACAATGTCTTTACTGCCTCTGCGGGAAGCAGACGCACGGAAGGAGTGCCACAGGTTCTGATATTGTTGACTGGAGGAAGGTCTTCTGACAGTGTTGACTCACCAGCCTCTGACCTAAAACAACTGGGTGTCCTAATCTTTGCAATTGGAAGTAGGGGCTCAGATAACAGAGAAATCCAGAGGATATCCCACAGTCCCACTTCTGCTTTGGTTGTGCCTGAATTCACTGACCTGCCCAGTGTCCAACAGCAACTTTTGTCCTCAGTGAGGGATGTGGTTGATGTCGGACCAGAAGCGCCAACACCCGCTGGTATGTTTAAAAGAAAACAAACCCCCTCCCCCCAAAAAAACGACTCTGACGTGTTTGCAGGGAATATCTGTCATCCAGATTTTGTCTTTTAAGCTACCAGTGTGTATGTTGCCAAAGCCTAAACATGTTGTCTTGCTGTCTTTTCTTAGTTGACACTAGCAAAAAGGACATAGTATTCCTTCTGGATGGCTCTGATGGCACAAGGAATGGCTTCCCTGCCATGCGTGATTTTGTTGAGAGGGTTGTGGAGAAACTCAGTGTGGGACCAAACAAAGACCGTGTCTCCGTGGTTCAGTACAGCAGAGATGCAGAGGTGCATTTCAACCTCAACACATACTCCACGAGAGAGGATATCATTGATTCGGTCAGAGGGCTGAGACACAGAGGAGGCGCACCCGTCAGAACTGGGGCAGCCCTCCAATATGTCAGAGACAACGTCTTTACAAACTCCTCTGGGAGTAGACGCCTGCAAGGTGTTCCACAGATGTTGATCCTGCTAAATGGCGGAAGGTCATATGACAGTGTGGATACCCCTGCTTCCTCTCTCAAACAGCAGGGTGTCTTTGTGATTGGCATTGGAACAAGAAACTCTGACAGAACTGAGCTGCAGAAGATATCATTTGAACCGAGTTACACTCTTGCAGTGACTGAGTTCACTGACCTTCCCAGTATCCAGGAACAGCTCTCCTCTGTAATGAGCACAGTGCTCCTGAAGGACACAGCCATGCCACCAACTGTCACCGGTAAGAAAGAGGACCACCATTTTTGTTCCAAACTCAGGGCAACACTCGTTTTATGAATGTGTGCCTTACTAAGTTTACCTCGGCTGATGTCACTTTGACACAAAAGCACAAGCCCTTATACCCAGCACGCCAAAGAATAGCTTTGGTCATTTAACTTTTCGTGTAAACACGCAGGATACGTAACCTAAATATGTTTAAATGTTATCGTCCACAGTGGAAAGACAGCCACGAGGAAAGGATGTTGTGTTCTTATTGGATGGGTCTGATGGTACGAGGAGTGGCTTCCCTGCTATGCGAGACTTTGTCCAAAGAGTAGTTGAGACACTCCGTGTGGATGACAAGAAAGACCGTGTGTCAGTGGTTCAGTACAGCAGAGATGCGGCTGTCCACTTCTATCTGAACACGTACACAACAAAGCGTGAGATTCTTGATGCCCTTAGAGGGTTGAGACACAAAGGGGGCAGAGCCCTCAACACTGGAGAAGCTCTCCAGTACTTGAGGAACAATGTCTTTACTGCCTCTGCGGGAAGCAGACGCACGGAAGGAGTGCCACAGGTTCTGATATTGTTGACTGGAGGAAGGTCTTCTGACAGTGTTGACTCACCAGCCTCTGACCTAAAACAACTGGGTGTCCTAATCTTTGCAATTGGAAGTAGGGGCTCAGATAACAGAGAAATCCAGAGGATATCCCACAGTCCCACTTCTGCTTTGGTTGTGCCTGAATTCACTGACCTGCCCAGTGTCCAACAGCAACTTTTGTCCTCAGTGAGGGATGTGGTTGATGTCGGACCAGAAGCGCCAACACCCGCTGGTATGTTTAAAAGAAAACAACCACCCCCTCCCCCCAAAAAAACGACTCTGACGTGTTTGCAGGGAATATCTGTCATCCAGATTTTGTCTTTTAAGCTACCAGTGTGTATGTTGCCAAAGCCTAAACATGTTGTCTTGCTGTCTTTTCTTAGTTGACACTAGCAAAAAGGACATAGTATTCCTTCTGGATGGCTCTGATGGCACAAGGAATGGCTTCCCTGCCATGCGTGATTTTGTTGAGAGGGTTGTGGAGAAACTCAGTGTGGGACCAAACAAAGACCGTGTCTCCGTGGTTCAGTACAGCAGAGATGCAGAGGTGCATTTCAACCTCAACACATACTCCACGAGAGAGGATATCATTGATTCGGTCAGAGGGCTGAGACACAGAGGAGGCGCACCCGTCAGAACTGGGGCAGCCCTCCAATATGTCAGAGACAACGTCTTTACAAACTCCTCTGGGAGTAGACGCCTGCAAGGTGTTCCACAGATGTTGATCCTGCTAAATGGCGGAAGGTCATATGACAGTGTGGATACCCCTGCTTCCTCTCTCAAACAGCAAGGTGTCTTTGTGATTGGCATTGGAACAAG
>CAAE01015032.1:558730-608310 GCA_000180735.1 Tetraodon nigroviridis | reverse complement strand
TATATATATATATATATATATATATATATATACTGTATATATATATATATATGTATATATATATATATATATATATATACATATATATACATGTATATATATAACTTGTTTTTACTCCTACACCATCAGGGACCTGATGGGAGAAGAGGCTCACCCGGACTGCCTGTGAGTCTGTTTTTTGAATGAATAATGCATTGTTCAATATTGACCTTAGTAATGATGGTAGTAACCACAATTTGCTGTTTAAAGGGAAACCCCGGTAATCCAGGAGTAGCTGGTTCTGCAGGAGAGCCTGGTAGTGGAGGAGCCAGAGTAAGCTGACATTTGAGTGCATTGCGTTTTGTTTAAAATACAAAAAGATGAGCAAAGTTCTGTCACACTGGATTGGATTACACTTCTTTCAGCTTCAGGGTCCACAAGAATGCTTTTAATGGACTGAGATTTCTTATTAATTGGACCTGCATGTTATTACACATGGTTTGAAGGTCCAAATCAAGACAAATGAGACAATGACTTATCAGTTTCCTACATTTTAAAGGGAGCACCTGGACCAATTGGTACACCAGGCAATAAAGGAGAAGATGGGAACCCTGGGCCCAGGGTGAGAAAAGCTGCACTTTTAACAGCTAAAATATTCACTTGACATGCTACTCACAAATAGTTATTTGCTGTTTATTAGAGGAACACAATTAAAGTTATTATCAGAGTACGAAGATTATCTTAAATACAACAGTAAATTACATTGAATAACTAAATTGAATGTAAACATTTATGTTATTGTAATATATGACTAACAGGGTCCAGGAGGTAACCCAGGAGCTGCTGGAGACAAGGGCAGAAGAGGACCCCTAGGTCGTAAGGTACCGGGCTGTTTTATTTTAGTACCGATGACCTTTGGAGGCTGACTGAGCAAACATTAATGTGTGTTAACAAAAACAGAAGCAGCTTCCTATAAAACATTTCTGCCTCTGTGTCTCTAAAGGGAGAGCCCGGAGACCCGGGACCAAAGGGTGTGGTCGGACCTCTGGGTCCACGAGGAGAACCCGTAAGGATGAAATTAAATTTTTGATTTGCCTCAATGAAGGAATTAAAACTGCAAAAAATATATATCACATGATGAATCCTTTGATCAAATATTTTAATTTTAGTATGCTTCATGATAATGTGATAATGCTTTTTATAGGGTGAAGATGGTAGAGATGGATATGGAGGCTTGGGAGTTGCTGGAAGAAAGGCAAGTCAACTGAGACGAACTAAGAATAAATGTGTAAAAATTTTTATCGAAATTAAGACAATAATGACTTCTATTGTGTTCCCCTGCAGGGTGACGATGGTTTCCCAGGTTACCCAGGACAAAAGGTGACACTTAACAGGAAAAAAAGCTTTGTGGCTTTATTTGATAGTGTTTATTCACCTATTTTTCCATTATTTCTTTAGGGAGAGGCTGGTGATCCAGGCCCTAAGGGCATACCCGGACCCAGAGGAAATCTGGGACAGAGGGTAATATAATTACACTCGTTTTTAACGATACATTTGCTTAAATTCAGGTTTGGCAGTCAGACATATGTGTGAACCATTTTCTCTGTCTATCTCTCCACTTTGGAAGGGTGTCGCTGGGAACCCTGGTCCACCCGGACAGAAGGGAGAGGTTGGATATCCTGGACCTTATGTAAGCAGTTTACAATTCTTCACTGCGTATGAAGTGGTGCGCTCAACAGAGTCACACTTATGTCATTTCCATTTCTTGTATTTTTTGTTACTGCTTTTTCAGGGTGAGAAAGGACCAAGAGGACCAGGGGTTGTGGTGTGTATTTTAATCATTTTTATTATTATTATTATTCTACAAGGTTGATGTAAAATTATTTTTTAAATGATTCCAACATTTTCTTTTCATAATATCTGTCTATAGCAATGTGACCTGGTCAAGAAAATCAGAGATAATTGTCGTAAGTATAAAAAAACTACAAACAGTGCCTACACACACGACTGTGGAGATCATCTCTTACTATATGTTGCTCTGTGTCTTTCCAGCTTGCTGTTTCGGTAAGTAGAAAAGAAAATAGCTGAACACTAAGTCTCACTCTAATTTGATAACTCATGTATGTACAACATCCTGTATGTTAGGTAAGCAGGAATGTCCGCTCTACCCCACCGAGCTGGTATTCGCCCTGGACACCGCTCAGAGTACCAGTCGCCAGAACTTCATCAATATGCGCGACACAGTCCTTCGTCTCATCAGAGACATCACCATTTCTGAGAGTAACTGTCCTAGAGGTGCTCGTGTTGCTTTGACTCTTTACAACGATGAAGTCACCACTGAGATCCGGTTCGCCGATGCATTGAAGAAACAGGCCCTGGTCCAACACATCCAGGGACTGCAGACCCTGCAAACCAGGAAGGAGCGCAGGCTGGACAATGCCATTAACTTTGTGGCCCACAACACCTTCAAGAGAGTGCGCAGTGGTTTCCTCATGAGGAAGGTGGCCATCTTCTTCATCGGAGGACCAACTGGTCAAGTGCAAATGCTAACGAATGCAGCGCTGCGCCTCCATGATGCTGGAATTTCAACTCTGTTCTTAGTGACCCGTGAAGACAGAGCGCTCAGCAGAGCCCTGCAGGTAAAACTGCGGTCTGAGAGGCTGAATCTCTTGATTTTCTGAATCATTTTCTAAATGATTGATAATAAATCAGATTTATTTTCTCAGACAAACCTCATTTTTCCTTTTTTGTGCACCAGGTAAACAACACAGCACTCGGACAGGTGATTGTCCTTCCCAGTCCTGGGAGCGCCCAGTATGAATCAGTCATCCAGAAGGTTATGAGCTGTCACATCTGTTTTGGTAAGCTCTACATAACCTTAATGCAACAGACGTGGGGTTCCTGGCAATAAAAAGAAAACTCAGTTGTTATTATTTGCTTTTTAGATACCTGCTCTCCAGACCAAACTTGTGACTACGTGCCACCAACAGCTGGCCGAGACAGAAGATCCTCTGCTACAGATGTTGACATTGACATGGCTTTTCTTGTGGACAGCTCTGAGTCCACTTACCCAACAGCCTTTACAGAGATCAAACGCTACATAGCCCACATAGTAGAGCAGTTACAGGTGTCTTCACATCCCACATCATCTCTCCATCACGCCAGAGTGGCTGTGATCCAGCAAGCACCATACGAGTTTATCCACAACAAAAGCAGCTCTCCGATCCATGTGGACATCGGGCTAACCCAGCACCACTCCTCTGAGGAAATTGTAAAATTTCTCCTGGACAAGACTCCACAGTTAGAGGGTGGACGTGCACTGGCAGCAGCCTTGGAGGCAACCATGGAGCATGTGTTTGAGAAGGCGCCTCTGCAGCGTGACAGGAAAGTCTTGGTGCTCTTTGTGACAGGAAGCGTGGAAAAAGATGCAGCGCAGCTGATGCGCGTCGCCACCGAGGCCAAATGCAGAGGCTATTTCCTGGTCATCTTTGGTGTGGGGGAGAAGTTGAGCGCTGCAGATGTCCACGTCCTGTCACACATGGCAAGCGAGCCATCTGACGTCTTCTTTAAGCGCCTAAACAGCTTGTCACAATTTTACGAGCGACGTCTGCAGACCTTTGGCCAGCTGATGCCAAAGTACATCAGCAGTAAGTTTACACGTTGTTGATTGTGCTCAAGACTGCAGAGATTGCATCATACTGAGTTTGAATAATTTTGGCAGTCCTTCACATTAAGTCCCGCTTTGTTCAGCAAGTTTTTGGGTTTTTTTCCAGTTGAAAATGCGTTTTTTATGTCACCGGAAATCTCCAAAAACTGCAAGTGGTTCCAGAGTGACCAGCCATACAAAAACCCCTTTACGTCCCCACAGCAGAGAGAGGACCAGTAAGTAGAATCTAAGAGGATCTTTGCCAGGAACTAAAAACATTCCTTTTTTGGAGCATTTTTCAATTACAATTCTTTTACAGGACACAAGAGAAACATCATGAAAACCACCAATCAGTTGTCACAAAAAAGCACGGTATGTTTTAGAATACATTAATTTACTGATACAGGCAGTGAAGGTAAGGTAAGGTAAAGGTAGATCCTTGATTTCACCCCTTTTTTGATCACCCTCCGACAGATGAATATCAGTTGCACATTGCCAACGTGACCTCTAGTAGCCTGAGGCTGCACTGGAGCAACCCGGAGCCCAAGCTCTTTGTCTACTTCGAGGTGGTGTTGACGCACTTGCGTGACCATGCTCTGATACTGAAGACCAACGTGTCGGGCACGGAGTTGATGGTCAATGACCTCGACAGCGCTCAAACGTATCACGTCGTGGTCACCGCTCGGACTGAAGACGGTCAAATTGTCTCCACTCTTAAAGGCACCATGACCACCAGTGAGTCCTCAACCATCCCGCGCCACAGTCAAAGAGATGCCTTGGTGACTGCTGTTGTCTTCAACAGAAGCTGCTGAACCCAGACCAGTGCACAAGCCTAGCCACCGCGGCGGCGGTAGCGCCAGCACTAAGCGACGGTCAAGGCCAGCCGCTGGTGAGTGACTGTGCTGTTTGCTTGTGTGGTTTCTGGTAATCCATCAGACACGTATCCCAACAATGCGCCCACCAGGACCAAACTAGTTGTCTCCCAGTTTGCAGCTTTTTTCCATTTAGCATTTTTCTGCTTGTAATGATGCTAACGAGCTGCAAATGTTTTGTGTCTGGCTGCATTTCCTCTCTTAGTCACACAAATCAATTCTGATGGTTTAACATAATGCAGCTGTTGTCATGCTCAACACATCAACTAAACTGCTACACAAATGTGCTGGTAATTAAGTGAGCAGCATGCTCCAAACATACTGTGGGTCAGCTCCTAAACTTTATCTACTCTCTGCTCCGTGTTTGTTTATGAAGCGAAGACTTGAGGTAGACAACATAAGCTGTAACCTGAACATGAAAAGTATTAATGCTGTCGAAAAACAGAGAATGGACAATTTTGCAATTTTCTTGTTGCTTTTGAAACGTATTCTTTTGTATTCTTGAAACTAAACCATCTGCAGCATGTTCATAATGTGAAGTAAACTCTTTTTAAATTCTTTTTCTGAGATCTAATACCTAACAAAGTCTCTGTCTTTGATGTTTGTTGTTATCCCTTTGATGTTGCATGTTCCCATCAATAACTGCAGACCCGTGCACTCTTGACTATGATCCTGGATTGCCATGCAGAGGCTATCAGGCTAAATGGTTCTTTGACAGAAAGAACAGGATCTGTACACAGTTCTTCTATGGAGGCTGTGGAGGAAATAGAAATAGGTTCGACTCCAAGGCCCTCTGCTTGAAAAAGTGCTTGAGGTCAGGTAAGTCGTCGCCAGACTCGAGATAAAGCACCTCTTCCTACCGTGATGCTGTGATTCAAAAACCATATGACAGGAAATGACACAAACCCAAAACCCCGACACAGTACAGATGTCCTTTAATCCGCATTCCACAGCTAAAGGAAGAAGAAACTTGGATGAAAATAAAGCTAACTAACCTGTGGTTTTATCTAGAGGGAGCCGGCTTGTTGTGTAATTACACAAGATTACACAAGATTACTGGTTACTTGGGAAAAAAATGGCTGCTCAGCGGATGGTCGCTGTGGTTGGGGAGTCTGGCTGCTGTTTGGGTAGCTGGTATGAAAAGCTGCTCTTTTTACAGTCAGACAAGTCAAACTCGCCTCATCCTTGAAACATCATCTCGTTTTGTGTTATTTTGACACGCATCAGCCACTGATAATAGAAAACGTGCCTAAGATACAGCCTCTTAGCATGAAACCGTCTATGCCATCATGATTTGATTTAAGACGTACAAAAACATCAGCTGGAAGCAGTTTTTAAAACAGCTTATAAACATTCACCATTAGCTTAGCATTAGCAATTACTGCTTAATAAAAACCACAGGCCATCAGTAAAAGTGAGTCTTGGCACCAACATGTGAAATTAGGAGGGAAACTTTCTGCTGCCGCCATGTTAATCTCACCCCGACATAAAGTCGGAACTGAGCTCAGTGCATGTTGGCGAAATTCTGGAGATAAAGAGGAACCTTTTCTTTCCATCAGTCATCGTTTGTTGAAAATTGAATGTGTAGCTTTTCAAGTAGCTGCACTTTTTTGAATGAAAACATTTTCATTTCCTGTTTCAGCGGCGTTAGAACATCGACCAAGGGCACCCCAGCCTGAAGCGGAGGAGATCCTCCCACCTCCTGGTAAGACCTGCTTTGTGCATGTGATGAGCTAATGGGAACCATGGTGAGTGCTCCCACCAAAGCTATTCCAGGAGGTTTTACCAAAAATTAACCAGAGGTTTTGCCATTTTTAGTTCTTTGCTTTGGGAACCAAGAATGTCTTCTGTTGCCCTCTTTTCTCTCTAAATTGGAGAAGCATTGCAACTGTTTTATTTGATGTGGTTGCGTTCAGGAAGAGAAAGTACTTGCCGTCATCAAAAAACAACTTAAATCATGCGTTTCAGACCACCTCTAACTTTGGCTACAAATCTGGACACATCAGGTCATTAGGGTTAGATGATAGATCAGTGTTGTGGAATGCGCTAGCGTTTCAACAAGGACTTTTTTTTGCCACGAGAAAGCCGCTCGCCTCCTCAGCCATCTCCGACGGTCTTAAAAGAACAACAGAATTAGGCGAGGGCCACAGAGGTAAGCACGAAGAAACAGAAAGCTGCGTTAGCTGGGCTGGCTCACGAGCAGCAGCCTGCCAACAGAGCCGGTTTGACTGCCA
The DNA here is from genome assembly GCA_000180735.1 of Tetraodon nigroviridis. Lineage (NCBI taxonomy): Eukaryota > Metazoa > Chordata > Actinopteri > Tetraodontiformes > Tetraodontidae > Tetraodon > Tetraodon nigroviridis. The sequence goes on along the minus strand of CAAE01015032.1, from coordinate 601,579 downwards.
GACAAATCTGGCACCATGTCTACACGCTGTTTACGCAAAACCTCATGCGCTGTATTTTATGTCTTTATTAAATTTTATGTTTATTGGAGGATTTATAAAGATTTCCACTCTGCAACAGCGTTCTGGCAACACACATTTGTTACTTTTTGTTATGTGAAACGCTCATTTATTAAGTGCAGATATGACTGTCTCCCTGCTAAAATCTTTTTTAAATGTGTGCTTCTCTTCTTTCCAGCGCTCTCCACAGCTGTGAACATCTGCCAGCTTCCCAAAGAGGAAGGAACCTGTGCCAAATTTGTCCTTAATTGGTTCTATGATTCCGCCACCGGGAGCTGCACGCGCTTCTGGTACGGCGGCTGCGGAGGAAACGCCAACCGCTTTGAGACGCACGAGCAGTGTCTGAAGACATGCGGGAAAAGAGGTGCGCTTCTTGGTTTTCTCGGGTTCTCTCCGTTTGATAACCTTGCAGATTGAAGCAAAAACAGTCGCGTTAGTTTTGGTTCCAGTAGCCAGTTTCAGCTCCCTCAGTCGTCACATGGGCTTGGTCTTTTGGAAATGAATTCAATTCATTAGATACTTTCATTCCTCCATGAAATAAATGTCTCTCTTTGTTTCTCTTCCATCTACAGCAAACATCAAAAGAGTCGTCGCCGCAGTAAGAACATAAAACCGACAACTCGTGGCGAAGTTTTCACCTTCTGTTCTGGGGTTTCGTAGGAGAACTGACCACTGTCAGGATGCAATACCAACGTAATGGTAACTGCACTGGATTCACGGACCTTATGCCCCCTAAATTCCTGAAGTTGTCATTTTTCACATCAAGAAGGGAAGAAGGGAGATTTGCTGCATGTTTGTTAAAGTTACTGGTGCTACATCATATGTTTTTAAAAGTACGCTTTATAATTACCTTCAGCCATGTGTTCTGGCGCTGACATCATTAATGTTGACTGTTTTAAAGCAGCTTTGTAATTCAACAAGAAAGTATGAATATCTTGGACAGAGATCAGCAAAAATGCATCGAAAAATGGCATTATTCATTCTAGTATCTGTTTTTGTTTCTTTTTTTTTTACATTCCACATTCACGTTAATAGATTTATTCCTTTGTCAAGCTCACCTGATCCCTGTGGACTCATTCCTCTGCTATTTTACAGTCACCATCCACAGCAATGTTTACAGGAATCTAGTATGGCGGCTCATGCTTGTGAGCGACAGAGCGCTCGAACGCTAAAGTGCTTCAGGATTCACGCGGTTGTTGAAAAATGGGATGTGCCGGTCAGATTGTTTATGTTTCATTTGGTTTTGCTGAAATTTGTGTTTCATTGAGCAAAGAGGAAATAAAGATGAATAAGAGAACACGCTGACGTAAAATCTAACACTGAATGAGTCCTGTCTTTCCATTTACCACCAGGAAGGTGCATCACATGACCAGCAGCAGTTGTCAGTTGCCGACATTTACCGCATGAAATGGTTAAACGTGAGCTGCTTGAAGGAGACAAGAACATCAGGACCAATGAGAAAGTGACCCAGATGTTTATGCTAAAGTTAGGACTGGAATCTAGGCAGGGATCCAACCTACTCTGCCTAATCTCAGTCCTCCTAAAATACGGACTTTGACCTTGGAAAACTGTGAGAAAGTCCAACCAGCATTACTGCATCGAGAATAAAAAGAGCAGGTTTTATCTGACTGAGCCAGCAGCTGCTACAGCCAGTTAAATTCACAGGAACAGATTGATACAAAAGGCAACAGAAAGTTAGAACAATCAGGGAGGAACTTTAGGAGAAGTTAGGAAAAGTGAAGTGGAGTCTCGTCCGTGTCTGGAGCTTCCAATGCTAAATATGTCAGTGATAGAGGAAACCTGCGTGGGGACATTTCTGTCCCCAGTCTAAACATCCAGATGTTTTCCCTCCAGCCTGTTTGAAAGAGTTTTGTTTTGATTAACTCCTCCTAGTTTCCCATTCATTCCGCCAATTGTTCGCTTTGTAGAATCCAAGTGTGTGCAGGTGCTCTACTGGTTTGTGAAAACACAGAACTGGTCTGGAAACTTCCTTCACAGGCAAAACTGACAATAGCGGTTTGGGATCCTTTCCTCTTTTTGATCATTCAGGGGAAAAGAACCGGAACTCTGCATTGAATTTTCAGCAATGTGGGAACGTTCCATCCAAAAAGTCACACAGACTGAAATATTAGACCCACGGCGTTCGTGCTGGTGAATGACCAGACATTTGGAGCTGGGACTTTTTCTGAAACTCGGCGGTTCCCTTCAGGAGCCGCAGGAGTTAAATCGGACATCGTTTCCAAGTCTGCACCTGGTCATTCTGTCATGATTTCCACAACGAGCAGAACGTTTAGCTCAGTGTGGAGCACTGCTGAGGCATTCAGCACCAGCCAATGAAAACCCCCGACTGTCAGCAGGCAGCCACTCATGGAAATCAGCTCCGCACCGTGAAACAGGAAAAACATTATTCTGGCCCACGAAGACGACGCAAAATGACAAAACACATGATTTGGCTTAAATGTGAACTACTGAGAAACTGACTGCCAGGTCACGGAGGCTCTAATACCAACATTATCAGGAGCAAACGCAGCAGGAAGAGCGTCCGCAGGCCGATGACTCGTGCACGCCCACGAGCACGCCGGCGTGAACACACTTGGAGGAGCGGCCTTCAAAGATCACAGCAGTGCTCTGCGCGGATTCCACCAACCTCATCGTGAAGTGTGTTTGCAGCAGATCTTAATCACACCGTTTGTGGTCCGATCAACTTTTTTCCAGTCGGTGATTTTGGCGAAACGCAACTGCGAGCGTGGGAGCTGAGACTTTTCCTGCAGCCAAGAGAGGAGGAGGAGGAGGAGAGGAAGGAGGAGGAGATGGTGAAGGGGGAAGGAGAGAGTCTTCCCCAGCCACTGCAGCAGCGCTCGGTCCTTCAGTGACCCACGCGGCTGAGAGCACGCAGAGCTGGTGACGACTTTACACCAAGCAGCAAAGCTGTGCAAAGGAACGGAGAAAACAGCTCCTGGGTCAGCAGCGGACTCATCTTCCTCCCCGCCGTCTCTCTGGTGGCTGTGCTACAGACTTTTCCCATTTATTCTCAAGGATCTGACAGAAATGAGGCAACTGAACTTTGCTTTTATGGTTTTACCCACAAAAATGTTGTCCGAGCCTGGTTGTTCTCACGGTCACAAGAACAGAGACAAAAACAGAGGCATTCACCGCTTTTCACTCCTCTTTCTCTTCTTAAAAATAAGATTTGTACTAACCTGCCAAAACCCCTTAGGAAATGTCACAGACTTTGCAGTAGATTTGAGAAAACTGTGTTGAATTGCTGACACCGAGACCTTCCAGCAGCGTGTGGTTTCTGCCCTGGGAGCTCCGCCGCTGGTTCTCCTGGTTGCAACTGCAGAAATGTACGAAGACACATTTCAATGAATTTTCACAAATGGCTTCAGCTAATTGGTCTGCAAATGCTTAAGTTTCTAATGATGTTCCAACAATAAATACAGAACTCAGCACATGAGCAGATGTCAAGACTCAGCATTGTTTTCAGGGGAGCTGTTTCCACACACACACACACACACACACACACACACACACACACACACACACAGGAAACAATAAATAAATGAATAAAACTGATAAAAATCCAACACGACGCTCTGTGAGAATTGCCTCGCGGCCTGACCTTCAGTCATTCCAAGACTCCAAGAACAAATCAGCAAACACACATTTTCACTCTGGCTTCTTTAAGCTTGTTTTGCAAAGACGAGGAAACGACAACAAGGGCTCCATTGTGCTGTTTAAGAGCAAACGCCATGCTTGTTTTGTGTCTCGCAGCGCCTGGCACTGTAAAACTGACGACACATCTGTCCAGCACTGGGGAAGGCTTCTGCAGCGCTTGGGAATTCCAAACTAAGTAATACAAGTTTTTTTTTTCCCACAGACTCATTATGGGTCATTACACAAACAGCACAAATGGACAAACACCAAACGTCACACCTGGGAACCAGTAAGATCTCAGGGAGTTTTATTCCATTACATCCACCAGCCTCGCCTGGAAAAGGTTGTTAATTATTATCACAGCAAAAGTTGATTTTGCACAACTGTAGCAGGAAAATGGTTCAGCTTGTGTTTTCTTCAGTTACCTTGAGTTTATCCTTTTTGGATTGTTTAGATTTTGCATTTATTTATTTTTTTCCTTTAAAACTCCGCTAACTTAGCTTAAATGTTTTAGAGTAAAAGTGAGCAAAATATCACTTTTGAAATTTCTCTCCCAGTTCCCACTGGTTTATGGGTCTGTGTCCCATCCCAAACTGATTTCCCTTCCCCACAGGGAGGCTGGAAGCACAGACTCAACCCTGGAGTGGAAAACACGATGCTTATCCCAGAAGGTGAGATGTTCTTCACCCTGACGACAGAACGGAACTCTACACAATAAACTTCCTGTGGTGATATCAGCATGTTTACCAGGGTTTGTGTCGAGGGAAAATTAAGTGTTTCTGTGTAAATTATTTCACGATAACCATAATTCTGCTTCACGCCGACCTGAAAAGACTTGATTTGAAGTTTCCCTCCACCTTCCATCTGTCCTCGCAGGTGTTTCTGTGCAGTTCACATTTTCCACTGCGGCCAAGTTCATGAGAACAAGCTGGTGGACGCAAGTGTTAGCCAGGACAATCATTAAGGCCTCCATGCATGTTAGCATCCTGGCTGCTCCAAACACAAACTTCAGCTGGATTATTTACCGCTGCAGGTCTGGAGTTCCTTCTGTGATTTCATGCAGCTGTTGCAGCTTCTCAGCTGCATCTAAAGTCAAATTCAGGACCGTTTGGTGATGTCTGTGAAAGTCAGACCAGCTGAAATAAAGGCGAAGCTCATTTATCCCAGGCTTGGAAGAGCTGATGAGAATCGGAGTGACAGCTGATGAACTGAGGAGGAGGAGCAAGGAGAAGCAGGTGAGGAGCACAGAATCTCCACCAATCAGACGACAGACACAAGCTGGAACCGTTTGGAAAATCAGGAACGACCATCTTATAAGCAAGCCTTCTTCTGTTCGTGGCTCGGTTGAGGGTTGAGGTGATGGTGAGATGGTTGTGAGCCCATCGTGGGTGTTTAATGTTGTGGTTTAATGAAGCGTCTGATACGAGGCTAAAGGAGCACCGGTCCTCGGTTCACCTCCTCACTGGCCTGATGTTTGCTTTCCTACAAAAAGGTGTATGAATCAGACGACACTAAATAAAAGTTCTATTCTCTCAAATGTTTGGCTGAATGCAAAGAAAGTTCCACTGAAGGTTCCAAGACTGCTGGTCGGTTTTGTCCGGCCGGATTGGGCCCCGTGTTGGAACCACTTTCAGTGGTATAAAGCTGTTTCTCTGCTCCAGAGGGAATTGTGGGGATATTCGCCTCATTCCTGAGAAAGCTGTGTGTGGTTAGCGGTGGCGGCGTTGCCAAGAAAAAACATGCAAACAATCCAACCGTGTCGATGAAAATGTTGCCATCATTTCTTTATTTGATTGAACGGTGAATGGCAGACTTTTCCTTTTAAATGATGAAGTTTCTGTTAAGTGTCTGAGGCGACTGAAGCTCTGGTCTGTTTAAACTCTTCCTCCTGCGGATCTTGACCTTCTCTGCTGACGCTAACCAGGATCCTCTCAGCACCTTCTCACAATATTTGGCTTTTAATTTCTCAAACGGCTCCAGCAGCTTGAACAAGATTCAATAAATATTTATGCCCTGATAACCTCCGTTCGGTCCGAACTGCTGAGAAAAAAGGATTTCTGACGTTTCTACAGGCGTCTGTGAACGTTCCAGAGCAAAGCTGGAGATCGAGAGCCTCTCTTTTATTTGAGCGTTTTATTTGATTTCTGAAGGTTGACATCAACAGGAAGAAGAAGAAACAGAAATCTTGCTTTATGATCATTGTTTTTTTGTTTCTTTTTTTTTTTCTGGATCTGATGAAAAACATCAGGAAATGGCTTTGAAGTGGTGGAGGAGCTGGGCTGGCCGAGGAAAGAAAAGCTTGATTTTGTGGTCAGGTTTAAACCAGTAGGTGGAAAACTGTTCCGGAATAAAGGCCGGCCCACTAAATGAATGAACCTAAAAGTCTAAATGTTGAAATAGTTTCCTGCCACTTGGGAAAAATAAAACTGACGTTGATCCGTCAATGAGGCTGAGGAGACGCTCCGATCGAAGGTGACATGGATGGAGCCGAGAGTCCTCCTGCCTCTGCACCTGATGGAACAAAGGATAAAAAAGGGAAAAAAGGCTCTGCTTCTGGCTGGGGGACGTGGCTCAAACCTGAGGAACATTCAGTGTCAGAAACACTGGGATTATTGAATAACTTACTGTCAATTCGACAACTAAAAACACTTCTTTGGGTTTTTTTGCTGTTTCACCCTGTCAGTTGTTACTGTGCTTTCTATCATTGTTTGTCTTATTTTCTGTATTTTATGTTTTTTTAAATTATGAATAAAACAATAAATACAACCATACATTGGTCTTGATTTAAAAAAAGAGTTTTTGAACAGAAACTGGTAACAGAAACACATGAAGGATCCAGCAGCAGCACCGGACCAGGTCCCCGTGGACACCTTCAAGATTCTAGCCGTAGAATAGAAGGTCTGGGCAAACAGCCACAGTTCTAAATCACAAGCTAACTTTTTTTATTCCCGTTCTTCGTTTCACTGATAAGCTGGGGGATGTTTCCAGACATGCAATGTGGAAAACAGGACGGTTTTAAGTTTTAAAGTCAAAATTATCAGATTAAACTTGAATCAAAGTCAGGAATCTGACATTAAGCCCAGGATTGTGAATATAAAGGTCAGGGAAAATCCGAGCAAAATGTTGCACTGAAATGTTGCGATATAGATTTTCCAAATTGATGAAATCTCTTCCTTTCATGCACGCACGAACGTCTCTGCAAGGTTTTCTCCAAACAATGATTCTTTGCAGCTTCTCCTCTGTGTTCTTTCGCTCTTTCTCATGCCCTCTTCTTTCTCCCACATCCTTCTGGTCTCCTGACTCATGATCCCACATGGAAAACTTTGCTCAACAAATGTACGGGAGCATTTGCTGCTCTCCGCCAACCTTTAAGCAGCTTCCCATCAATGTAGCTGAAAGGAGAAAAATATTTTTCTCCCTTAAAACAAATAATCCTGATTTTTAGGAAGCCTTACTATCAAATAATATCTGATATTTTTAATAAATAAACGTCAATGAAGACGTTCGTCTCGGACATGAGCAAACACCGCCTCCTAGTGGTTTAACTGCTGAACTGCAAACCTTCCAACACATAACTGTTTACCCACAGAAGACAAAACAAACAAACAAACAAACAAACAAACAAACAAACAAGCAAACAAACTTTGGTATGGTGGGGCGGAAAAACACCTGAAATGTTACTGGTTTTATTTAGGTTTATGGTCTGGGGCGGGTTTGATGGATCCAGGCTTGGTGACTCATGAGAAATCAGGAGTACTCAGGACCAAAATGGACGGAGGTAAAGAGTTCAAGATGTGATGTCACAAGCCTGCCAAGAATTCAAATAATAAAATCCTCTTTTATACCTGCATATGAGGTTTTGAGGATAACTTGCAACAAACCCCCGCAGCAGCCGGCAGCTCTGTGGGAACACGGCTCTGCCGTCCTTCGTAATACTCTGTTCTGTCCTGTGTCGCAGAGGTGACCTCTGACCCCTGGAAAAGATGACCTCATTGAACAGATCCTGTCACCCTGAAGCTGCACGTCAGCGCAGACTTATAAGAAACCTCAGTAAATTCCCAGTTTATTGTAACTGTTCAAACGTGCGTAATGTGGACCTTTGAAGCTATTAGGAGCACGTTCCTGTGCTGATCTGAGAGCTTTATGGTGCAAACAGCAGCGAAAACGACCCAAACCTCTCTGAACCTGCTGCACCCCGTCGAACGTGTCCATTAAAGTAGCTGCAGCTTTCAGTTAACATGCTTTTGTGGAAACGCTTGACCTCATGGCCTCACATCAAAGTGTTCTCTCATCTGTTTGCAACAGAGCTCTGACAAATTTAATACCTGACCTAAACCCGTAAAATCTGAGCTGCTTTATTGACGATTTGTGAGCTGCGTTAATGACTTCAAAGCATTTTAGCAGCAATGAAAGCTGCATTAGCCTGAAAATCCATGTCTGAAATCCTAGAGATGCTGTTAAACCATTTTTTATTGTTTAGGTGGATATTTTCCAAAATTAAATCAATGACCTTTGGAAAGAGTTTGATTTTTAGTTTGGAAAGATTTTTAGTTTGTGACACTAATCGTAGTCGGTTAGGTATTTGTTAAAGACACATGTTTGTTAGGTATATTTATTTACTTCTTTGACTCTTGAAAAAGAAAAGGTTTAACCGTGGCCCGTACGGGGATCGAACCCGCGACCTTGGCGTTATTAGCACCACGCTCTAACCAACTGAGCTAACCGGCCGCGCGCCCGACGTGCGACATTCGAAGATGAGTGGCTGTGATTCCGTTTGTTTCGTCATTCGCTAATTTTTTGCGTTCATGTGGATGGTGTCTTTTTTAGTTTGAAAAGTAAAGTAAATCTCTTGCATTTTAATATTCCCAGAAATCAATCAGGCCCACGTTGTGTAAAGCTCTGGGGGAAAGAAAACGGAAAAAGTCCAGATGAACACAAAATCTTTTCTCGGATAACTATGACCTGGATGACTGAGAACCTACAGGGACAATAAGCAGAGCTCCATCTGATCTGCCCTCTCAGGTTACCCAGCTACAGTCCAGATTTAGTCTCAGCCGGGCCCCGATGCCAGAACCCGGGTCAGTTAGCGCTCACGCTCCTGCTGAGGGACCCTGGCATCTAGGAGGCCTCAACACGTGCTGCTCCGGAAATACCCCATCCATACATAGCCGTTAAGCTAAAGTGATGAGTCTGGGCTGCTGGTGGAGAGTCTATCACTTTTAAATCAAAGCAAAACCTGTCCTGAAGAATGAATCTGGCGAGGAGCGCGATGGAGGACGACTTTGTCCACCAGAGCAGACAGCAGCCAGATTCCTCTTTACGCAATAAAAAGTGCATTTGCAGCCACCAGGCTTTACTGGAGTAAGTGCAAGCGTATTTTATTTGACTGACTAGGTTCAACCTTTCACTAACACTACGACTAAAGTTTTAAATGCACCGCGTTTAATTAGGGGATAAAGGCTTCCTTTTGTGCAGAGTTAAACAAGTTTTCCCTTTAACTTATATGAAAAGGAAAACAAGCCCAACAGAACAGAATTTTCTAATCAGCCTTGGCTGAAAGCAGTCTGCTCTGTAAAGAACCAAAACCAAAAACTGAATAAGAAACAACTATATATTTATTTATCAGTCAAAATAAGAAGTTGACAGCCATGGGGTGTAAAACCAACGTGTTGATGCAGACGTGCTGAGAATCAGTTTACCTGGAAAATAAAAGTAAGCTGGCGACTGAGAGTGGAGAACTGTGACGAGGACTCACCGACGCTGATGAGAAAAACATTCCTGAGGGTTTGAGCCACTCATGAAAAAGTGCTCAAGTCAGGGACACAGGGAAAAAAGTCTAAACTCGTTCTGAGCTCATACACTTTTTACTTTCACTTCATCAGAATTCCTACATCGATTGGCTCACTTTTTAATTTAATTTGCCATATTTCTTGCCCTGAAAAACTAGAATTCTTTTTTTCTCAAAAGTAGTTCCATTCCTCCTCCACCTCTGTCCAAATATCAGCAGGAATTATAGATACCAGCTGGGCTGCAAGCACAAAAGCACACAAAGCACGTCTGCGAACGACAGTTAACGAGGGGAGCTGCTGAGAGGTTTCAGCAGCTCCTGGAGAAGCGTGAGCTGGACATAAGCAGACCTATGGGCGTTTCTCTTTATTATCCCTTATTTTTATAGGGAGGGGGGTCTTTGCTGGAAGTGGAAAAGGTGTCGGTCCAAATTTGAGTCTACACAAAAGGACAAGGGGGTGGCGGCTGAGGTGGTTCTTCAGTTCTCGAGGAAAGCCACGTAGTCAGTGAGTCTGGCCAACTGCTGCTCGTTTGGAACCAGCGAGACCGGGGGAGGATCTGCGGAGAGAGGAGGAGAAGCTGAGTCAGAGGGGGATTCCTCAACGCGCCAAGCCCCATCCATCTTCCAGCATCTCCCCCAGATGTAACTGGGTGGCTCCAAGCCCACGTCTTCTGCTCCTGACCTTACCCTGAACATCCGCCCACGCCCCCACGGGTTTGACAAGCGGCGCTCATAACGAGGCTTTGTTTCGATTTGATCTGTGTCAGAATGACTTCCAGTGTGACATCAGCTGGAGAAAGTGTTGAAAAAGTGGGTGTAAAGACTCAGCGTTGGGGCGGTTAAATGTAGAAACCAGAGACGCAGACAGAATGCGCAGTAACTAACCACCACCCTCTGGAAGTGACTTCAAGATGCTTAAAAGGTCGAGACTAATGATAGAGAATGTTTTCTGACACCAAAAAATGAAGTTGACTGGTAAAAACACTGTCTTAAAGATCTTTTTTGTCACACTGCACAGCTCGTGCGTGCAGCAGCTGTCTAAAAATTACAGAGTGGATGACTGGTTGCAGCCTCCTACTGCCTAAATCACATTCATTCTTCGAGACTGATCAACAGATCAGCGCACGTCTCCGTGGACTTGAGGACATGATAAAAATCACAAATCACCACTTGAGGACTAAAAAGAAATAGAAAGGATGAGAAAAGACTTGGAGGGAGATTTAACAGGTTTAACATTTCAAGCAATTTAAGTCTTTGGTCTCTGCTGGAATTAAAGGGCTCCTAAATCACTTTTTTTTGCAATTGTTTATCTAGAGGGCAGGGCGAACTTTACACAGCGCAACGGCGCCACCTACCGGGCTTCTTGGGCATCACCATCCTGGTAGCGGGGTCTGCCTGCCAGCCCTGGCTCACAACACCTTCGGGGCAAAAAACCAAACACGCAGGTGAGTCCTCCTGCAGCAGCCCAAGGTTTGAGAGGGACGTTCATTTTCCCAGAGCCTGTGGAAGCATTTATACCTTTAACTGCCTCCTCCACTGAGTATCCCACAAAAGCAGCAAAGTCTTCCGCCGTGATGGACGTGTAGGCTTGAGCCACCAGACTGTACGCACGCTGTCGTGTACTCTCTGTGAACACAAAAAAACGTGGATATTTGTGAGCTGTGTATGTTTTGAATGAAGAAAAGTCACTAGTAGCCAGTTTGCCTCAGTGTGGTTGGTATTTGCTGCCTGTTGATGGTGTCTGTCTTCAGTTTCAGCTTCTTAGACGGTGTAATAAACGGAGGTTTGGCTTCTGAACAATCTCCTTCCCTCGATAAGATCGCGCTGCCTGTATGCTTTGGCTCGGTGGACTCGCTGGAGCTGGAGGACTGCAAGACGCTACATCATCACACAGCCGAGAGCAGGCCTCAAAGGCAGCCACACTTCTCCTTTTTAAACCTTTTCAGGTTTGAAGAATGGCACCAGCAACCTTCAAACATGAGCCAATGAGCTTCTCTTACTGCCATAAATCAAAGCGAGTTCTATTTTCTTCTCTCTGTTGTATCACATCTGTAAAGTAAGCAATTCAAAAAAGGGCTCCGTGATCCGCACATGCCTGCTGGCCCCAAGTCCCTGGACAGGCCGGCCTGTTTATCAGCACACACCATGTTTGGCTTCCATACCGGCACAGCTGCCCTAAATATCTGACCTGCCTTAAAATGGTGGAGATAACTTCAAGTGTACGGGGTCATTCCATCATTCCAGCAGCAGAGAACAACACCCCCGGCACGTATCTGCTGCCGCTGCAGCCCCTATGGCATAAAAGCCTGGGGTTGTGGCCTTCCCCCTTTTATAGCCTAGCAACCTGCGGTGTGTACCAACAGCAGCGGCCTGGGTCTGTCGGAGCAGCGAGCAGCAGTAACAATAACAAGCGGGATGAGGGGAGACAGCTGGGAGGGGAAGGCCAGAGACGCTTTCCCAGGCGCCCCTGCAGCCAGCCTGCTGTCCTCCTGGACGTGGCGAAAGGAGCCGCAACAAAAAACACTGTCAAAACAGGGATATTTTTGGTTGTTATGATTTTAGGAAGCTTTAGTTGCAAAATCACGTGATATTTTCTAGCGGGACAGAAATGTGTCGTGAAATATGACGTGAGTTGATGGCCCTTCCCCTGTGAGCAGAAAACTCCCGCCGGTTAAACGTGAACGCTCCATCTCCCGTCGGAAATCTGCTCTTTTGTGATGAAACAGTCTTCTGGGTTTGGAATGAGGAGGAAATGAAATCAGGTCTCTGAGCCCACGTTCCAAATAGTGCCAAACGGGTCACCGCAGGGGGCTTTTTGTAACCCAGTCCCCAAAGCACACGTGTATTTTTACCTCCGGCCTTTGGAGCGTGAAGCCGTGAGTCATGCGGCAGCTGGACCGGCCTTTCTTAGTCTGCCCTTCTGACGCTCCGGGCCGGGTGGGAGCTGCTGAGCAAGACCTGCGGGAGTTTTATGGCAGGAGAAACAGGACCTGGCCCGTCCTGGCAGTCTATTCGAGGGTCGCTATCATTTCTCACCCTCTCACCTCTTAAATATAGCCCCAACGGTTCCCCAGCAAAGGCAAAGCAGACGGGGCAAAGCAAGGACTTTTATTTTTAAAGGCAGCATATTGCCAAGTAAGAGCAGCAAAGGGCCTGGGGGGAGGGGGCGGCACTCCGAAAACAAAAATCCATGCAACTAAAATAAAGTTCTGTTTCTTCCTCTTGTTTTGCAGTGAAACGACTGGATGTTTGACATCATGCAGTTTTATTCCACGTTGCATTCAAGAGCGCTGGCGTCTACAGGAGCTGATCACTGATCCTTCACAAACCTAAACAAAGTGACTCAAAAGACTCTCAGAGGTGACGTACAAGGAACACCATCAAACTTGGCCTGTATTTACATCTATTAATAGAAAGTGTCCGTTCAAATTGATCAGAAGTACAAAAGTATAAAAAATGTTAAGAAAATAACACTGAAATATTGCACTGAAAATATTCAAGCCATTTTAGCTCATCAGCCTACTTCTTCTAGTTCTTTCTCTGCACCAGACCCTCCCTGTGATCACCGCATGTACCAGAAACCCTTAAACAAACAAACGTTTCTCTATTTACTCCAAGTCTATATTCAGTTCTTATTATTCTTCCTCCTCCTCTTCCTCCTCCTCCTCCTCCTCTTCTTCTTCTTCTTCTGCATCCTCAAATTCATCATCGTCAGTGACTCCAAAGTCCATTTTGGCCAGGACGGCTTCCACGTGCTCCGTGGCCACGGTGAAATGGTCCATCTTCTCAAAGCCCGGCTCTGGCCTGTCCTGTCCCACCAAGGACTTGGCTGCGTCCTTGGTTTGTGCGATGAGGTTCTTGGAGGCCACCAGGAACTCGGCAGCGCCGCCTTGCTCCAGCGCCCTCACAGCCGTGTCCGTCAGCTCCGTGCTGGCCTGCAGCCGCTCGCCGTAACGCTTGGCCAGCTCCCGGAGGGACGCCACCTTCTGGTCTTGCTCTCTGCTGATCTGCTCCAGCAGGAAGGCCTTGCGCTCTTCGAGGACAGCATACAACAGGTCGAAGCTCTCGGAGAGCCTTTGCTTAGCATTCTGAGCGTTTTCCTGAACCGCGCGGCAGGCGTCTTCCATCTGGTTGAGCAGGGCCTGGAGGCGGCCATTGCTGGACACCAGGGTGTCGATAGCGTTGCTCAGCTCCGCCTTGTGGGTCTCGTAAACAGCCGGTAAAGTGGCAACCTCGCAGTCTTTGTGCTGGCCAAAGACCTTGCAGAGTGAGCAGGTGGGGACCTGACAGGTCACACAGTAGATGTTGATCTTCTCCCCTTCGTGTTCATGGCACATGGGCTCATTGGCCTCCTTCGTCTTCAGCTTGCTTTCGGTGTTCCCGCTGCCGCTGAGCTCTTGCTGCTGCTTGTAGAGATCGATAATATTTTCCACCAACAGGTTGCGCTGCAGCCCGTGCACACCGTGGCGGTCAAGGACAACTTCAAAGCGGCAGGTAGGACAGCGGAAGACGCCCCCAGAGAAGCGGTAGGGGTTGCGCGAGTCGTAGAGGTCGCTGGCACAACTGCGGCACAGGTTGTGCTGGCAGGGCAGGATGACCACCGGTTTGGTGAACATGTCCAAGCAGATGGGGCAGCTCAGCTGCTTCTCCAGGCTGTCCATGGGGCTTGGTGGTCGGACCATTGATCCTGTCCTCTGAACGTCCATGCCGGAAAGGTTTTCGTCTACAGCTAGAGCGCTGGCCTGCCTGAGCCTCACAAGAGAAAACTGCCCCGCTCCTGTGGTGTTGTCCCCGATACGTCCCGCTTCATGTGCTGATAACTAATCTGGCGCAGCTTTAGTAGCTCTCTCCTTTATACCCCTCACAGCTGGTGACATCCGATCCCGTCCACCAACCAGAGCACACATTCTCGCCTGCTTGTTGCCTCGGGATCTTTTTGAAGAAATGCAGCCCCACCCCCAGGTCTCGCATGTGTCACATGTCCCAGTGGGCACTGGCAGGGACAGAAATGGTGGTCCGTGTTGAGACGACCAAGGTCCATGTGACGTGATTTAGGAACCTCAGCTGGGGGACACAGCCAGGTCGTAGAGGTAAACATGTTGATGTCAACATCCCAGGGCTCCCGTGTTGTTTTGGTCATTTTAGATGCTCGGATTTACTCTTTTTGAACATTTTTATGTCATTAAATCAGTACTGGTTCATCTAGATGACTTTTGAAATCTTGTTTAAATCATCGCCTTGGCAGCACTCACAAAGAAACCATGGTCCAGTATTGCTCAACCGTCTGACGACACCACCCACATCTACAGCACATCGACACAACGTGCCGTAAACACACGGGAGAAGCTATTCTTACACTCTTACACGAGGCAACACACTCGAGATACAGACACCTAAACGATGCCGAGCACGAGGGTAATATTGTAGCGTCTGGATGTTACTCAACACTAAAGACTGTTTTCAAGGGTGAGATGTGATTTAAAAATATGTTTTTTAACTACATAACGACAAGTTTCAATGGGTCCATGTGCTTTCACATTTACATTTTTATGAGTGTATTACACCACAAAACTGACTGAAACTGTTGTTAGAAAGCACAGCGATCCGTTATTGCTCCTGGTTTTCCTCATGCTGGGAACTGATCTGATGCCCCCTGCCGATGTAGCTCAAACCCCCGGAGAGAAAACATGAAAAGCAAATGTAAATAACCCACTTCAAAGGCAGCAAGAGGCATTTCGCAAACATCTTCCTCGTAATGGTTGTCAAAGGTTGAACATCTTCATAGAAATAGAAATTGGATTCGATTTTACCTCGAAGAGCTACCATGACGGGAAGAATATTCTCCGACCACTGGAAAGCTGCAATGGCTGTGTAGATTCCTGGAAAGTCTCGTTGCCAAATGCACTGCCCGACAGTCCAAATAGCTGCTAGATAAGGGTTTGCCTGCACATAATAAAGAGGAAAAATGCATTTCATCTCATAGGTACAAGCATAAGACATCTGTAAACTATGGACACAAAACACAAGCACCCTTGTCAGGAACCCGGGTGTCGGGAACCAGAAGACCTGAACTGCTTTTTAGTAATATACCAATCTGTTTATGCATCAAGGGCCCAATTACTGCTAACAATTTTAGATACTCGTTAATTTTTTTGTGTGTTTTCATATCAGGTACACTTTGTTGTAAATTACACACACAAACAGTATATTTCAAATGTTAAATGATAATGTAGTTTAGAATTTACAATATTTTTGTAGATGAATGTTTGGTTTAGGACAATTCCTTAAAAAGGGAGGATACATTGTAGTTTAACAATTGTTTTAAGACTTTCAAAAATGAAAAAATAAATACTTAAATTACATAGACACTAGTAACTGAAATGGATAATAGTCCTATTTGCTGTAGAAAAAAAATCTTGTCAATTTAAGAAAACACAGACAGGATATTTATCTTTTTTTTAGTGCTGTATGTTTGCTTCAGAAATTATTGCTTACCGATTTTATTGCCTGCGGGGTCCGTTTCCACAGATATCTGGCATTATTCCTGTGTGACAAGACACAAATACGTATGATTCTAGCACCAACACAACTGTACAATAGTTTATTGATTTTTTTTTCTTTATTTGCAGAAGGTTTTTTGCTTCTAAATTACAATATATGATACATTTTGTGTCTTACTGCACAAAATATAAAGTGCAGGTGTTTGTGCATGGCTAACTTACATGTCATTATGCAGGAAGTAGAGAGAGAGCAGCTGAGCGTAGACTTGAGGCGTCGCGATGCCCCCTGGAGCCTGGTCCAATTCAAACCGCACGATGGGAACGAATACACAGAGAAAACGGAACCCGTCATGTGCAATACCCTAATAAATCTATCCTGTTTTTAGCTACAATCCTTCCACGTTAATGTGCTGATAAAGTAGTCTGCACATTTAATATTAGCCTATAGATAGAATAGAAGCCTAAGATAGAAGATTACTTTAGAACGACTATAGAATTTAACTTGGGGCACATTGGTGTAGTTAAGAACAGGGTCTACCCCGAGTTTAAATCAGAGCATTATTTCTGCAGACAGGAAGAAAAAAAATATTTTAGTATAGGTGATGTGACGAATACAATAACAAGTTCACGTTAGCTAGTGATGCTATCTGCTGTGCGCTAACGTCAACAAAAAGACACGCAATAACGATACAATTTGATTGCCTTTGTGAAAGACTTAATTATTCTTCAGGTTTATTTTAAATAACAACTCCAGTAAAAATTTGTCTAAAACATTTTTTAAAAAAATAATTCAAATACTTGTCTGCTTAGACCTAATGTTAGCCTACTACCAGCTAAGTGTCATAAACATAAGTACAGAAATTCGTCAAACAGAGGCATCAGACAGTGACAATTATTACAACACGAAAAAAAGATAAATCCTGTTTTTCAGTGCTTACCTCGAGCTCTTGAGTTTCACATTGCTCTAATAATTTGTCGAAATTTTCCTCCATAATCACAGCAGTAGGCATGATGATGCCCAGCTGCTGCGCCGGAAGCTTCTTCTTCTTCGGTGTTTTACAGCAGCGCAACAGCGCAGCAGGCGTATTATTGCCCTCTATCGGATCAAGTGCATTAACGATATCGTAACATTTGGGCCACTAAAAGTCTCCCAAACTACGTATTTTGCGCTTTGGGGATGATTAGAAATGATGATTAAATATTATTAATAATAGTAATAATGTGTAAACCTTTAGCTCTACGACAGTGTGCAGTTGTTTGTGTATAAATGATAGGCAGCACACAACGTTCTCCACCTGGTCCTCTTGTCTCCATTTACCTTTTTTCCCGAATTTCTCTCGGATAGATTTAGGTAAAGTTGCTTGTGCTTAAATATTTCTTTATAGACACATTTGTCTCTCTGTGAATTCCTGAGTTAAATCCACTACTGATCCCCACCACCTGCCAATCCTTTATATCGTATCTTTTCCTTCTCTCTTTGTCTTTGACGTTGTTGACTACTGGACATTTGGCACAGCAGACACAATTTATGATATTCTCCTAATCTTGAGATATTTTCAGATTACTACTATTTTTCTTTTCTGCGGTTGTTATAGAATTCTCAGTTTGTCTTCTTGCTGTTTTCACGGTGTCAGTGATAGCATTAAGCTAAATGAAAGTCAGTGCAAGACTTTTATATTTTTGCTTCATAGTTTTAAGATCTCTGTTGAATTTAAGAGTGAAATTACACCTGCTGTTTGAAATTAAAAAAAAATAAATCTGTTGCATCATAAAGACTGACACAAAAGTTCAAAAGGAGCAATTTCAAGCTTATGCAATGGAAGAACTTTGTTGTGTTGAGGTATGGGTCATTTTATTCTGCACTTTGAGATTTGAAATGCTGCAGAGGTGTGATGCAATGTTTCCAAACTGCAGGTTTAACAGCAGGGAGTCCATCCGCTGTTCACACGGTGCATTATGGGGTAATGTTGTAAAATCCATCCTGCAAGAAAAAGTCAAGAGCGGCAGTAAAAGAAAAAAAAAACATCAGTTGTCTTGAAACATTGACAAAATGAAAGACAGCCACCAGAGTAATAGTTAATGTATAAAAAATATACAATATTAATATGAAAAATGTATTTATGTCGTATGCTAAACACTTTATATAGTAAGGAGGTCAATAAATATTGGCTACAGACATTTATGAATAACTAAATATTATTATATATCCATTTCTGGGTCTAATATCTGGTAATGTATATTTGTAATTATATGTATATTAGAATTTTATATTCGCAAATCAGTTTTATGTGGCCTAGACGGTTGCTAATCTACTGTATTCCAAATTTGGGAATTACCTACAGTAACCAAAATAACCACTTGTGGGCAGCATTTTTCTGAATTGCCATCCTCTGTCTCTGATTGAGGGTTTCTCCCCCCCCCCCCCCCCCTTTTTTTTTTAGTTTACAACACAAAGATCTAAAGGCTAAATGTACATATAAAGAACAGAGCAGCAACATCATCTATTTCCTCATTTCACTTTCCTTTTATCTCTAGTTGGGAAATGTATGTCGCTTATTTTCCACGCTGCACCCTCCATGTCATCCTTTTAGCAATGCATGACAAACCAGTAACATCTCTGGTCACATCCTCCATAGCAAAAGACCTTCAGGCCTGGGCTGCAGTTATTTTCTCTTGTAGAGGATCAGAGGAATGCAAAGTGAGAATACAGAGTAGGAGCTCCTCAGACGTATGAATAAATCACACTTTAAGGCAGGGAAAATATTGGAACATGTTTCCTCTCGGCGGATTTTAAAGCTGCAAAACTGGAGTGCCGTCTCAAGCAGAGGGTTAATCAGTATCAGGGAGGCTTTTGTGGATGTTCTATGGTGAATTCCTGCTGGATTTCCTGACCTGATTGCCAGGTAGAGAGAGATATAACAGAATAAATAATAATAAGCTGTATTAGTCATATGCTAATGTTGTTTACTCAGCTTTATTCTGCTGTTGCGGTGAATCTCAGGGTTTAGCATCAACGTCTGTGACAGTGGAATTAATAAACATTCACCGTGATCCTCTTGTTTGTATCAAATATTCCCTAGCCAGATGATCCCTGCAGGGACCTCTGGATCTGCAGCGCTCTCATTCTTCAGCGTGTGTGTGTGTGTGTGTGCATGATAAAGTTTGAGTTTGTTGGATGAGAACAGCTAATAGAGTCTACTTTTTTCTACCTGTGTAAACTGTTTTTTTTTCTATTATTATTTTTGCCGTTGATCTCTGAATCGGTATATGAGTTGCGTGTTTCTGCAAGCGCGTCAGGGCTGCCTGGTTCCAGCCTCGCATTATTGGAAATTAAGAAAGCGGTTGACATTTTGGTGTTTTCCGCAGTCATTTGTTTGCACCGTTCCATCACACTGTGTCCTGCACTTTCCAGTAATTGGCAGCGTGATTGGAGTTAGTCAAACGTGGCCACGTGAGGAGCTTTTTCAGGAACACGCACACATCGGCCTGTGGGCATCCTAACGATGCAATGCTAACTGACACAAGGCAAACTTCATCCACGGCAGCACAGCTTCGCTCAGAGCAGGTTCTGGTTGAGAGGTTGACCTTTATGTCACTTCTGGTTTCTTTAAAAACCTTGGGAGAGTTCATCCGGTTCCAATAACTCTTCCCCTGCGCTGGTCACCAGTGACTGGAGAAGGTCCTCCAGACCCTCGTTTTCAGGAGGGAGCTCTTGTTTTTTGAAACAATCTTTGATTAATCCTTCTTACTTTAGTGAAGGAGGCTGTTGTGGAACCTGGACCAAACTGTTCTGCAGCCAAAGCCTTTTGTGTGGAACTGCAACTGTGTGTGTGTGTGTGTGTGTGTGTGTGTTTACGTGGAGAAGACATTTGTCATTGTGCTTGGCTTTAGCAAAAACACAGCTGCTCATTACAGTCGCCTCTTCTTACCGTTCACTCAGTTCCAGATCCAGAGGAAACACAAGGACACTTTTCCTGATAGTTCTGCTGTCATCATTTTGTTAATGCATAACTTTAAATCCCCTTTTCCCTGATTGGATAATGTCTAATAATCACTTCCGTCCATTGACGTTTCGTCCAGCCAGCCGGCTTTGACTGCTGCTTTAGCCAGTGTCATCGATTCCCGTTTGCGCCGGCTCTCTCGTCTCTCCTCTCTTCTCAGGCATCCAACTGTAACGTCGCTGCAGTTTTATAAATCATTCACTGTGACCGGCGCTCCTGGCCAGAAACAAGCCTGCTCTCGTGTTTAAATCAAAGCTCACGTTTGTCCCAGTAATCGAGTGGGCTTCATCACTTTTGCGTCCACGGAAGAGGCCTTCCCAGTCCCCTCCTTCCTGCCGCTGCTGCTGTTCCCAGTAGATGGTTCAAGACTTCTTCTCCATCTGTTTTCAGTGCTCACAGTTCTCATCATCTTCTTAGGCACACTGGCTTGGGGGTGGGGGGGTAAACAAAGGCTGGCTGATTCTCTAAACAGCTCAGGGACGTGGTTGTTTTGCTTTTGTTGGTCTACATTAGCGCTGTCCTCAACACAGGTCCTTCAGGAGCCTCTTTACAAGACTCCATTTAGGCCCACAGTTTTGGACTTTGAGTTTTGATGACGTCGTCTGTGTCGACGCTCATCTTTTATTAGAATGTTTATTCGGTTTTCGTTGGTGCAATGATTGATGTGACTGATTTACTGACTGATCTGCATCAGCTTCTAAGGGTGGTGGCGCTGGAACAGTTTGCACTCCCCCTGAATGTGTTTTCTAGGTTTATTCCTTTATCTCTTTTTCCTCCTTTGTATTCTTTCCAAGCTGCCGGTTGGGCAGATTGCAAAGACTGAGTCCCATTCAGATCTTTTATTTTACCCGACAGCGTGGTAGAGATGTCAGTCACGTGTCCCGCCGTGTTGTCGAGGCTGTCAGAGAAAAACAATTACAATCATAGCTTTGGACTATTTTAAACACAGAGCTGCTGCAAGCCCTCGACACGAAGATTGCAGTGTTGGTTTGACTGCGCTGCTGTTTGAAACACACCCATGGAGTCATGCTGGGATGCAGAGAAACACGGCGGCGCTGCCGAAGACTCGGCATGATCCGAAAAAAAACAAAAACAAAAAGTTACCTAGCAAACTGAAAGATTTGTATTGATTTTTGATGAGGTCGCTATAACCGAACAAGCAGATGTGTTGAACCCAATTCAAACGCCACAATAACTGCTTTAATACAACAGCTCCCACTTTTGCCCGGCGAGCATCCTGACCTTTGCTTTCATGGCATAGAGGCTTTTCTAAACGCAAGACAAATATCCAGAATACATTTAAACTGCTACACCGGGTTTTTGACAAACACACCTGCAACCTAATAGTGTGAGTGTAAAATAAAAAAGTCAGTTAAAATGGATTTAGTTGTAATCCTACATTTTTTTCTGTTGCAATGCTGAGGATTAATTCTAATTCCACCACCTCAGGTTTGCTCATCTGTATGGAAACAACCACACCTGCTACAAACTGGGATGACCCCACAAATACAACAGCCAGGTGGGGAGGGCCTAGAGGCTGCCTATAGAGAGCAGCCTAGCATTCAGAATGCTAGAGAAGTGTAGGACTTCCTCAAGAACTGAGGAAAAGCCTCTGTGTGCAGATGATTTGTATATAATAGGAATGTATCTATTATCATGATCTAGACAAATGGTATGCTGCATGCAGGGCACACTTCTACGCCAGAGGTGGGCAAACTGTGGCCTAGGGGCCACGTGTGGCCCGATAAACCATTTAATCTGGCTCACAGAGAATTCACAAGAATTTCTCCAAAAGCCAAGTGAAGACGGTTGTCAATTTGATGGGTTAGAAAAAGATTTAGACCCCCCTATTACCTAGCATGCTAACATATCCTTTCAAGAAGGTGGGGCCAACATCATTTGGAGCATTTGGAGTTTTATCATCCATTTCTAGTTGGACCATTTTACAGGTTCTTTAAAATATTTTCTGTTAATAGTCTATCAAGCATGATTAGACTAAATAACTGCCCACCCATTATCTCCACTCTTCCAGTCAAAAAGTTGTTTTTGTCTGAGAAAACGACCCCATCCACAAAAACCTATGAAAACGTGTCCTTGTCAGTTTACAGTTAAGCAATGCTAGCTGCTTCTGGATCTCTCTCCTGTGCGTCACCATTAACGGAACATTCCAGTCTTGACAGTCCATTTTCCCAGCTCACCCAGGTTACTTTGCATGTGGATATATCATTGTGTTTCCCTATAATTCTACCTCCGGATGTTCGTGCAAGTCTATAAAACCATCGCTTCCAGGCAGAAGTAAAGGACAACTGAACAAGAACTGCTCAATAAGCAGTTTTTTCAGAAGTCTGCTCCTCTGATGTGCCACGGCAGAAGCGCTGAAGGCTGAAGCAACGCCATTTTGGGCTACCTGGATGGTTCAAATGTCCCGGGGGGACAGGTTCTGGCAGCTGGACTCCTGGCATTGAGGACAGTCTTTCCACAAGCCACCCAGATCATCCTGAGCTCAGAGAGGATTTGCAAATGACCCAAATTCTGCACCAGGAAACAGTAGCTCCGATCTCTTTCATACTGATTCTGCTTAGTTCCTGGAAGTGTTTTTGGCCCAGTTGATCTCAACGAGGACGTTTATTAAATGTGCTGACAGCAGCACCAGGAAGCTGACTCCCAGCCTGTTTTTGCTCCTTTTATCTCTTCCAAATGTTTATTTTTAGCAGCCTTTGAAATGTGATTTGACAAACCTTTCTACAGGATCCTGTGGGAAGAAGAAACAATTAAATACTGAAAAAAACCCGAGAAGAAAATGAAGTAAAGGCAGCAGCGCCATGCAGATCTCACCTGCGAATCCTAACTCTGTGTGACCGCACTTTCTACTGCAGCTGTGTTAGTTGTTGCGTAGTGGCGACGAAGGAGACAGAAGCTGTTTGGTTAGCTGCCAATGGAAATCAAAACCCATCTCCATCAATCTGCTCATTACAGTTTGTGGGCTTTCTGTTAGCGGCGATAGCATGGCTATCGATGACAGTCTGGCAGAGCACATCAATAATTCAGCATTTTATCTGCACTCATCTCGAGCTGCACGTAAACAGAGCGGCGGGGAAGCACTTGTGGAAATCGTGTATATTAACCGAAGTTCAAAAATAGAATTTCTGACAGCAACCAAAACGATTTAATTAGTTTCTTGGGGCAACAAGTGAATTAAATGTTTCCATCATAAAGCCGTTCTCCTCTATAGAATCATGGATTCTTTCCCCTTCCTGATGTGACCTTTATAAAGCCAAATTTTACAGTCTCTCTGGACCTTTGGAAACATCCTGGAAAATCTGTTCAGGTGTCTGAACTCTTGAATAATTGAGTACAGTCGGATGGATCAGTCACAGCACAAGTCAGTGACAACATTACTCTCACTCCTCAGATCTCAGGACGGCTCTTACACCCAACACAGGGACACAGACAGCACCGAGACCAGGGGTGGGCAATCATCTAGCCTGAAGGGTCATGTTGGGTTTTAGACCTTAATGAACAGGCCAGCCAGGTGGTTCAAGAAGCTAAACGCCCAAATGAGGATCAGAGGTTAGCTAAAAATCTGGCTTGATGGACTATTGACAGAGAAAATCATTGTTTATTGGCCTGTTATTTGAGGAGCATGTAAATGGGTCCAGAGATGGATGATGAAGCTCAAAATGATGTTTGCCCCACCTTCTTGAGAGGACATGTTAGCATGCTAGGCAAAGGGGGGGTCTGAACCTGTTTCTACCAATCAAGCTGACAAGCCTCTTCATGTAGCTTCTGTAAGAATTATTGGGAAGGCTCTGAGAGCCGGATTAAATAGTAAACCGGGCCACTCGTGGCCCCTGCGCCTTGGTTTGCCCACCTCTGCCCGACTTTACAGAGACCTTTCTTTCCCTCTGTTTGACCTCTCGTGTCACGTGTATTGTTTAAATTTGGGGACCTTAATTACAGTTTTCATCAATACTTTGACCAGTGCATGAGTGAGAATCTTTTCCATAAAAAAATTAGTCAGGAGTTATTTTGATTTCAGAGGTTATTTTGAGAAACTCTTTGAAGCTCAAAGACGTCCTATTTTTACCTGAAGACGTTGTCTGCACGGGAGCGTGCACACTGACTGTGATGACAAACCTACTCAAACAAAGGCTCCGTGACATGTTGTCAGTGATGCTGTTGGAGAGAAGAAGATGTTTACTTTCTCTTTCACAGCAGAACTTCACCCCTCTGTTACCTGCAGATGATGCATTTTTATTTGTTAGCTTACTTTTATCACAGAAACTTGATGTCCTGCTCTTTTAACCCTCATCATTTTTTGTCATGTTGTGTCAGTGTTATTGAGTATAATTTTTTTAATTACTACAATTACGGTAATCAAAGGAGAGACCTGACAAATTAAGTGTGATGTGCAGTTTAAAGTTAAAGAACTTTATCTCAAGTGAAAAAAAAAACACCAAACTGACCCCAACATTCTTCTGCTGGATGTTTTATTTAGATCACATTACACCAAGATGGCCTGGTAATGAATAAACTTTGTCATAAACTAATGAAATTTACCAACACTGAAGAGGAACTAGCCTAAAATAGCAGCAACGCTGAACATTAGCGCCACATAAATTCACCCACTGCAGGTGCGTCTGGCTAATTTATTTAAAGGATGTGCTGCTGGGATGTGAAAAAGAATTGAGAAACAGAAATAGCTCCAAAAACAATTGTGGCTGCAGGGAAGACGAGGAGGAAAAAAGAAGAAGACAGAAGAAAAAGAAAAAGAAAGAGAAGAACACACCCTCTTTTTTTATTAAGCGTAAGACAAGCTTTGAACATGCAAATGAACACACGTGCACGTGTATCAAGGGAAAGGTGACTGAGCGAGTAAGCTGCCCCAGACCGGCACCCTGAGCATTCGAGGGTTCTTTACCTTGCTCAAAGGGACCTCAGCAGTGCTTTAAAGGGGTGCAGCTTTCCAATTATTTTTGGTCCACAACCGGGCCTTGAACCCTCTGCCTTTCAGCCCAATTATTATGTGATTCTTTCCAAGAGATGTGAAAACAGCACTAATATCTGCCCAGTTAGCATCTGCTGGACATTCCATCTCCACCTTAAACCAACCGTATCTGATGACCGACCACACAGCTGACCTTCTGGAATTCATTCAGGCGGAGGCGGAGAGTCAGAGATTGCAATATGAGCAGAGAACAGAACCAGCAGATGACAGCTGAAGGTTGTGGACATGGAGTCCAGAAAGGTCTCCACGGTGTTTTCATCCTCTGTTTCCATGACGTTGCCTCATGTGTCAATCACCTCTAATTGAACGGACTCTTCATTTCTGCTGAAGAGCTGCGGAAACAGCCAAACAGGACTGATGAGCAGACGACAGACTCCTTACAGATGAACAACTCGCAGGCTGGCAGCTGATCAGTGTGCAGGAGACGGAAATCATTTTCTTCACCCCGAATCATTTGCTCTAATGGATCCGTTTAATGTAAAAGAGCATCCAGCTTCCGTTAACTTTGCTTTTAGAGCAATTTTAACTACTAAAACATGTAGTTGTTGTGGGAGGTTTTTTGCTTGTTTAACATTTAGATAATCGTGAACGAAATCCTTGTCTTGCTTTCATTTTTTACTGAATGTGCTTAAAATTTAAACATGGATTTAAAACCACCTCTGGCCAAGGGATTAGTATGCATCTTGCTGCAGTTTCACCATCGCACTAACCTTTTTTAAAGATAGTGCCGGGAGTTTTCATTACAGCTAATTGCTCCTTTTGTGGATTTGCAAAATTCTGAACCCAGAGAAATTATGAAACCTAAAGGATTAAAGACATTATTCAAAAGCCAAAAGTTCTTCTTAATGTGTTGAACTTGATTGTCAACAGTCAGAAATTAGTCCCAGATCTTCAGGTCCTCCAGTAACCAAGCTTAGTGAGGTGGTTCTGTATAGCTCTGAACTCTCTGAAGGTTCCTGACAACATCCTGCTCTCGTGTATGCATGGATACGCCGGGATGGAATGAGTCACAAGGCGATGCGAGAGATCCTGTAGAATCAGCTGCAACTTGTTGTCAACGGCTTAAAGACGGCGGCGTTACTGTCGTGGTGTCGGTGCATTGGTCGACTTTTCACGCGATTTCAAAATCACAGACAAAATTCAAAAGCAGGAATAAACTCTTGAGTTGAGTTGATGCCCTCTCAGGCAGCAAACAGAAAGTGATAAAAATGGGGATGATTCTGAAATCATGGAGGATTATGTGAACTGTTAAAAAAAAAAACAATTCTCCAGCCCGTTCTTCAACCAGAGCCGCGCTCACATTCCTTGATGTCTTCTCTTCTTTTAGAACTTCTTTTTTAAAACAAATGTTTGCACACACAGTGGTGGCTACTGTCAAAAGCTACATCTCCTCCTCCATTTTTCTCTGCTCAAACGTGGTTGTTGAAAAAAGGTGCACAATGGTCAACAATCTCAAGAGAATCTAGTTGTAGTCTTATAATTAGTGACTCTCGGTTTTTTTGCAAAGATTTGTGTGTGAAAAAAAGTCTTCTCAAAGTCTTATGATGTGAAAGGTGTCAAATGACAGCCTTTTAAAAGTTTTTAAAAAGTTTTATCAAAGTTTTCTAGAGTGTGATAGACTTCTTTGGCTTTTTCAGTTTTCATGTGGGTTTTATTTACTCATGCATTCGTTATTTTCCAAGTTGTGTTTGTGCACCGCTGCTGCTCCCGTGAGTGTTCGGCCAAAACCTGACAGATGGTTTCCCACCGAGGACGCCATCGGTTGCCCAGTTAAATGAACCATTTAACTGGACAGTTGTATTCAGCCAAGCTTCTCAGAGTGTGCCTTAACACCGGGTCATTTATCATAGTTTTAACGAGCATCTTAGCATCACCTATACCAGAATTCCTATTGTAAAATAATTATGTATCTTCACACTCTAAACACAACACCAGCACATCACAGAGTTGACATTCAGAGACAAACAACCGTCCAGACAGACGAAGGCCAGTAAACTGCAGTAAACTGTAGGATGCAACCAAAAGCCACAACTCAAACTGATTTAGTTGCCAAAGGAAAAAAAATAGTATTCAGCAGAGATTTAAAGGTCAGTGGAGGCTGGGCTGATCTGAGATGGAATTAAATGACAAATATAGACACTAAATTCTTTGAAAGGCTTTTAGCAAGAACATGATGTTCACTAGATGATATGTAAAACATCCAATCAAAAGATATTTTGCTTTGCTGAATTAACCCTGTGGGCAGCTTGAATCTGAGGTTCTGCTGAAAATTAATGTTTGCTATGAAGAAGTAAAAGATATGTGTGCATGTTCTCCAGCTTAGAGCCAAAGTATCACCTACCTCACCACTGAGGCTCAAACCAATCAAAGTGTTTGATATTTAACAGAGGCTCCTTCAGCAGTAATTATCAGTTTTAACAAGGGGCCAAAGTGTTATTTCATCCTAATGTCCATCTTTATGGCTCCTTTAAAGGAGCCATTGTGGTTTGATTCAAGTTACCACTGAAATGAAAACTGGATTTAATGTATCCCCAATCCCTCCATTTTTCACACAGCCTTCATTGCGTTTCTTCAGCCGTAGTTATAATAAGGTAGAGAACTTCTAGGTCAAACAGCATTAACGTTAACTGGAACTCTCTGTAGAACATGTGATACAGGCTTAGTTCTCAATTCATCATAGATGGCTTACTGTGAAACTGTGAGGGTAATTCCCTCTGTGGATTTACTTTCCCCTCCTTCTATTTTCCCTGTAATTACCAAAAAGTCTTAAATAGAGCTGCTCATTAATCATTTTCTGGCTGAAAAGCAGCCATTTTTTATGGAAGAGTGCATCAGGGTTTCGAATGCTGCAGCAAATCTGCAGAAAAGAGGTAATAAGACACACACCCCTCCCTCCAGCAAGGTTCAGTTCAAGGTTAAAGGTGTCACTTACCCCACAGAAAAAAATGAAAACATTTAGTTGTAATGTGGTATTCCCCTCAGCCCCGACCCTGATTGCAAAAAAGATTCAGCCTCGTGCAGCTAAGCAACGGTGCTCAGTGCCGGTGCTTTTTACATCTCTGCAAAAGAGAAATAATGGCAATAATGAGCCACTTCCTGAGAAACATATGAGCACAGCAAGACCTTTACTCCTCAGTTCGTCATCAAGGAGGACCACAAATCCCCAGGCTTCCCAGCCTGCCCTTGGCCCTACACCATCACCACTCCGGTGCCTCTTAAGAGACCTCTGTCTCATTTATAATTAATGGATGCCACATGAAAAGGTGAAGAAAGACCCCTCAGGAAAACCAGCATGAAAACTGGACTGAAGAGTTGCACGTTGAAACAGAATGGTAATGTGAGAAAGGTAGAAAAAGAGAAGTGGATCCTGGTGCTACATCGCATCGGCTCTGATTAGATCAGCCTCCACTTTGAGCCAAAAGCAGAGTGGTAATCAGACGAGAGGCGCGAAGGTCAGTTCCCCTACTTCACTGTGAAAGGCCAAACTGCAGTGGGTGATGTGGAGAATGAGGCAGACACTCCTGTGGATCAGGAGAACTCGCTTGGTTATTAAGGAGAAGTGTTTACTGTACGGATTGTGTTACACAAACCAGACTGGTCTCGTTCCTGGTCGATATTCTCACAGTCTTGTCTGAGAAACCTTTTAGCATATGAAGCCCAAGTTGACCCAAAAGAGAGAAGCTCTGGAGCGGCGGAGGCGGAACACCTGTGTTTGCATTGACTGACAGTGGAACAGGCTCCTCAGCTGCTCAGCTGTCTCTCATTTTCTCAACTGATGTATTTAAAGCTAGTTCTTCTCACCAGCTGTTTCAGCAGGTAATCGACATTAGTGAATGTCGTTTTATCACCTGAAAACTGTTTTTCCTCCTGTTGAACTCACCTCGTCTTCATTCATTTGGACTCATTTGACACGCAGCAAAGTTTAGATGAACCTAAAAATCAAGAGTGAATTAAGTTTTACTCCACACTAGGCCAAATTTGGATCTGCGGTCCTTCGTTTACTGTCACACACTGACTCATACTCGTTAATTCAACACATCTACAGCGAATTCATCCTTCTGTTTCGGATTGAATTTTATTTGGCTGCCGTTAATGAAAGGACCAGATACAAATAACACCCTGCTGCATCGTGGGTAATGGTGGCGGAGATATCTTTAATAATTGAAGGTGGCTGGTGCGCTGGCGTGTCACCCATCAGGCATGTGCAAATTGCATTTCTTCAGCTTGGAACTGATTTCAAAAGGACTCGGTGTGGCAGCTACCGAACGAACACACGTGGAGACGCTCCTTGGGAATAGATGAAGAGGCTCGTGCCAGCTGAAGGACGCAGAGTGAAGCAGAGGCTCCTCTCGCTTTTCAGGTTCCATCTGATGGAAGGAAGGAAAGTGGAGGCAACATCTGACAGGCTGATGGACAGACTGACGTCAGGAAGTGAGTCCACGCTGCATCCTCTGACCGAGACCGTCACCAACCCCCCCGCCCCCCTACTCATGGGACGCTGCAGAGCTCTCAGGCTCACCTGCAGGGACTGGCTTTGGCGTCCACATCAAAGAAATGTCCATCATCACACCAGTGAAGGGTCCACACACTGTGTATGAATGAGAAAGGAGAGCCGGAGAAGGAGAGAAGGATTAAAAGGAATTTGTGAGTGGACCAAGTCAGAGCTGTGCTGTTCTGCATCATGTCATCAGGACGAAGAGGAGAGGAGAAGATAAGCAGAGAGGAGAAGTTAAGAGAAGGTGACCAGAGAAGAGTAAAGGGAAAGAGTAGAAGTGTGGAGGAGAGGAGAGAAGAGGAGAGGAGAAGAGGAAAAAAGGAAAAGACAGGAGAGGAAAAGAAATATGAAGCACAAGAGATCAGAGATTACTAGCAGGTTTAAAAAGGAACAGACCAGCAGACAAATGAAATGAAGGTTCTGTTGGCCACAGAGACTGAAGACTAAGTTCTGGTAAATCTGAGTTTACCGTCAATACGTCTGTTTATGAATTACAGTCTGCTCCTTGGGTAAAAAAAAAAAAGTCTCTTCGCGACACATACACACAACTACGCACACACAAACACACACACACACACACACGATGAACAGAGTGAATGCCGAGGAGAGGACCGGTGCTCAGTGCATCATGGGAACACTGAGTGTATAAATAAACTGAAACAGAAACAGACTACAATAAGGTTTCAGGAAAAATGGAAAAAGGAAAAAAAGCTATGCAACATCGGACTCGTTATCCACCAGCCAGAAAAGATCCTGAGGGATTAGGACACTCGCCACTGAAGGACAGCGTGGAACTGGATGCAAAATGAGCGCGTTGTTGAGATGGTAAAAGCCGCGACTGTGAGCACGAAAACAGAGCGGCTCAGCTCATAGTTTCTACTAAAAAAGGAAAAATAATATGGTCGTTCTGGCCGGAAATGAAAGCTGAGGATGTGAAATAAGTTTAAAAGTGAGCAAAACAGGCAGTAAGGAGCACGAGAATCAGGAAAGCAAACAAGGGTGAGTGAGCGCAGCACGGAAACGTGTGATACAAAAATGTCCATTTTAGCTCGAGAACCTTGCAAACTGACCCTGAAAGTGAGGAACCGATGATGCAGCAGCAGCTGTGCATCACTTTGTGCGCTAAATTTCATTCCATTTAAACAAATATGAACACATTCTTGTGTTCATATATAATAAATTACATCTGAGGGGCCCTGCAAACAGCTGACCGTTGCACATGCACGAGCGTCTCCAGAGGACACGCTTACATGGCTGCCTGTGAGTGTATGTCGCATGTGAGGTGGATTCATTTACTGCAGTTTTCCTGCTGCATCGCTTTTGTGCAGGGCATGGCTTCCTCATTGATCTAGTTACACATCGCTCTGAAAATATGCAGACAGAAACTCCCCCAGGAGTTCAACGGAGAGCTTCAAAGCGTATTTTGGGATTTTTAATAAAAAAAGGTCGAATTAAACCCAGTGCTGCTGAAGCAGCGTCCACTTGTGCATGCTGCTGCCGTCAGACCTGCACTTCCTGCTGACATTTGGGGGTTCGACCGACGGTGACACATTTCCTGTCGCACCTCAGCCTTTCATGGATGGAAAGGTCACCTCTCCTTCTCTATGAAATCAGCTTTCAAGCCAAGCCGAGCCTTCAAAGTGCTCTGTCTGAAGCCTTTACCTGCTGACAAACCGAACACGCGCTTCCAGACTCCTCTGGCCTCCTGCACATACGTGTGAAAACACAATGTCAACTGTGAGGCCTCCTAGGCTGAGCTGGACCTCCCAGAGGAGGTTCACGTGACCTCAGGTAATAACGGGCTCCTGAGGAAACGGTGGTCGCTGTGCCCCTCAATAAAAGCATAATTACGAAGAACCACAATGTGTTAAAAACAGCCTGCTCCTGCTCCCCACCTAGGCTGTGACTTTCAGGACGTCCTGAGAGCCTCCTCTGAGAGGCTCCACCCACCACCTCCAGAGCCGCCAGGCTCCAGATGGATCTGATGGAAAACGTGAAAAAATCTGCTCTCTGGGTGCTGCTATTTGCCCAGGAGCGAAGAGCTGGAGACGTTAGAACCATTTTTATGTTCCCTCCTTACATTTAAACTTCAAGTTCACTCGGTGCCCTTCGTGCTGACATCAGCCTCCAGTTTAAACTGCCTTAAGAGATAAAGAGTTAAGGAACATACAGATAAAAACAAACATTACATAAGCGCATTCAGAAGATTAAGGCGATTGCATCATCGCAATGCTGAGAATATGACCTCCACCCAGACGAGCAGAGAGAACTTCCTGAGCAAACACAGCTCGACGAATAGCCAGAAATCTGTCTGATGAAACTCGACCAGTTGAGCCACATGAGGTGATGCTCTGGTCTCTCCTCTGCAGATGCTGAGGAGAACATCTGCGTTTCTTTGTGGATGGTTGTTTGGGGATGAGGGCTGCTGTGTTTAGAGGTGATATCGCACAGTTCCCAGAGCGAGGAGGAACATCTGGTAAAGACCCTGCAGCAGCGTGAGGCACAGCAAAGACCCAAAGCTGGATTCTTGGATCCAGCTTTGGGTCCTGCGTGGTTCCTGTGTGGTTCCTGCGTGAACTAGCAGCCAGTCAGTGTTGGCTTGGGACTTTGAAATAGTCGAAAGAGAGAAACCCTATAGTTGTCATTTATGGACAAAAACAGTAGATTTATAAACTTATAGCGATAATTAGGCTTCAGAACATATATAATATTCAAGTATATGTTTTTTCTAAGCCCTTTTAAACAAACTACAGATTCATGAGATGAATGAACGCGTCTGTCCGCGGGCTAATTTAAATGAATCACCTTTCAATGACAGACAACGTTTGTTTCAGACTCCGCGTCCTGTGCTTATTGCCGTGGACAGTAACCGTGTTTGCTTATCTCGGGTCGGACCCGCCTGGCACACCTGCCGTGCGCGCCTGCTTTACGCGCGGCGCGTCATGGGCCGAGAGCGCGCGCGCGCCAGAGACCGAAGCGATGATCCGGTGATTCAGTGTGGAGCGGGGCGGCGATCCACTCCTCTCTGCCAGGCTCTCCGCGATCACGGGCGGCGGCGGATTTGCGATCCCAGGCTGGTCGGATTCCTCCGGAAGTGTCCGCGGTGCTGAAACATGAACCAGAGCGCGGGAGCGGTGCAGCACAGCCGGCGCTACTCGTCCGACTCCAAGGTAAGCCCGTCCGGAGGAGAGAGGAACACGAACCACGTGGAGAAAGTGTGGAGTTCAGACCAACTCTGCGCCCGGTCAGCGGGGAGGTTCGTGGTCCCAGAACCGAGCTCTGCTTCCAGGGCCGGATCCGCTCTGTTCACCCATTCAGGGAACTCTGGACCACAAGTAGGTCGAGCTGGTCGTGCACGTACAGCGTGTATTTAATCTACTTTAATCATGAGAGGATCCACCGCTGGGAATGTTTCACGAGTTATTCTTTCTGCAAGAAGTTTTTTTTAATGTGCACTCTCCTCAGAGGAGCATGTAAAGTCTGCAGAGTGAGGAGGACAGCTTGAGTTTTTGGATCTAGTCAGGGCCATTATCATTAAAAGAAAAAAAAAATCTAACTAAATGCAGCAGACACACGCACACACACACACACACACACACGGAAGGATTTCAAACTCTAAAAATCGACAGAGACAAAGAGCAAATTTTTGGTACAGCCGAGCAGGAACAGGTGACAGGTGAATAACAGGTGGAGCCAGATTTTGGTTCCCTCACATCAAAAGCCAACAGTGGGAGATGTTTCAGACGTTGGTGCCTTTCAAACAGGGAGACAAAACTGGCAGATCGGATCATTTTAACCATTCTTTCATCCAGTTGTTTAAAAATCACGACTAAGTAAACGTCCATTTGAGGGTGTTAGATGGACACTGTAGAAAAGTATAAGTTTCACTAATTATTGACGCAAGATGAAGACAAAATCTATAAGAAACTGTGTTTATTGTTAGAAGGTGAAAATTTTACATTGAAAAAATTGGGATTCCATCAGTGTCAATGACTGAGATGAGATTTATCCAGTTAGTCTGACTTACTTGAGTGAGTTCAAAGATCAGCTGGGCCATTTTGTTCATTCAGCAGGTTAAACCAGCTGAAACGGAGCGCGGCGCCGTGCTGGACGCCTGTTAACAGCTTTTCCAGGCTGAGAACCTGATGGATTCAGTGAGCGGAAGCACCGCCATGACACGCCCTCTGCACCCAAACCTCCAGGTTCTACTGCTGCTGCAAGAGCAGCGCCTCTAACAGCGTGTGAAGGTGTTGGATGGATGGATGATGATGATGATGATGATGATGATGATATTCATGCTAATGGAGCCACAAACATCCTGCTTCTTGAGCTAAAACCGATGGAGCTGCTCTCCAAGGAGCTGAAATCAGTCGTACTCATTTCAGCTTTATGCAACAATAATTATGTGCAGTTCTACATGCCATCAAACCCACCTGCAGAAAACAGGACTACCTACCTACCTACCTACCTACCTATCTACCTACCTATCTACCTACCCTACCTACCTACCTACCTACCTACCTACCTACTTATCTACCTACCTACCTACCTACCTACCTACCTATCTACCTACCTACCTACCTACCTACCTACCTACCTATCTACCTACCTACCTACCTACCTACCTATCTACCTACCTATCTACCTATCTACCTACCTATCTACCTACCTACCTACCTATCTACCTACCTACCTACCTACCTACCTACCTACCTATCTACCTACCTACCTACCTACCTACCTACCTACCTACCTACCTACCTATCTACCTACCTACCTACCTACCTACCTACCTACCTACCTACCTACCTACCTATCTATCTACCTATCTATCTATCTATCTATCTGTCTATCTATCTATCTATCTATCTATCTATCTATCTATCTATCTATCTGTCTATCCATCCATCCATCCATCCATCCATCCATCCATCCATCTATCTATCTATTATGAGAGAACCTTTCAGCTGGCTCTATCTGAGCAGCGGTTGCAGGTCGTTTATCTCTGCAGACGCCCTGTTCTTAAATATTTAGAGCAACCTCTCTTGCTCAGACATGCGTCTTCAGGTCGCTGTTTCGGTTGGTTGTGGAGGTTTTTGAGGATGAAGCGTTGCCGGGTGCAGCGGCCATCATGCTGCCTTTTCTGATTGCCAGTATTAAACCTGTGGCTTCGTCAGCTGGATGTGGTAAAAACGTCACCTGTATGTAAGAATCAGCTCGTCCGCTGGCTTTGGAGCTCAGTGCAGATAAAAAAGCCGTGGGCCTGCTGCAACGGTGGGTGTTGAGCTGACAGCGCCCCGCTGACAGCGTGACTGTCTTGTCGTGGTTTGGCTCCAGGCTGTTGGTACCTTTGGTAAGGCTGAACGGTCCGTACTCAAAGGCATCGTGCATCTGGCAGGTGGGGCAAAGCTGCTGAAGCACTTTTCTAAACCGTTTTTAACATCTTGTTTCTGCTTAATTAATTAGCTGTCATACTAATAAACAGGTCATACAGCCACCTCGCTCTTAATTAGCATTAGCATTAGCATTAGCCTTTTCAGTGCATATTTGACAGGGTAAAGGTCTGTGCAATTTGTTTTGGCATCAGTACAAGAAAAATAAGTAGAGACCGACCCTGGTGCGCTAACATGCGCACCGCACATTCCCCCAGCTTGGAATAGCATCTGATGTTTAAAGAACAAACGATGCGCTCGGCTTCGCTCTGGCACCATTATGGTCCCGTCTGGTGAGTAAACGACTTGCTTGGGCCACTGATCAGACCATCGCTGGAGACCGTTTCTATCGTCTGGGGCTTCCTAGCGCTTCAAAGAAAAGCCCCTGGGTGCATTAGTGCCCACCTGAGAGGAGGCCGGGAGCTCCCACCGCGAGACAGATGGGCAAACAGTTGGGCTCCGTCGCCGCACTCCCTACAGGAACAGTTTCAGTGGAATTTAGCAGAACAAAAACCTTTTTAGGCAAACTCTGATGGTCTGAGTAACCAGCTCAGGTTTTCAGTCGTCCACAAACCTCGAAGGTGCATCAAACTCATCCGCTTATTTTAAACTTAGAACAGAACACAACTTGTGCTGCAACCTCTGAAACCTGCAAAACCCGCATCCTTATGGGCGCATTGCAAATAATATACTGCAAACTAGTCCGATTTCAAAGTAGTTTACATTTAGAAGAAGAAAAAAAAATATTTTAAAGAAAACAAAATAGATTTGAGCGTTTGTGAAAACTATGATGGAATTCTCTGCGTTTCCACCTATTGGAGTTCCTTCTCTTCCGTGTCTTTGGCCAGATGTCCGAGATTAAAGACAGAGTTCAGGGAACCGCTTCCAACCCTCTTTCCTGGACGTCTGCTCGTGTGAATGTCCAGAATGTGTCCCGAACATCCAGATCACCTCTGGAACATAGCAGAGACGTGTCCAGCTCTGCTTCTTTGCTCAGAGCTGATAAAAACTGGAGTTTTTGAACGTGAGAAAAAAAATTAAAAAACCAAAAAAAGCAGGTTTCTTTATTTCTGTTTGGTTGTAAACGCAGGTTTTAATCCCCGTTTTTTTCCAGCGTGTTTGGAGCTTTCGGTGCCAGTCTGTTATGAAGGAGGTGAAACATCTGGCCGAGAATTGATTTGAAAGGAGATGATTTCCCAGCAGTCTTCTGTGCTCAGCTGTCGGCTCAGGAAGACGGTTGGAAGGAAAATGTGAATGTGAGAGGCAGGATTGTTTGGCGCAGATGCGTCGTCTTTTAGTCTGGTTACATAACGACGGAGCGTAATCCAGGGATTTTCTGTCCCTGCTGCGGGTTTGATTCACGTCGGCTCAGAGTTAATTAGTTATGATGCCATGAAAACGGTGGAAACATCATGACTGACAGCTGATCCCGGCTGTTGTTCCGATACGACAGGGGGAAGGATCATTGTGGGATCCATTTGAGCGTTTCGGCATGTGACTTGTGTTTTTACTCTGATACTAAAACTATCAAGCCTTAAGTGTAAAACTCACATTTCTCCTAGCGTGTGTCAGATCACATCTGTCCCTAAACTCACAGCTCAACTTTTAGTCTTAATCTTCCGAATCTTTCACTTTCTACCCAGGGCAGGGTTTATATTAAGTGTTTTCTTTTCCTGCATGTCTATTTTTTAGAAACTTTTGAAACTTTTCTCTGGAAAACTCCAAGTGCATATAGATGGAATGTTACAGAGAAAGTTTTATTGTCTGTATTTGTAGTTTTTCTCCTGGTTAAAGTTTCTCTCCTGCTTCACCAGGTTATTTATTGGAGAAGAAAAAAAAAACGAATCTCTGCCATTTCCTCCTTTAGAAAAAGCCAAAAAAGCATCCATTTTCCCTGATCTGGTCATGTGATTTTCCATCTGTCCTAAAAATGCAGCGATCACTTTCACAGACTCGTCCTTTCGGCCTCATCACAGCTTGAATCCGCATCGTTTTTTATGAGCCCTTTAGCTCTTTGTAGGAGATTGAAATAATAAATTGGAATAATAATGCTGTGGACTCCTCAGACCTTAATCTCACAAGAAAACTGGTTTTTCTCTGCTCCTGCTTCAAATGTTTGAAAGTTGACATGTTCTCTGAGGCACTGCTGGTAATTGAAAGCAACTATTTTCAATTAATTTTTCATATGTGCTGCATTGTTCCCACAAACAACATCCTCAAGCAACCCAACAGCTCTCTAACTGGGTCACACTAAACCCATTTATTTATTCTAAGATGACACTACTTTTTGTGCAGTGCAAATTGAAAATATTCATGAATTATTTTTCTATTCTTGATTCACAAAAACAGAACTGTTCTTTGGTTTCTTGTGAACTGAACCAAATCCTGAACTGCAGATTTCTTTAGCGTCTACTTGTTTCAGTTACTATTTTCATCCAAGTGTGGGGAAATTTCATGTGTAAATTAGGTTTTGCATCATACTTGTTTACAGTTGTAGTTTAAGATTTCACAGTGCAATTATTGAGTCACATTTGTTGGAATTTTGCACAAATTGAAAAATGATTAAACGTGACAGGTGTGCTTTTACAGTCATTCATTGCTGCTATATCAGTCAATCTCTGTTTTAGGCTAAATGAGAGCACGTTATTTATCTCCAATAACAGTTCAGCTGGGTTTTGGGTTTGTTTTTTCTTTTGTTTGTTTTTTGTTGTATTTTACAGGACCGATGTGTTGTAATGCCCGCTCCCTCCGACAGGGGGCGCTGTCTCGACCTTGCTACCATGACAGAGTAGAGTCGGTCAGCTCGGAGCAGAAGGCTCATTCTTCCATTTGCCCCCTCAGAGGCCTGAGGTGGCAGCCCTGGAAACGGCTTCCGTGACTCTGTGGTGCACCTTCAGGCGGGCAAACTGCTTGTTTTAGCTACCCGAACGCCCAGCTGATTAGGCTGCTGGCGAGTCTGGAGGAGTGGTGCTGCACAATGCCCTGATGTGCAGATCAGGCTCCCAGGCACTTTTTTTTTATTTTCAGAGATTTACACGTATATCACCCTGAGAAGCAATCAAAGTCTTTTCCTTCTTTATTATTTGTGTGAAGTGCAGCAGGTCCTATTTTTTATGCTGGACCTCTTTCAGACAGACATTTATAAAGAGCTGAGGTGTTTCATCTCAGCGTGTCCAGAAAGTTAGTGGGCATGGGGAGCAATCGCTCAGGAATGTGGCAGATTTGATGGCAGGAAGCTGGAACAGCGTGATGGAGGAGCTGCTGCCCCTGCGGAGGATGAAATCTCACAGCAGATTAGCGGCACCAGTCCGGATGTTGTTTGTCTCTGCAGATTAGATTTGGTCTGGTGCCTTTTGCCTGTCATGGTTCTGAGCTGCAGGTAAATCTGAGTAGGGTTTCATGTTGGTTAATTTAAATTCAGAGCTGCTGTGTTGCAAATCATTAAATAATCGATAAATATGAAGAATTTGTGACACGGCTGCATCAGCTTGTCAGAGCCTCAACACTCAGGTTCAAACACACATTTATTACAAGCAGAACTCTCTCTGCTCCTCCAGAGTCATTTTCTTGAAGTACTGTTTTTCCCAGACAGCCTAACAATATCTAACTTGATTTTTATCGACTGAACTTTGTTTTTCTTATTTTATTTTCTCTGTAGTGTCGGCTGTCCTTTGCTCTCTGACTTAGATTGATCGTCTTTTGTCATTGCTTGTTCTTATTTTTCTCGTTCCCAAAAAACCTTTGGTGGATAAAATCTGTGAAAAGACCCGGAGCGGTTTGAGTCTGTCCCCGCAGCTCCGTTGTGGACTTAGCTGGCGTTTTCTGAACATTTATAGAAAGTTTATTAATACAGCCAGTAGGTGGCGCACAAGTTCAGCCAATCCACTACAGAAGAAGAGGAGGAGGAGCAAAGAACTGTAGGTAAAGGCAAAAGGTTAATTTCTTGCTGCATTTTAATTTTATCCCAGTTTAAACTGGACTGTCAGCTGCAGGATGACAAACATTTAGGTTCATTGGTGATCAATGGGAAACTGGTGGGCGGTCCGTTGATACTGGGATTGCGTGTAGCCACTGGTGTTGCTGGTCCAAACAGGCGCCAGTTTGGTACCTTTTACCATTTTCTGCATTCTGCTGGGAGGACTCAGTTCTTCTGTGCTCGTCTGATTGTGATCAGCCAGCCGGTTAATCAACCAGCCGGTCAGAGCCTGCTAACGTGGAGCCTGTTAGCTTTATGTTGTAACTTCTGTAACTGGGGGACATCAAGTAAAGAGCCCGACTTTGGGGTCCCTTTGTCATATTTAGGCAGAACTATTTTGGACTAATCAGTGGCTACATAAACTTTGCCAAAGTGATATTTTTGATGTTTGCTTTCAACTGTGTGTTTGGCTAAAGCTAACGTGACGGGCTCCAGGTTTTGTTTCTTTCATTGTACTCACTTTGTGTTATTTGGCTACAGTTGTGTGTTCAGTGAAATGACTTTTCATCAGTGACCCGCGGGAGGCTCTTTTGTCCAAACATTAAAGCCAAACTTCTGCTTTGAGGAGAGAAAAGAGCAAACCCGTGTTTGACAGCTGAGAGAAATGAGGATGGATGAGAGGAGGGTTGGAATATTTCTGACGAGGAGCTTGAGGAGCGACTTTCTGCAGCACCGGCTCAGCTTGTTTCTCCTCTGGTCAAAGACGCTCCGCTCTGGTTATCCTGGACCCAATGCTACCTTTGATGTCTTTGATTGCTGCCATCATTGTGCCACAACTGCACGCTTGCTGGTTCCAGTGTCACACCAGGAGCAGGCGTGGACTTGACTGATGTGCTCCGGCTCCATTGTTACTGAAGTATCTTCATACGAGCGCACGTTCCAGACGGCTGCGCAGCCTCACCGGCGCTGGATTAGCGGTTCTCCCCTCACTCCTCTTTTACACCTGGCTGAGCACCAAATTGCTGCGACGCAGCAGACGAGGCGGATTTGTGCCTGTTGCACTTCGTAATCCCATGTGCACAAAGTCTTTTTGATAGCTGTCAATTATGATTAGGACTAATGAGATACTGCCGCCGCTTTATCGCTCCCGCTGTTCCGA
The DNA here is from genome assembly GCA_000180735.1 of Tetraodon nigroviridis. Classification (NCBI taxonomy): domain Eukaryota; kingdom Metazoa; phylum Chordata; class Actinopteri; order Tetraodontiformes; family Tetraodontidae; genus Tetraodon; species Tetraodon nigroviridis. Next base: position 561,566 of record CAAE01015032.1, on the reverse strand, counting down.
GGAGCGACTCTGAATGAGCCGCTCTCGGGAATGAGGGAGCCCCCCCTCTCCGACCTGTGGAGGTGTGCTCCAAAAGAGGAAAAGGCCTGGTTGCATGCGCGACATCTTGGAACTTAGATGCCTCAATTGTGCTAAACAAGCCTTGAAAGGCCTGGTTTTTAGACAAAAATTAGTCATTACCAAGATTTCCTTCCATGTTGGAGTTGAGGTCATTTCAAGCGTCTCTCTGGGGCTTTTACAGCTGCAAACAGGCGCAAACTGAAAAACAGCACAAGAGAAAAGCAGGAAGACTAATTTACTGGGCTGCCAACCTGCCAGATACGAGAAGCAGACATTAGCTTGCTGATGAAAGCTGGGCTAAATTGATCAAATGGATCACTGGTGAATTCGGATCAAAGCGACCAGACACGTTCTGACCATAAAACCCACCAGAGCAGGTTTTTACTGGTGCCTGGGTGCTAAGCTGCCTTCCAGGCTAGCGTTCACCTGATTCCACCTCCAGCTGGCTGAACTTCCCACAAACACGGAGGATGGTTCGTCGCCCCGATTCTGACCTAAAGGTTGTTAATGGAGCAGCAGGACGGCGGACGCAGCTGCGTCATCTAACCGAAGAGTCCTGTCGTTTTAACGCATTTGATTGCAAATATTCTGATTTTGTGCTCAAGTCCTGCACACTTCCCTTCTTGTCCCCCCCCCCCCCCCCCACACACACACACACACCTAGTTTCACGAGCTCTATTGATTATGCTAAGCCTCCGCTAGCAGCTCGGCTCTGCGCCATCTATGTTCTCCGTGTACTTTCCACCGTTTTGTCCTTCATCGCGCCCCCTTTAGACACCCCCTAAGCTGCGCTGCTGCTGCTGCTGCTGCTGCTGCTGCTGCTGCTGCTGCGTATCTGTATCTGATTGCACCATACTTTACAGGCAGGATGCACACAACTGCCCCAACCCCTCACACCCCGGCCTGCAGGGTGTAGCGGTGCAGGTGGTCATCCTGCCATGAGAAGATGAGCTCTGAGGTGCAGGTGAAGACTGAAGCTGGTGTTAAATGCGTTGCAGCGCTGCCTCATTATGATAATCCTCCTAAAGAGGAGCTCCATGGGCTGCAGGCGTGCACCAGCACTGCCTGGCTTTGGAGAGCAGGAAGAAATCCACAGGGGTGCCGCGTTTCCTCTCCTGACTGTGCATGAGAAGAACATAGGAACATTGTGTGTCCTTCCTCCTTGGTCCCCTTTGTCTCATTACCGGAAAAAGCTTGCAGCGTTGGGGGTGCCATATAGGAGGATAATATGAAGTGGGGCATGGAAAAGTGGGACAGGCCTGCACACGTGAAGACTGCGTGTGCTTCATCACTGCACATGTTGCAGATGTTGGATGTGAGATGTCTGTGAAGGTTCTCAATCATCCAGGTCAAAGTTATCCAAGAGTAGATTTGTGTTCAAGGCGAAACGTTTTCAAGGAAACCCTAAACAAGTCCAATGAACAAGGTCTGCTCTTGGATGTTGGATGTGGTTTTTCAGAGACATAAGATCCCACAAATCTGAAGTTCTTCACGTTACAGATGTGGCGTCATCCTCCTGTTAAGGATGGTAAACAGCCTGTGTGCAGGGATGCTGTCCGCGATGACCGCGGCGTGCAGATCCTCAGAAACTGAGGCAGAAAAAAAGAAACTTGAGGCCGAGTCTGATTATCTGGGATTATCTTCAGCGTACTTGAGAATATTTTCCTCCAGCTGTTGTACAGAATATCAGTTTAGAAAGAAATCTTACCCTCCAGTTTCCCTAAAGTCATCAAAAATGTTCAAGTTTGTGATGACGCAGCAGCCGGTTTCCAGCTGGAGGATCTGGGGGGTGGTCTGCTCTGCCTCAGGGTCCGTGTGCGCGGGCGGGTTTCTGCTGGAGGACGCCGGTGTGGCGTCAGGGGGGGTTTCTTGTTCGCCACCGTTTCGCTGCAGGACTTTGACTGATCATTTATGTATAAGTTTTACCTGCATTTGATTAAATTAGCTGTTTTTTTATGTTTCCATGGCACCAAAATAAACAATGCATCAGGACGGGTGGAGCGGAGGGATACATTTTAATGGGTTTCTAAAATAAATTTAAAAAAAAAACACCAAAAAAACAAGAAACCTTTGGAGTGTTGGTTTGGACTGAAAAGAAACTCAGCCTGCTTTTATTCTGCCTGACTGGCCAATTAGATTCCTTTGGAATAGATCACAAGAACTTTTACCTTTTCCATAAACCAGTGAGCATCTTCTCTGTTCTAGTTCTGAACCTGCTGCCTTTCCATCCCTATGCTGATGAAAGACTTGATTTTTTTTTTACCTCTTTTAATATAATCACATTTTTTAAAAACTGTGTAAGGTATTTATAAACCAAACACTCATTAAAATGCACTGCTTCTTCTGTTTCTTCCTCCTCTCAACCTTTTACACCCTGCAGTGATTAAATACACGCATGATTATATCTTATGAAGATGTTATTCACAGCCACACCAGCCACCCTGTGCACACACCAGATTTACACACTCGCTGCTTCAACTTGCTGAAGAGGCCGAGAGAATCTCCCCTCTGGAGCCTGACGGGAGGCTGCGACGGCCCAGTGCAGCCACTGGAGGGCAGCGTTGCAAAGGGAAAACAAGCCGCTCCGTTTATTTAGTAAGCCCATCAAAGAAAACGACAATCTAAAACGAAATATATAATTACAGATTACAGATTAAAGATTAAACCCTTGTTCTTTTTTATTTGCCTCTTTACAGCACCTCACTTCTGAGATCTATATTAGATCTGTGTTGATAAATGCAAGGATGATAATTCAATTAATTTATTCAACTTCTAA
>CAAE01015032.1:512312-558716 GCA_000180735.1 Tetraodon nigroviridis | reverse complement strand
CAGAAGTCTCTGGGACAGTTTTTCCCTATGATCCGGTGCTACTGAATCCAATATGTGCTTTAACGGCTGACATGGCCGACCGAAATTGGGTCTGTAACCTGGTTATCAGGCCTACGGCTTATCTGTTGTCCTACTTTGTCATGTCCGTTGATGGAGCTGAGCCTGTTCTGACACTGATCTCCTCACCTCCTGATTGCCGTCTCCCATATAAAGGGAAAGTCAAGAGATATTAAACATGCTAGGAGAGGTGGCACAGGACTCTTCCTGGCTCAATCAGCCTCTGCGTGCCTGGAGAAGGATATCAGCAGCCTGTCAGTCGGAAGAATGAGTTTGGCACTCGGGCCCAGATTGCCCCTCGCTCTTTCTTCTTCCTCTTTTTGTGGGGGGAGCTGAAATTCACTGGCAGAGACACCAAGCGCTGCAGTCAGGAGATAGGCTATCTGTAAATTCATCCCTCCTCCCCCCACAGAGAGACGCTGGGAGTCCTCCAGCTCAATCACGCTGGATTCATGCATCATGCATATCAGACTACTGCAAATCAGATGGGAGAGGAGACAGGCAGGGAGAGGAAGAGTCAACTGGGCTTTCTCTAGGTGCCAAATCGAAAGCTGTGAAACATCATCCAGGAATCATCAGAGCTTCCTTCTGTCTTCGAGCCTGCCTGGTTTTTAACGCAGCATCAGATCACTGATGGGCACAGGCAGAACCCCAGCGCAGAAGACCAGGTATGCAGCTAATGAGTTGATGCTAACAGCCACAGTCCTGTCCAGTACAGAGCCCATAGGGATCGTAGACGTGAGCAACTGTAAATGAAAATCAAACAAAAAAACAAAAACAAAAAAATGATGGCCCTTTGACCTCTGCTCCAGACGCATGGGAAGGATTCTTCTGTACACCTTCACTCCTAAAACAGCAGCTGTCTGCGGCTGTGCTGCAGCGCTGCGTCTGTCCGTCCGGTCATGGATGGATGTGTTTGTGCAGACAAGGCTGATAGTCTGCAGCTCATTCATGCTCCACTTATTTATCCATTTGCTGCCTTCTTCAGCCATGTTTGCCCATCTGTGCGGTGTCAGATCACAGCAGCGATGGTCTCTTTTTACTCTTTTCTGACTAGAGGAACCAGACGTGTGCAAAAAAAAAAAAAAATATATATATATATATATATATATATATATATATATATATATATATGTATAATTTTATTCATTTTTTTTTTAAACTGGTATGGATGATGAAACGGCTTCGCATCAGGTGGTGGGTGGATTTGGTGCCGGAGCGCCCCTCTTGGTTCCCAGCCCCGAGCTCCCTTCACCAGGTCTGACCTCAGAGAAGATCCTTGACCCCCAACAGACAAGGCTGGAAAATGTGTCCAGCAGAAGCGCTTGAGAACGTTTTAATTAAGATTTTCTGCTGCTGAGAACCAGCATGTCTGGTTTTGACCTCCCCTAGTTCAGCCTGGTTGGTTTGTCTGCACCAGAACCAGCCCAGTGTGGGTGTGGGTGTGGGTGTGGGCGGGTGTGTCGGTTTAAGTCAGAGTAGCCAAGGGCGATGCAATTCTGTTCTCTTAAACGTGTTTCACTTCTTTTTTGTCAAGAGGACGTAAGTTCAGAGGCTGAAACCTGCAGATGTTCAGTCAAATTGGAACAAAAACCTTCCATTTATGTAATTTGTAAAAAAAAGTCACACTTAAAACTTCTGGTTCCCAACAGCTTATCCTCCATTTTACAAACTGGTGTGTGTTTGCTGCTCCTCCGTCGCCTCGGATGGTTTGATGAAAGGATGGATGTGAATTTTTATTACGACAGCTTCCTGTAGGGGCTCTGCTGGGAATCAGTGCTGACCTTTGACCTCCTGCTTGCCTCTAAGCTGCACTCATCCAATTGTTTTGCTTTACTGGTCAGAATGATTAGGTCTCGGGGGCCGACTCCATCTGTCCGTTCACACAATCCTGTCAGAACTTACTGTCTGCTGCTTTTACAGGCAGAGCAGAGAGAGAGAAAGAAAGTTTCGTTGACAAAGTTGGCCCATTTACCTGAAGAAAACACCGATGGAGGAGCGTTCAGTTCATCGCTATCGTGCACCTTAAAGTAGGGAAAGAAAAAGAGATTTTATCTCCACTAAATCTGTTTTCACAAACTCCTCAACATGAGGTATTTTTTGTATTTTTGTACTAAAATTCCAGTAGAATGTTTAACGCTTTCTTTTTTCCATCAAAATATGAGGATGAGGACGAGGACGAGGAAGATTCTGGGACAGATCAATGCAGCAAGTGAAATAGTCTCTCTTTCTCTCACATGCGCACACGTGCACGCCTCTGTGATGGACAGTTCTGCGAGGAGCAACTTATCTGAGGAGAAACACTCTGACGTGCTCGGAATCCAAGCGCTTTACTATCAAAATCTGCTCTTTGATGTTAGCTTCTGAAGTTGCAGGTCTGGCACCGGACAGGGTTGTGTGCACGTGTGCATGCGCAGTTGTGTGTTCTTGTTTCTTGTTCCTGATGTGCGGGACCCAAAGCTTTCTACCTTCTCTGCTCACTCTTCTGCAGCCAGCCGGCAAGTTTGGTCCATAAAATTGTGAGGAAACATCAAAGCGAGCGCAGGAGAATGCTAATATCTACACCCTCAGTCCACAATAACCTCCACCTTCAGCCCGGTAAGAAGTGGAACCGCAGTCGTTTGGGCAGCAGTCAGAGGGTTGGGGAACAATTTAAGGCTCATGTTCTTCACATGTGAGGACCGGAGATGAACATGAAAGCGGCTCTCGTGTTCTCTCTAGCATTTTGAGCAAGTTGAAGGTCTACAACCCTGTTGTTGAGCTCCAAGGATAAATAGAATAGGGGGAACAGCATGGAACCCTGTCTTCCAAACCGGGCTGAGGTTTGATTCCAGGGCTGGATTTTCCTCCTCGTTCACTTTCTCTCCCTTCTCAAAGTTACTTTTGGCTTCTCGACACCTCCACCATCATTCCTGAGGAGGCGTGATGCCCTAAAGCTGGAGGCCAGTGTGATGGAAAAATAAGAAAATGTTATATGATCAACAGCTGCAGCTTTTTTATGGCTCTTTCCACTCTCCTAATGGTTTTATTGCCCTTTTTTCTCCACCTAAATGGCATCTGCAGCCTGAAAGTGTAATGGAAGCCCACGGTGTTTACACTTAATCTGTGCAACGATTAAATACAGACTTTAGAGCCAAAGTTTGTGGCCTGAAGCTGAAAGGAAACAGACTTTTTCTCCAGTCATTCAGAGTTTGTAGTTTTTCACTCTAACAGCCCCAACTAATCATCAGGATAGTCTGCAAATGTCAGATTGGAAAGATGAATTAAAAAAAAGCTTTTAAGGCAGATTTCTGTGAGTTTTCATCCTTCCAGTGCAAACAAAACTGCAGCAGACACCCTTTTAATTTTCTGTATGCAGTACGGAGTTAAAGGCTGTGCAGGAGAGAGTTTAAAAGCCAATTTCAGGAGAAAATGAACTTTCCTGTGGCTCATCTTTAGACTGGGGTTCCAGTCTGATCTGGGCTCTGAGTTCTGGACCACATTAGCATAATCTGTCCACAGCAGAGACTTTAGCCTGTCCTGATGCTCTGTAGGGCCGCCAGCCAGCCAGCGCGGGAGGAAAAGCAATCAGCAAAGCAGATTAAAACGTGAGACGGCAAACAAAGTGAGGGTGCAAGCAGATTACCTAAACCATGGAAGCAGCCAAGACCTGAGTGACAGGCTGGTTAACAGGGGAGTTCACCCTCTGCTGACATCCTCATGATCCTGCCACCTAATCAGGAACTATGGCTCTTCTTGCCCTTCTAACACTGACACATTTACATTTTGTGGAAAAAAAACCCAAAAAAAAACCAAATGCTGCTATTTTTGATCAGTTTTCAGCCTCAGTGGAGCCTGATCTGAGCTCTGCTGGGGTAGTCTGCTAGAAGGTCTGAATATTGAGGACTAATGAGGCTGAATCGGATGGAACTGTCGAGGTCTGAACCAGGCGACCCCGTGAGGGCGAGATCGTTAATGGCGTGGTGAAGAGCCCATCTGTTCACGCGGCTCTGGGATCAGTCGACAGCTGCTGCTGTTGGCGCTTCAGTGGAAATGATGCTGACCGTTGTTATTGATCATGTTGGAGATCAATTCGACCTGATGTCTAAATAGGGGAGTCGGGCTGATGCAAATGTGTATTACAGATCATTTTCTGCTGTGTCTTGATGAAATTTCAGCATCAAGTACCGTACCTCTGATGCTCTCCTAACGGAAGAACGCGGCTTCGCTAACAATCAGGGCCCTAAAACAAAAACATGTTGCTTTTTTGCCAAAAAAAAAAAAAAAAAAATGCACAAAGTCTTTAACATTTTGCCACTGCTCAGAGGAAATAACAGACTGGAAGATGACGTGCAGCACCGCAGACCTGTGCATCCGCGTTACGTCAACGCTCACGCCCGGGCGTCAAAGGCGCAATCAATCACAGAGGTCCACTTTAACGTAGCAGCGTCGTCACAGGGCCCCGGTCTGAGGCAATATTCCATCTGATCCCATGACAAAGCCAATGGGTCAAATGGTAAAGCGAGTCTTCATGATGTCTGACGCTGTTGTGTATGTAAGAGCCGAGAACATCAAAGACATCGAGGCTGTGGCTCCAGAATCTCCAGGGCTGAACCACCCGCCTTTACAGGTCAGCATGGATGTGATTTGGTTTAGAGTTGCAAATAATCTTTTCAGAGGCCTACCCTGGTGCTCTAAAGGCAGTAGAGAAGCTAGCGACAGAGGAAGAGTCCCATCACACTAGCCCATTGGTGAGTCGAGAGTCCTGATTTCCTATCTGACAGATATGAGGAGGAAATTGTGTAAAATGTGATTTAAATTGCCTGCAAGAAATTGATCTGGGCCTCCCGTCCCCTTGGGAGCTCTTCTGTCAATAGAAATGGTAGCAGCAGTAATTGTGTGATTCTGGCCAACTTGTGAGTGACAAAAACAGGAAATGGAAAATGTGGACACACCGGAAACGAGCACAAAGGGGAAATGGCCTCAAATAACCAGGGTCGACCTCCACCGCTGCTGCGCTGGAGCAGTAACGGGAGTCAGCCTTACTATCAGCAGAAAACCAAGGTTAGGAACTTGAGCATCCAACTTCTGCTTCCCGCTAATCCTGGGCTAATGTCCAGGGTTAGGGGTTGGGGTTAGGGCTAAAAGGTTAAAGGTTAAAGATCAGGGCTAGGAGTTAGAGGTAAGGGTTAGGGGTTGGGGTTAGAGGTCAGGGTTTGCGTTACTAATCCAATCCTAGTCCCTACCCTGGATCCGATGATATAACTTTCATGCGTTTTCATCCCTTCACAGAGTCTGTGAAACAGGCAGCACGCTGTAGTTCCCAATTCCCACCGAAGGCCTGTCTGGCTGAAAGCTGCAGAGACTGATGGCTTGCACCGAAATCACATTATACCATCACGTGCACGCCGCTGCTGCTGGAAGAAATTGTTTTTCTCCAGGCTGTTTTGCAACGCAATAAACTGATGAGCTGAAAGGGGGTTGCAATCGATTTTGGTGGATTGATTGCCCTCTGGCTACTGTCAGGATGTAAACAAATTCCAGAATCTTGGAGGACAGAGGTTGAAATAAATAATTTGGTATTTAAATCCAGTGGGTTGCCATGACTACAAAGCACTGAGTAAATGGCCGGGTACGTCGCCGATCTGTGTGGCTGCAGTGTAATTTTACATTCAAACCACCATACAACCCTTTATTTTCTGCTCTTGGGAGTCAATAGCCAGTAGACACTGTGAAGGCTGTTTCCTCAACGTCTTACCAAACGTTCCTTTTTGTCGCAGTTATCTCACCTTCTCTGGCCGGCCAGGCGCTCGACCAGTCAGCCAGACAGCCCAGTCACTCAATGAAGATTAATTCTGATCCTGCTGTCAGCTGAGTGGTCCGAGTAATGAGATGTGCTGCCTGATGAGACAGAGCAGCATCATTTTCTTCCCTTCCTTCTCATTCCGGTGACACTCCTGGAAAGAGGGCCACGTTCCCATCATGCCCGTCCCCACAGCAGGAGGCCGGGAGAGACAGAAAGCGACTGAAGCCGAAGCAGGAACAGCCTCTTTATTTTGTTGGTGGAAATTGCGTCTGACAGGAATTTACTGCTTTCATCTTGTTACAAGGGAGCTGGACAAAGAGGCTGTTTCTTTTTGCTGTTTGTCTGAAAATGTGCATTTTTGCATCATCTGCATTGATGGTTCTCTTCATGAGTGCAGCAAAAACAACAGATATTCAGTCTGCTCAAAGTTAATAATGTTGCTCAACCAAGAAGTTAGAGAAAACCAGAATCAACAGAATTTTGATTTAATGTGAGTAAATGCTGATTGATATTTATCAATTGTTACTCGTGCAGTACATTTATACCAAAACTTTCAAGTGGAAACACATGAATGTGAATTAAGACCTGAACAGTGAGAGTGAGAGGAAAACAAAGACATTCAAATCCATTTATTACCACAGTCTTGTCAAGTAAACAGTTCTAATTGCAAACCAGCAGATAAATCCATCGATTATTTCAAATGACCTTTAAATTTATTCCCTCCCGTTAGCATGAGGATGCAGGATGAGAGGACCACTTTTCCTTGTAATTAGAAAAGCTCACTGAAAGGAGATGAATTCTTTGATAGCTCCGCTGCCTTTTTTTCTGACCTCAATCTGGCTCTGCTCACCTCTGCAAATGAGTGTAGAGAAAGTGTGCGTGAAAACTGCCTTTGCTACAAACCCAGCAGATTAATTCATGAAATGAGGCAGGGGATTTTGCTCTTTTAATCTTCTGGGGTTTCCATGGCGCTGCTCTGAAGGCACGGTGTGGGCTCCGGGATGGAGCTGACGGTGCGGCAGGTGTGAAGCAGATGTGTCGCAGTTGTGGTGAAGCTTAGCTCCGCTACACAGATAAGCTAACAGTCCTGGACCATCCCACAGCCCGTGACCTCCCTGCTGGAGGCCAGTAAGTTGCTCCTCAGCCTGTTTCTGATAAAGTTTAACCATGGCGACTGTTGTCTTTCTCTCAGGCAACTGCTTTTTGATGTCTAACAGCTCTGAACACACTGAACAGAACCTTCGGATCTTCATGATGTTCCTGTATGATCCTTCTGTGTCTCCTAGATGACTAATGGCGATACTGTTTCTCCATCTGTAGCTGGCTGTTGTTTTGTCTTTGTCGCAGCCTTCACAGGGCCAAACGATCCTCCCTTCTGTTATCTCTTAATGTTCAATGTCCTAAATAAGCAGCGGAAATGTTCCTTCCTTCATTTATCTGCGGCGTTCACCTGGCTCCACTTCCACATTAGAGGTGATGACCTCTTCAGCTTGATCTGCTCTTTACACCAACCAGTGGGATGTGCTTCCTAAGTCTGCTTTAAAATATTTAAATTTAGCAGTTAAACATGTTATATTCACTCAAAAGAAAAATTCAAGGGAGCTTTAAATAGTAAATCAGGCTCAGCTGGTCCTCGATCAGAGTGTAGTGACATTATTCTGCATCATAAATTAAAGCTTTATTATTTGCATAGATTTTACTTTTGCTTCTAATCATTATTTTTCCTAGTGTTTTTTTTACCATTTACATCTAAGACTATGACTTTTCTTCACTGTTTCAAAGCTGCTGCCAGTTCTTCTGCTTCTGTTAAAATGAATTCTTTCTTTTCCGCTCAGGACATTGGACCTGTCGGACCAGACAGGAACTGGAAGGGCATTGGCATCTCCCTGCTGGTCATTCTGGTGGTGCTCTCTCTCATCGGTCTGTCCATCGTGCTGCTGTCAAAAGGCAAGTTCTCCTACGAACTCCTCAGAGCAGGAAACGCTGACCTGTTCTTCTGCATCAGTTTGTCAGTTTTCCACCTGAGCTGCGATCTGGTCCAGTTGATTTGATGGACCAACCAGTCAGTTGTTGCTCTGCTGCTCTAGAGGCCAAAGAAAGGCTGCTGATGCCCATCAGCTGCCTGGTGTGATCCAATCACACAGCTCCACCTTTTCCCGTCGGTGACTGTGGGGATTTTTTTTTCGCACTATTTCGGCTCAGTTTGCTACAGTTCAGGCTACAAAAACAGCAGCAGTTGCAGCGTTCAGAGAAAAAAACCAAAGGCATGATGTGACCATTCTTTGCTTTGTTTCGTTTTTCCTGTAGACGATGGCGGGAAACGTTCCGGTTTAGCTCTGACACTGGACGACCTCTTTGACAGGAACTTCCAAGTACATGACCCCGGCGCTAAATGGATAAATGGTAAACAAAAAACGCGTGCAGTATAATTGCAAAAATGGCGGATGTTTAGAACTGATGAAGCAAAAAAACCCAAAATGATTTGAGCTGTCAGACATGAGCTTGTGTTGGGTCCTCCAAAATAATCGATGATCGTTGCGTCCTTGATGATTTTGTTCGTTTCTGCCTCAGATGAAGAGCTGATCTTTCGCAGCTTTGACGGAGACGTTTTGAAAGTCAACACACGCAGCAACGAGACCGAGATCCTGATGAAAAACACAACGTTTGTACGTTTTTTATTTGGGAATTCCTAATGTGTAAGGGTGTAAAGATTTTTCGGAAAATCGTTATTACTTGTAAATAAAATGCTTATTTACTCTGAAGCTTTTTTTTACTATAGATGAACTCGTTCAAAAATCAACTGACCTCAGTTCAGATGCTTCTGGGATTTTATTAGCACTATAAATATTTGAAAAGGGTATCTGCTAGCTTCTGCCATAACAGGAACATTTATCCAGGGGATGAAACGTCTCCTAAATCTGCTTCTTCTCACAGGCGACTTTTAAGGCCTCGAAGTTTGCCGTTTCTCCAGATCTGAACTTTGTTCTTCTGGCATACGATGTCAAGCAGGTGAGCATTTCTCTGAACTTGGATTGGTGATCATGATAAACTTGGTTCCAGTCAGGGTCCCAGTCTAACTAGATAAGTTGTCAGGTCCTTATGATTAAAAAAAAAAACAAAAACAAAAAAAAAAACATCAGCTTTTATCTGCAAGAAAAGCAGCTTTCAGCAGTGAAAAAGCCCTAATGAACACGAAACCATGTTTAATCCTCTTTAATCCTGGCAAACCCAGAAAACAACCTTTTTTTGCAATTTGTGTCATTAGATCTGAAATGGATGCACTTTTATTTGACGACATTGATTTTCCGGACTTGCAATGCTCTTTCTGCCCTTTAGTGATGTAACACACACCCTCTGTAGCAACATCTTGAAGACCACAAAGGAAAGAAACTGACAAATGACAATATCAGCGCGCTGGACTTGTTATTGGATCGGGACTGTGATCCGACAGCAGGCCCAGCATGTCCTGTTCAAAGAAGGCAGCGCAACAAAGCAAACATGCCGCTTTGTGTTGCTGCCCAAACCCCCTGGCTTAGTTTCACCATTAAACATGTTGTTTACACAGAGCTGTGTGTGTGTGTGTGTGTGTGTGTGTGTGTGTGTGTGTGTGTTCTTGAGTGCCAAAATACTCATTCTACCAGCATAGTGAGGACATTTATCTGGTCCTCATAACTTCAAAGGTTTACTTGAGGGTTAAGACCTGGTTTTAGTGTTGGGGTTAGGTTGGGGCTGGCCTCAGTGTCAGGGTGAGAGGGTGAACCCACACCATCATGGTGTGGTGGCTTCACCCCCTCCAGACCCATCAGCAGGCAGCCTACAGTGTTGATCAGACCAACCATCTGCAGAGTGGCCAGAAGATCAAGGACGGCAAACCCTCCCGCTGTCCGAAGGCCAGATTTCCCAACCACCAGCAGAGCACTTCTGAGGGGCAGACGGCAAATGGAGAGACGGCAGCTCAGTCTCGTCATGACTGCGCCCGTGGACAAAGACAATGCTGAAAACAATGTTTTTCTCTCCACGAAGAGCTACAATGCTGCCTTTTCTAAAAATTGCTTTTTAAAACTAGTTGATTGTTTTTTTAGTTCAGTTCATTCTGGTGATCTGTGGCGTTTGCAGCAGCAGCTGTGACATGTCAGACTGAAACAGCTGCCTTTATTTTCCACACTGGTCATTCAAACACCATCCATTCATCCATCTCCATCCATCTGTCTCCGTCTCACACCAGTCAAATTGCTTTCTGCATATCACACCACGTGCCGTCTGCCGTCCGCTCTCATAACGCCACGCCTGAAAAAGCATCGCTGTGATGTAAGCGTGCTTGATAATGAGCTCCGTGGGCTGGATGGGACTGAGACGGCGGCGAGGCGACGTCTCCTCCTGCGACTGACGGCACAGATGTCTTCATCATGAAAGTGACAGGCTGGATCTGAGGAGAGTAATGACCTGCTGCTCCACCAGTGTCCCCAGCTGTCTTGTGAATTTATCATCATCATGCTAGCTCTGTTCCACTGTAGCGCTGCATCAAAGGTTTCTATAAATCTTCCACCTCTGTCATGGTCAGCGGCTCTCTGCCCGTATAACAAAGGGCATCATTCATGCTTTGTTCAAGTGCACTTACATAATGATCAGCGCTGGTCACTGCCGTGGAAAAGTGTCGACACATACGGAGTTGTACCGTGAAATCTAAGAGCAACACAGCAGCATAATAGGATATAAGCGGATCGTGAGCGATAATAAGTGAAAAGTGCATTTCAAAGCAGCTGTGCAGCAGAGACTTGAGGTTAAGGTTCACCATCGTTGCCTGCGAGGCTGCTGAATGATGCTGACCTTTTACTTTGTGCTGCCATTTCATGTTCTTTTGTGTTTTGAAGAGCAATTCAGCAAAGAAAAGCGAGTCAGATCAGCTGTTTTGTGCAGAAGCAATGCTTCACAAAGCTCAGCTGATTAATATGCAGAAAGCCAGATGTTATCTGCTGTTATCTGCGTCCTGCAAACTGTTGGGAGTGGATAATCGCTCTGCATGCCATCGCACATGCAGCAGGGATTATTCTATTTTAATTCTTTCTGCAAACCCTTTTCACAGGTGTAGTTTGATCTGAAGTAACTCCTAATCACATTATTTCATTTCTAATTCATTATTCAGGGGGGATTTGTGTTCTTTCTCACCAATCAGCTATCATAATAAAGGCGTGTGAAAGCTCAATTCAGCACTGTAAATAAAACACTGAGCTGAACTCAGCACAACTCTCATCCTAGGTTAAAAGCCAAATAAAAATACAGTTAATGTTTGTAGCAGAGTAAACGAAAGGTGCTCAGCTCTGGTCCTTGGTGCAGTCCCTCTACTGGAACTCCACCTCTCCTCTCCTCACTCACATCCTAGCCTGTGTTTCAGGTTTACACAGCATTCGTTCTTGGCCTCCTACCTGCTCATACAACCTTTAGCACAAGGTGAGCTACAAAACCAGAAATTGATTGTCAGTCCTGGCAAATACTCAACTGTTTAGTGTGGAATATTTAGCAAATCAAAGTAACCATGGAGACAGATGCATTAGGTTGCTATATACTGTTTGTTGAGTTTATTTAGCTTATGATGATCGATTACATCATCCTGCCAATGGACCTTACTGACTGCTGCTGTTCTCTGGCCTTTAGACCAGATGAATCAGTACTAAGTGCCTGTTTAATAATGCAGTAATGACACTGAAGCAGTCCTGTGTTTGAATAACTTGGGTTCATTATTAACTTTTTATAATCTAAGTCATCTCTTTGATGTCCATGCTGACATTAAAGCTGTAAGTGGTTCCAGCTGAGGTGTAACATGTCTGGCCTGTCTGTATCAGAGAAGTGAAGGAGCTGAATCCTCCAGAGGTGTCTGATTCAGTCCTCCAGTTCGCCTCATGGGGTCTGCACGGCCAGCAGATAGTGAGTATTTCCAAAGGGCCATTCCTTCCTCCACCTTTTCAGTCTGTTTTACTATTAGCAAATCCTGCACACTGTACAATAGCATTGTTAGAAATAAATGAATTAACTCCTCATAACAGGCAGCACAACATGTTAATGTTTTCATTTGCTTATGATGACAACTCAGGTGTCCAAAAGTGTTCAAAATATCTTTAAATTCAAAGCTTCGAAAACAAAGATTTGCATATTTTTGAAAACTTGAAGATTTGCTCTGATCAGATGTTCAGAGCAGCTCCTGAAACTGGAATTAGCCCCGGCCAGACCAAACTCTACCCTTTCACTTCAGCCAAATTCGTTGATCTCCTCCGTTGGGACGTGTCCTCTAGTGGCGTCTGTCTATCCTTACTCCTTTATTCAGGCTCCCATGTTAGAAGATGCATTTTCAGGTCCTTTTGTGAGTCTTTCAATGTCCTGCTGTCTCCTGGACTTAGGCTGGGCTAATGGCAGCCTTTTTTTTTACAGATATATATCTTTGAAAACAACATATATTTCCAATCTGATGTTCAAAGCAGCTCGTGGAGGCTGACATCTTCTGGACAGGAGGGCATCATATTCAACGGCATAGCGGACTGGCTTTATGAGGGTAAGAAGGGACCTTCATCAATGCTGCTACAATGGGACAGAACCTTTAGAGGATAGCGTTGGATCTAAGTATGAAGAATATTTTGAATGATTCAGTGTTTTGTTGTTTTTAACCTCCTGGTTTTCCAGAGGAGATACTGCACACACAGGTGGCACACTGGTGGTCTCCAGATGGATCCAGGCTTGCGTATCTCACCATCAACGATTCCTTGGTGCCCAATATGCTTCTGCCCAGATTCACAGGCTCGCTGTACCCCAGAGGGAAGGAGTATCCCTACCCAAAGGTGGACCTTAAGCCTTATTTGCAGAGAGTTTTATTATTGTTTATTATTTTTTTCCTGGTGAAACTGGAAACATTAAAGCAAGACGGATGTTCTGTCATGCATCTCCTTTTACTGACCGCTAAGATGAAAACGACCGAGCACAAAAGAGATATGAATGTATCTGCTTGTCTGTGCTGTATTCATTCAGTTGGCTCAGGTTAATCCCACCGTCAGGCTCTACGTGGTCACTGTGGATGGCAGCTCCCGAACAACTGAACTGAGACCTCCCGACAGCTTTGAAAAAAGGTTGGATTTAAATGTTTAACAAATTGGCAATAGCTTTAATTAAACATCCTACCGCTGTTTTCACAGTGAGCACTACATCACCATGGTGAAATGGGTCGGGCCGGAAAGACTGAGCGTACGTTGGGTGAATCGAGCCCAGAACATGTCTATTCTCTCACTCTGCCATGTTGAGACAGGCGTTTGTGCAACGGTAAGAACTAAAGAAGGGGAAAAAATACAAAATCAGCTTGTTTACTTGTCTCTTTCTGACATTCCAGAAAAAGGTGCTGACATCAGAGAGGTGGCTGGATCGTCAGGTGATGGCGCCCATCAGTGTCCTTTCCTGCCAGACATTTGCTTAAAGCGCCAGTGTTTGCTATTATTGGATGCCAGCAGTTAATATATCACATGCTGCTTTACAGACAAAATGATTATGTCCTAAAGGCATAATGATTTTATGGAGGAGTAAAATCAGATTAGATAAAACAAAACTAAACAAAAAAACAACAACCAGATATTTAGTAGATTAAATGGAGTATCATTTTCCCAGAATGAAGAGCCACTATATTCTAGGGACTGCAGGACATTTTTCATCACGGTGCCCCTAAAACACAGCCACCGTGGGACCTTCAGCCACATCACCATGATCTCCGACCGAGTAAGACGTTACAAAGGTTACTCAGCTGTCACCTTGTTGCC
Organism: Tetraodon nigroviridis; assembly: GCA_000180735.1. Taxonomy (NCBI): domain Eukaryota; kingdom Metazoa; phylum Chordata; class Actinopteri; order Tetraodontiformes; family Tetraodontidae; genus Tetraodon; species Tetraodon nigroviridis. The sequence goes on along the minus strand of CAAE01015032.1, from coordinate 545,084 downwards.
CTGCCTAATGAACAAAGGCCTGATTTTCTGATGATGACTACATCGGTGCGCTTACATGGACCAGGGTAGCCTGGTGATGACTGGATTTTGGAGATCATTATCAAAAGATCAAATGTCAAATGGTCCTTTAATATTGTGACCTTTTAGACATTTTGATCATCAACCAAAAACAAACAGATTCAGTTTCAGCGGGCTCAGGATGAGACGTTAGGTCACATTTCTAATATACTCTAAATTGAAAGAGTTAGCAAACCCAAGTCCATGCAAACACACTGAATGTTGGTTGTATGGCTGGAAACAGGAATACCTTGTACAGTCAGGCTTTTGAACATTTTGGTCCCAGAATGACGGTGGAGAGGGCAGCGTCCGCCACCTGACCTCAGGAAGCTGGGAAGTGACTCAGCTTCTGGCCTACGACGAGAGCGTTAGCTCAGTGTATTTCCTGAGTACGGAGGAAGGCTCCACTCAACGCCACTTGTACAGGTACACTTCCAAAATGTAGACCACTGTCAACCAGGAGAACTTCAGGAAAGTGCATGACTGTTTCCATCACCCACAAGAGGTTGAGATCCTGCAACTAGTGTAACAATACAAAAAGACTTTGTTCCTACACACAAGGTCTCCCGTTTCAAAGCTGATGAAAAAGTAATGAAAGAACCAAAGCAGATGGTGCCTTTGCTCTCGTCATCAGAGTATCCAGCGTGGAGCCCTTTCAGAAGGAATGTCTCAGCTGCTCACTGTTCCGGTCCACGTGTACCTTCTATGACTCCACCTTCAGTCCAGACCTTCAGCATGCTCTTCTTCACTGTCGAGGTGACGCTTCATCAGCTGCATCCGTCTAGCTTTAATGGTTCCTTCTCTTCATTCAGTCTCATGAACAAATAAAAATAAAGTCACATTTTGTTACCCTTTTTCAGGTCCTGGAATCCCACAAACCACTCTTCACAAGTTGAGCGACATGGAGAGTAAGTCCTCATAAAGTTATTTGGGCTACACTTGGTAATACGTATTCATTATATATCTACGTTTTTCACGTTTAAATTCTTAATTTATTCTTCTTTTGATGTAAAACTTGATTGCAAGCAGGAGTCATCTTTGTGTTTGTCCTGTATTTGTCAGAGCACCAAACTCTGGACAGGAACTCCGTGCTGAGTCAGGCTCTGCTGAACAGGACGATCCCCAAGTGGGAGCGAAGGACGGTGCAGATCAACAGCTTTGGTAGGACACTGCAACCAGTGTTTGGTAGCATGTACAGCTACATGCCTGCCTATGCAGTTCTGTTTTCAGGTGACAACAAACAGACTGAATTCTGTTTTTGAATTCTTTTCCAGGGCTCCGACTTGGATTGATTACTCCATTAGATTTGGATGAAACACAGCCCCATCCACTTTTACTGATTGTGTATAAAATTGAGTTTTTTGCATATTCATGTTTTCAAATGTCAAACAGAGTGTGACTGTTCATCAGGTGTGTTTTTCCCACAGCGACAGCGCCCCAGGTGGTCAGGCTGTGAGCGATCGCTTCTCTCTTGGCTGGGACTCGGTGCTGGTCGGTTTACACGGTGTCATTGTGGCCCGCTTGGATGGCCGAGGCAGCGGATTCCAGGGCCAGGCGATCCTGCATGCGGTCCACCAAAGACTGGGAACCGTTGACGTTCAGGACCAGCTTGCAGCTTTGCAGTAAGATTTCTGCATCGTTATGCTTTGGTGCACTGAGGCAGCTCCTGCGCCAGCAAGTCCTAGATCTGCCCCAGGATGGACATGCCCAAAACAGCCCCCTCTTGGGAGGCACCTGGGAGGAAGCACATCCAAATCCTAATTTTTGTTTCTTGCTCTCAAGTCTTGTGCATTTTGATGCTTAATGCAATTTTTTTTCCTCTTGGTTTTCATATTTTTACTAGGAGTATTGAAGGTTTATACATCACTTAAGCAGCAGGTTAATTGTACTTTAACATTATTGTTGTTATTTTAATTGAATTTTAACCTGTTTGGGTTCAGTTTCCTCTTGTCTGACTTTTCAGATACCTGCTCAGTTTACCATATATTGACCACAACAGAATAGGAGTTTATGGGAAGGTAATATACTGATACATGAGTGCAATAAAATAATCTCCCTGATGACAACAGGATTTTTTAGCAAACTGCTCCTTCTTTCAGGCCTATGGAGGATTTGTTTCCTCTCTCCTTCTCCTCTCCCACAGCTCCATGTTTAAATGTGGCATCGCAGTTGCACCTATCACCAACTGGAAACTTTATGGTGAGACTGAAAACAAAAATCCTGCAGATAAACTGTGCGCTCTCTCATGTATGCAGCACTACTGTAAAATGTATTAAATTGTTTGATGAGTTAGTGAGAGTCTACTCCCTCCTCCTTTTGAAGGGTCGGCTTCATCTGAAAAGTACTTTGGTTACTCGGGAAAAGAGGAGCACAAATACCAGGTAAGACATTCCTTTAAACACTCAACAAATAATCAGTTGGAAGAAAGACAACTTTCCATTTGAAACAAACAAATCCCCTATTTGACCTCGCGCATGATGGTGTCACAGAAGCGTATTACCAATCTCTCTCTTTTTTTCCTCTAGATTTCTTCTCTGCTGGGCAATGTTACAGCACAGAGCCTGCTGAACTTCCTCATCATCCACAACACGGCAGACGGTGAGTCTGAGCAAAAGAATGGACGAAGCTGCACAAGGTGCCGGAAGGTTGGTGCTGAGCGTGCACCAGCACACACATTTGGCAGGACAAGGCGGTGTTTGTCACACCTCTTGTAACAAATTTCATTTATAAAGTAAACCTAGACTCATATATATGTATATGTGTGTGTGTGTGTGTGTGTGTGTATGTTAATGTATCTCAACCGATCTGTGATAATCAGTTGCTCAAAGATGTATATTAAGGGTTTTTCTTTTCTCTTTCAGCCTCGGTTCATTTCCAGCATTCTGCTGAGCTAATCAGACTCTTGTCTGTCTTAAACCTGAATTACACTCTCCAGGTGACTGCAGCAATTTCTCCTTCTCTGTACAACAAACTGTGACCTCCATGTGTTCTTTATGTCAACAAAATGTCACTTTTGCACTAGTGTCCTAGGCCTCCACCCAAGATCCCTACTGGATTTTGACCCTTCACCCTTTTAGAGTTTAGGGTTAGGTTGGGGTTGGCACCTCACAAATATTCCTCCAAACATTCCGAACTTGCATCAAATTATCAAAATGTGACAAACATTTAAAGTTAGACACAAACATACATAGAATTGTGCCAATTTCACACACATTTTTCTTTGTAAAGCTATGACATTTGAAACTTGAAATTCATTGAAATCCATGTCCACATTTGAAATTCTAAATGAATCACTTGTGTTTTCTTGGCTAGATTTTCCCAGATGAAGGACACAATATCGCCTCGTCCAACAATCAACACTTCATGGTAAACTCTGTCCTGAGCTTCTTCGAGCGCTGCTTTGAGGACGTACAGACTGAGACCCCAGAGGCAGCTAAAGAAGAGGACTAGGAATGGTATCCTCGGAGCGCAGGACAAAATGAAGGGTCATTTAATCTCGTTTATTTATTTTCAAAAACTTACTCTGAAAAGTGACCAAAACTGACCATTGTTCTGTTGTTCTCTTCTTCTACTGCTTTTGTTCTGAGTTCCAGGATCATGCCCATGTGGTAAAACCTGTTTACCTGAATTTTCTATCAAACCAAACTCTCTTTCCTTATTTATTTATTTATTTATTTATTTATTTATTGTGGATTTATCTATTTATTTATGTGCAGCTGCCTTTTCTCAATTTGTCCCACATGACAGTGACATTTTATTTCTTTCTGTTTTATTTTTTGGTTGTATTGATGAACTAATGATTTTGTCATGAATGATATGTATAGGTGCCTTTACTAAAGTCTGAAACGAGTTCTAACACTTGTTTATATGCATCATTTTAACTTAGATAATTCAGCAGAGACAGCTAAAGGTATGACATAATGTTATTTTATTGATTTATTCCTTTTCTCACATGCCCAAGAACACAGAAAAGAGAGGCCTAACCAAGGCAAAGCCAGAACATTCTTTTTAAAAAATCAGTGCACTGGAGCGTAATTAGGAAGCTCGGATCTCAGTCCTGTAGAAAATGTAAGGGCCGAGGTGAAAAGGTGTGAGGGCAGCCTGCAAATCTATTTCAGTTACATCCGTTCTGTCCAGAGAAATGGCCCAAATTCCAGAAAACTATTGAAACTTGTGGAACGAAAGCCAAAATATTTGGCATGAGTTGGAAAACAAATGTACACTTCTGGAGTTGAAGTAATAAAAAAAGTAGATCTCTAAAATATTTACTTGCTTATACTTTATTTCCTTTTTGTAAATAAAAAAATATCAATGAAAATGTTAAACTACACCAGGAAAGGTTCAGTCTGCCTTACCGGAATGTTGAAGAGTAAGAAGAGAAGGATTTTTTTTTTCTTTTGGGCAGTACGTTGAAATGATAGAGGGTGCCTATTTATTACTTTGATGTTGGATTATATGATGTTATTTTTTTAACCAAATGGGATCAAAGTCAACTGATTAAATCAAAGACATACATTAACAAATGTTTACCATAACTGTGCAGTATGCCTGATCATACGAATATTTTCGTTTTCGTTGACGGTGAGAATTCCTAAATTTGATTAGTTTGTAGAATGATATTTGTATGTTTATATGTTTTGCAGAAATATTTTTCCCAGTTCCCATTTTTTGTATCATAACCTAATATTGTAACCTCCTTTACTTAAGTCATCCTTTTCCCTTCTTTACATTGAAATAGAGCTGTAGAAAAATATGTGCTTGGTAGTTCATTAGCCCTTTATTATTTTTGTATTATGAGGTTAATCAGTTCACTAAAGTACGGTAACAAGACAAAAAGATCCAAACGAATGAGACTGAAAAACTTCTGTCATTCATCTGCCATGAACTGTTGAATTAAATAAATTTTAAAAAAGAACAACATCACAATCCTCCCAGCAGTCGTGCACTGTTCATCTGCACCCAATTAACTGATCCAATGTTCAAATTTGTTCAAAAGAAGTCAGAGCTAACATTGGGAGAAAACATTCATGGTATTTTACATACGGTAATTGTCTTGCTTATATTCCTCAGAACTACTACTAAACATATTTGTTATTGCTGCGCGCTACCACCGCGCCGCCATCTTGAATTTCAGCCAAAATCATACAAGGTTTTTGCTGTACTTGGGACTAACAATAGTGTTCTGACTACCTGAATACTACACGGGGTATTCCCAAATATTTATATACCTACAGTATCCCTTAAAAACTAATGTTATATATGCTTTGAAGACAATGCTTTACATCAAAGTCAGTCAATTTAACCAGTTTAATTTTACATGAGCTAAAGCATCAGATCTTTACTTACTTTACTTTACTTACTTATTACTATGTGAATAATCAGTTGTTAGGAATTCCAACACATTCAATTAAATACATTTCTATTTTGTTTTCAGAAACAATGCCAGTAAAAATGAATAAAGGTAAGCGTTAACACAAAATACACATCTGATTTTATATTTCAATAGTTAAGCCTTGGAGTTCTCCTACATCGACAACTATTAAGCCCTTCGTACGAGGGTGCCAGTGTGTGTGGGGAAACCACTTCTGGTTCCCTGCTGAATGCAGTGGCGCGTCTGGTCTTTGGTCTCCAGCCAAAGGAATCTGTCCCTTTGACTTGGAAAAGTCTCACACGAACATTATCTGGCAAAGTTGTCGGTACAGACACGGCAACAAAGGCTGTTTTCGTAGCTTGTTCCTTCATGGAGGAACAACTCGGGGTGGCCTTCTTTCCTCTAAAAGCTCTCAAAGACACGGCTCTTTCAGAACGTGTCATTTCATGAAAGGACAAGTCTACGTTACAATTATTTCAAAGATACTGTTGATGGCTCAATTGTATGTCTGATGTTTCCTTCTTGACTGACTAGTTTCTCTCCACATTTCTTGTCTCTCCACAGTAAGTGTTGGTGATGTCATCCACAGCAGAAGGTCGACGTTTGTTGTGCAGGAGATTATTGGTGAAGGAGCCTTCGGTCAGGTGGCAAGGTGCCAAAACCATTAATACAAAAGGAACTGTGGCTGTCAAGTTCATCAAGAATGCCAAGGACTTTAAAAGTGGCCACAATGAAGTAATTGTTCTTTTACCTTTATAATTAATGAGTTAATTTGGCCACGCCCACCTCATTGGAACAACTGTGCTCTGTCCCTGCTTTGGATCATGTCTTCTGCACAGAAAACCATATTAGAACGCATCCATTCCAGCCTTCGGGTCAATCATGGACATTTTGTAAAGCTTCTGGACCATTTTCAACACAACGGTCAGCTCTGCCTGGTGTATGAGATGCTGAGCCTCGATTTCTTTCATGTTTTAAAATTAAGAAAATGGAAACCATTGAGTTTGTCCAAAATTCGGCCAATTGCAAAGCAGGTAGACTATTTACCTTTGTTTCAGGTAACTTTTCTGTGGTAACATATTACCACCGTTACGGACGGCGATCACAGAGCACTAAAGATTTTCATCTTCTTTTCCAGCTCTTTCTGGCTCTGTCAGACCTCAAGCAACTCGGAATCCTGCACACCGACTTAAAACCAGATAACATCATGTTGGTGGACAAAAAAGAATTAAAAATTAAACTAATTGACTTTGGACTGGCACGTCTGACCCATGAGGCTAGGACAGGGACCATCATGCAGGCGTCTGCGCTCAGGTTATTTCTCCTACAATATTAATATTGTTGTTTTGTTCCCTATTCTCTCTTCTCCTTTTCTAACTTGTGATTTTCACTTGTGTTTGTAGGGCTCCAGAAATTATGCTCGGCCTCCCCTTTTCTCATCCACTGGACATGTGGGGAGTCGGCCAAATCCTCCTGTTTTTATTCAACCCACAAACTATGTGTAATTGCTCATCATATCAAAATGTGAGTTTACGTCACAAAAACACCCATAACCAGTTGGAGCCGGTGCTGGTAATAACTGGGAGTGTTTGGTTTGTCCACAGATGAGACGCATAGTAGACTTACTGGGTAAGCCCCCAGACTACATACTGAATGCTGGGAGATACACCAGTAAATATTTTGTAAAGGTGGCAAACCATTTTGGGTCTTCATGGAGACTGAAGGTGAGCTCATGTTCTGCTCGCTTTGATTATGGTTTTATTCCCCACTATTTAAAAAAAAAAAGATAAGTATGTTACTCAGTCATGGTGTTGTCGATGGTATAAAAGGATGTGTGAATGTGAAGGCAACATCTAAAATAGTAACCTCTGCTAAAATTTAGTGAAGGCAGGATGAGTGTGTTATAATGTACAAATGTTGGTTCTTCCAGACACCAATGGAATATCAAGACGTTGACTTAATCAACTCACATGATGTTCCTCAGTGTTTTAGATACTCTCTAACACAATTGTTCTCTGTAAGTACTCCTTTTAAATCCGTTCTAGCTATTTTTTCAGTGATGATCACCCTTTGTACTGAATCACTGTTTCCAATGACAGGTCAATCCATCACCTGACAAAAATGAAATGAAGGACCGCGCGGCTCTTCTGGACCTTCTTAAAAGGTTGTTCCACTTTGACGGAGCTCGGAGAATCTCTCCTGAGAAAGCTTTACAACACAACTTTATTACAATGCGCCATCTGAAAGCAGTCGAGAGCAAAGACTAGTAAGTGATATCATTTTTGCTTGTTTATATCAGTAGAGGCGTAGGTTTTTGAGGCTGTGTGATTTACAGGTTCTTTTAGCTCTAAAAGTAAGATTGTGATATATTCTAGACGTCATCCGAAAATAGACTTTGTGTTCATCTGGACTTTTCAATTTTCTTTTTGGAGAACGTTTGGCCTTTTATCCAAAAGCCTTAATCAGATGAGTTATACCAAATAAGCCAGCTGTCAGGGAATGTGGCTCAGGAGCAGAGTTCATGCTATCCATGGATGAGTCCCTGGGTTCAAGCTGGCACCTCCTATTTTGTAAATTTGCCCTTGGAGATCAATAAATTATCTGTGTAAAATATTTCCACTAACATATGTTGCGCATTAAAACTAAAATGGACTTAAAATGACTTGAGCTAATAACATGCAAATGTGGAGGGTGTTTTTTTCCTCTTCATTTACAACATGTCTTTTTTTTGGTTTTTTCAGCTTGAAAATGTGTGAAAGGATGAACAGTTTGGCCTTCAAAGCGCCTTCTAAGGATAATTTATATGAAAAGGAAAAAACATATGACTCATCGAAGACAGAAATAAGGGGAAAAGTGTTCAAGGCAGAAACCAGCGAGTCCTCTGAGGCAGAAACCACTGAGTCCGTGAAGGGGCAATTCACAAAATCCCTGGAGGGAAAAGACTGTCAACCCTCAGGCAAGGAAATCAGCCAGTCCTCACAAAAAGATGCCAATAGGTTTCCAGTGGAGCAGCTCCGTCTTTCTAGAGACTCCAAGTCTATGGAAGGGGAGGCCAATGGTGCCAAAGTCCCGGAAGCCCCAACGAAAGATAGGGATTCCTTCCAAAAAGTACTCAGTGAGTTTTTAAGAGAAGATGCGATCCAGTTCTCAGAGGGTCGTCTCTGCCTGTCGAAAGCCAGCAAATCTACAGACGAGGAGGCCAATGAGTCCAAATCCACGGAGTCCCCAGAAGAAGACAGCGCGTCCTCACAAGAAGATACTGAGAGCTCTGAAGGGTTCACCAGTGACTTTTCTAGTGTATCTACTTCTTCTGAAAATGCTGCGTCAATATCTGAGGGAGAAACACTCTCCAGTAATGGAACTTCTGCTGTTGTGTCCTACGAAGTGGGCAGTCGTTCATCCAAGGGTCTCTCCTGTAGTGACAGCTCTGTCTTCACTTGTAAAAACAGCAGCAAATCACCCTCAAGAAGTAAAGACTGGTTTAGGCGTAAAATCTCAAAACTGTGGCGCAAAGTCTCCAGAGGGATGAAGGGTGTTTTTAAGTGCTGCTTGGTACCCAAAGTGGAGGACTGAGTACATAACAATGCTTGAAACTGTAGCCCCTATAGATGATTTTGGGTTACATTTGTGTTATGTCTGTAATATAGAGATCTATTTTATCTCTCGTTACTGCGCATTGATAATAACGGTGCAGCAGGTAACTGGCGCCTGCGCATGAGAGTGTAATGTGTTCGCTTGTTTCTCTGAATGTTTTCCTTAAGTAAAAAGAAGCTACGGCTATCAAAACTGTGACCAATGCGTCTGTGCTTATTGTGGCACATCCAAGGTAGAATGTGTGTGTGTACAGCCACAACTGAGTAGGCACATACACAACAATTTGAATGTCCATTATATGCATTTTTTGTTCAACGCACACGAGTATAACTACATATATTCTTCACGAAGGGCGTGAAGAAGTAAACTTTAGCTACAGTGTTCAGCTTCTTCCAGAGCTGTTTAACTCAAAATATTGTAAAAATGAAAATGAAGTTGAGACATCTAAGAAGAGAATGATGTTCTTTGTCTGCTTTTCAACTCCTTTATCTTAACCTGTCGTTATGACCCAGTCAAGGGGGCCATGGTACTTTCACCTTTCAGCTAGTCACTATTGAAATGAAAGGAAAAAAACATCTACTTATGTTACTATGTATTACCTAATAGGCAAGCATTACCATACGTTTTTTTTTTTTTCATTTAAGTGTACTTAAAACAATTTTTGGTTTTCCAATGAAAATTGTTAAAAAATGGCTGGATTCTAGAGTATGAGGCATTGAAACAGGCAATCAGGAAGAAACATGATCATCTGTTGAAAAACCAGGGTTTGGGAGAACACATGGGGAGGATGTGGAAGGAAGAGAGCAGTGGTCCTCGTGGTCATGGGAAACAACGACAGAAATATAGCAAATAACCTAAAGAAAACTTCAGTAACAAAAAGACAAGGTAGGGGGACAGATTCACGCATCCCGGGGCAGAACAGCAAAGGACCTCTAGGGCCCCTGCAGCAAAAGGTGCCAGCACCAAATGATTGAGAGCAGAGTCCCATCCCTACGGGAGGACGGGCACCCTGGGCATGTCTAGGTGAGTGGCTCTACGAGCCTGAAAGCATCTGACAGCAGACGGAATTGCTATTCCAGTTTCATGTTTAAGCACTGACCCGAGGTGATGACACCCAAAACTTTTTAGGGTGACATACTTTACATGGACAGGAGGAGATTACTTCGTGGTGTTGTAGCTCCGTGGCAACAATGCAAAGACAGCAGTGAGTGAGCGTGAGGACTGAATGGACAACATGGCAACCGAAGCAAACAACAGCTGCAACGTTCATACACGGCAAAAAAAAGAGCGAGAGCTGACAGAGGAAGGTGAGCTAAGGGAATGGCACCGGGAAACGGAGAGGAGGACGATCCACAGACTAATCCACCTTCAATCACAGTGGCGTCACTGAGGCGTGTGTGTTGACCAACTGGTTTCTCTCCATATTTATTACCCCTCCGCAGAAAAAACGTTCATACACATACACAGCCCAACTACAACGTATCTTCTGCAAGAGTCTATATGTGGCGGAGCATTTGGCCAAGTGTCAAGAGCCCAAAACACTTGTACCAAAGAGATGGTAGCACTGAAGTTTACAAAGAATCTCACAAGTGCTCATCGAGAGGTGCGTTTTTTTTCTTACTAATGACACTGTCCTTGTGTTATTTATCGTACATTGTAGCTACAACTTGGCTTTCTCACTTGTGCTGATTGTTCTTCCCGTTACAGGCTTGCATGATCTCACGAATTCATGCCAGTCCTGGTGTGAGTCGTTCAAACTTCGTGAAGCTTTTGGACTGTTTCACAAATGGCAGTCAGGTGTGTCTTGTGTATGAGATGTTGAGTGTTGGTCTCCTAAAAGCTCTTGAACTGAGGAAATTAAAACCCTGGTCTTTGGCCCAAATCCGGCCAGTTGCCAAACAGGTACAAGGATAAATATTAGCAGAATGTTTCCTACACAGGAGAGTAAGAAAATCTCTGAAATCTTTGGGGATTTTTTTAATTTCTTGTAGCTCTTTGAAGCCTTGGAAGACCTGAAGGATCTTAGAATCATCCACACTGACTTGAAACCTGACAACATCATGTTAGCAAACACTGAAGACATGACGATTCAAGTAATTGACTTTGGTTTAGCACGCTGCCATTCCGAAGTCAAGACCGGGATGATACTGCAGGCAGTTGGATACAGGTATCTTTCTTGTGTTCTCTTGTGTTGTTTGGGGGCTTCTTTTGTTCTTGTTTTTTTTAATTTTGTAATTTTGCCCTGGCTTACTAAATGAGTCGTGTCGTGTTTTCTCTTTTCAGAGCTCCAGAGGTCATGCTGGGCCTCCCCCTCTCCTATGCTATTGATATGTGGGGAGTGGCCCGCATCCTTTTGTGTCTGTACCTTCCAAAGAGCATCTTCCCCAGCTGTCCACCCCAAGGTGGTATGCAGAATAATGCCAGACAAATGTGGCCGTGCCGTGACGCTTGTGTGAAGTTTGCTTCAAATGTGTGTGTCCCTGCAGATGAAGCGCATCATAAATTTTGTGGGTCATCCAAAAGACCACCTGCTGGACGCTGGGAGGTACACGGACAGATATTTCATTAAGGACAGCAGCCTGAACGGATCTGCATGGAGACTGAAGGTTAAACACACACAACACTTGCGAACGGATTTTCAGTACGAAAATTAACAAGTTAATCCGAACTGCAAATAAATGTTGCCATGTTTCTAAATCTGTTGTAAACTTTGGAAGTCTGGGCAAGTAAGCACTGAAATTATTACCAGTCTTGTTTGACATTGGTTTTGGGATTCGCAGGAATGAGTAGACAGAATAATTTTATAGAAATAAATGCACTCATTTTCCTTTTTCTCTGCACTCAGACCATAAACGAGTACGCTGACGGTGCCAGAGACAGCACATTTGACAACCAGGACTTACAGTTCAACACCTTGTGTCTCGATGCTCTGATTTCTGTATTTACATTTTTGATTTAAAAAAGAAAGAAACATTCAACTAAATCAGTGAACATAAATCGTTTGTCACTAAATCAAATTTCCTTCAACTTGCAGATTTATCCACAGAACAGCGAGAGTGAGTTTTTGGACTCTTTGGTCTTTGTGGAGCTCTTAAAAAAGACCTTTGATGTTGATGGGAGTCAGAGAATCTCCCCCACAGACGCTCTGGGGCATGACTTCGTTACAATGCGCCACCTTCAGACCTGCAGCCCAGAGTAGTGAGTGACCGTGCACGTCACCCAGGACCTGTGCATGCAATCCTAGCTTCTCCAGTCCTAGCTTTCTCTAAACATCAGGCAGAAAAATGTTATTTTTCTTGTACCGATGAATTTAACAATATCTCTCTAACCCAAAATGACCAGTTGTTATTTGCATTCTAATAAAAGGCTGGAGCATGTGCACGTCACATTGGTTAAAGCTCAAATCTTTGGTAATCATGTTCATATGAGTGCTTGACTAAAACAGTTCTTCTTATATTAACTTGTCTTTCCCACAAACTCCTATTTTTTTCCGCATTTGACAGCAAGAATATTTCCGAAAGGCAAATGATCCTGAAAACAGATTCCCAAGAAAAGGTTGAAGCCAGCAGAGATACGACAGCCCAGCCATCAGAGGTGATGTCCAGAAAGCAGCTGTCTGCTGGAGAACTGTCTCACGACTCAGACGCTAACGGAGACACATCCTCTCGTAATAGAACTGTTGTAACTTCTGGTGTCAAAGCACGGCAGGCATGTCAGGGTGAAGGACACGATGCTGATGCAACTTGTAAAACACTAAATCATTTCATTCTTCTTCCAAAGTCATCTGAGGAAAAAATGTCCAGTAATTCAGGGGTTGAAAGGCGTCGTAGCGAAGCGGGCCAGTCTTTGAAGGTAGCGCAACCCCCTAACGATGACATCAGGCTGGGTACAACATGTGCAACAAGCCAATTTTCTGAGCAGAGGAGATGGTTGGAGATGTCAGAGAGGGTCAGTGTTGATGGAAGCTGATGCTCCTCTGGGGGTTTACCATGCTGCTGAGGCCGGAGAGACAAAGGCAGAGTTCCCCCACTGCAAAGAACCAGGCAGTTCCTGGGAAAGCACAAGTTTAACGTCTGTTGCATCTCATAAGGCGACGTTGGCAGACAGACAGGTGGGCTGTCTGTCTGTCGGGCAGTGTTTGTTTTTTTTTCTTTTTTCATGTTTTGTCAGGGTGCATAGAGATATGTACAACTGTTATTTTGACATATTTCTGGAGTCACAGTTGAAGGTTTTCCTGACAGTGAAAAAAACGCATGAACTCTCAGTGCACCTGACTCAGGCGTTCATCCGTTGGCTGCTCTCACTCTCGTCTGCCTCCCAAACCTTTTGCTTTGTCTTTTTACTTCGTGCCTCATTTTCCGGCTGCTGTGCAGGTGAGCTGCTGCTGTCTCCGCCCAAGGTGGGTGTGACCGATTCTGTCCAAGCCCCAAACACTGCTCATTATTAATGTATGTTGTATGTATTGTATTTGACTATGATGGGTGATTATTTTTTTATTCATGAATTATTTTTAGTTTGTCGTTTTGTTTGATTTTTTTTTTTTTTTTGGTCCTGGTCTGCCTCACTCGCTTTCCTCCACTTTATAAAATTAATTGGAAAAAAACAAAAACTACAGCTGTGATCTGTTTTGTTATATTTCCTCTATTCCCTTAAACGTTGCTGTTGTTATGGATTCAATAAGTGCTCGTGTGCTATAAATACGCAGCATAAATGTGTTTTCTTTTGGGTTTTATTTATTCTGATCACTAGAGGACAATTACATCAACCCCAAACTTTGACCCTTTACCAGTTCCCTTTCAAAACAGCAAAAAACCCAAAATAAAGAATATGAACAAGCATTACAAAATCCATAAAAACAAACCAAAACAACTCAACAGGTAAAAGCATATGGAAACGTAAACTTTACAATACACCCAAATCAATCAGTTCCCAAAGACCTAACTATCTATGAGATCTGGCATCTCAAAAATATATTTATATACACACTCTGCTGTATTTTACTGTACAAAATGTGGCAACACAAGACTGTAGACATGCAAACACCTCACTGACATTGTAAAACTGTCCATCATAGAACACCGACTGCTATAAAAAACAAAGCCAAATGTTCTGACTTGTCTTCAAATAAAATCCTGAAATCAAAGTTCTCCTGGCTTCATAGTCTTATAAAGTTGGAGACACATTGAAGAAAAACATAAAAATCCTACTTTTCTCATGTTTGGTCAGTTATAAGAAAATGGATTAAAACAGAATGAGCCGTTTGAAGGTGAAGACCTTCTGCGGCTCGTTCTGAAAGTCTGAAACAAAGAAGTGTGTCTAGTCTTCATCGTCTGGAGATAAAACCATCCTTTGTTCATGAGCAAACAGCTGACTTGGGTGTGTTTCAAACTGACTTGCTGCATCTCGAGGACCTGAGTTGACGTTTGTTAGGATGACACAAGCACTGAATTACTGTCAGAGGCCGGCACGAAATATCAGAGTATGGTGAGGCTCATAAGGCATTGCACGTGTAGCCGTGACCCTCGTGCAATAACAGCTGACCTAAAGATGGTCTCCGCCCACAGTTTGACTGCTTCCTGGCGCAGCAGCAACTGAAAGGTAAAGAGACGAGGTTCCTTTCCGAGCTGTACCACTATAGAGAAAAAGGTGAGGAAGGGCAGAAGTGAACCATGCATTTGTGGACTGGTCCAAGGACCTGGAGGTGGAGACGTCTGTACACGTAGATGAGTGTCCCACAGGCGACGGGAGTTTGCTCTAAAGGGCAGCTCCTGTCTGGCAAGTGTCACTGTTGTGGCCTTCGGTTATTGTTTAGATATGTTTACACACAGTCAGGAACTGGAGAGCTCTCTCTCTCTCTGTCTCTCTCTCTCCCACACACACACACACACACACACACACACACACACAGATACTAGCACACACGCTTAGAACACCAGCAGCTCCAAACCAGTGCCCAAGTCCAGTAAAACACTTGGTTTAAAACTCAAAAGGCCTTGACAGGTTTTAGTTAGGAACTTCCAGCTCTGCCTCTAAGCTAGGTCTACTCTTCCTCCTCCTCTTCGTCAGGCAACGGCAGCAACTCCTCCTTCAGGCAATCTCGATAGAAGCTGGTCAGTGTAGCGTAGAGGTGCAGGTGGCTTTGCTGAGACAGAAAATGGCCCTCATCTGGAAAGATCTGGTCCAGAAGGAGACACAGAAGACAGGTGAGGATGAGTAGAGGTCACCTTTGATCTTTGAACAGCTGGGAATGTTGACGATGATGATGAAGATGATGATTCCAAAGCATCAGATGAAGTCATTTAAATGTAACCTTTAATGTCTGCCCTTAAAGTGACCTTATCATTCCCCACACACACCTGCATTGAGTAGTTTGCTCCAACTTTGACGAGGTTTTTGACGAGCTCAGCAGTGTGCTGAAAGTGCACGTTGGCTGGAAAAGAAACAACATGTCAGCAGGTACAAATGCTACCAGGAAACGGAAGAGACATTCAGAGTCTGTCTGGGCGGAAACACCTCAGATATTTTCCAGGCCTTTACTGCTAAAGGACGTCCTCCATCTAGCCCAGCATTTATTCTCATTTCCTTTCCTGTTAATTTCTCGGTTAACGGCCTTCTCTTGACCCGCCTCCAGAAGTGTGGTTGGTTCACTGCATAGATCTGCTGATTTCTGCGCTCTTACCGTCGGCGGTGCCGTGGGACCAGCATCAGCGTCTGTTCCCTCAGTGCTTGAACGTTCTGCAGCACACTAGAAAACTGGGGACACACCAGTGGACGGAGGTTACGACTGATCAAAGCAATCAAAGCTCGCAGATCGTGAAAAAGGAAGTCCGGAGGTAGCCACAAACGTATTTCATCGCCAACTGGCCCCAGCGCTCACAGTGAACAGGAACATTCAGTTGTTTTGCTGCACTAAAATGCAACAACCCACCAAACAGCAGCAGCCTTTTCAGATGCTTCGGGCTGAGGTCTTTAGCAACGCTTTGAATATGAATCCTGTGTCTGCACAGCGCGCCGTTTTCATACTTCTGAAGCAAAATCAAATACTTTTGCTCTGCAATCCAGGCAGCTGACTGGAAAAGCAAAGCCGAGATGGCGCCAAATAAGTTGCAGGTATCTGGTTGTTGACAAGGTGTTTGCAAACATCTCAACGTCTTTGATAGCTCAGCGTCTCCAGGCCTGAAGACGTCAGGCAGCCGTTTACGCCGCAGCGAATCAAAGGCTCCCCTAGCGTGGGATCTGGCATGCTAGCGGTAACACTACCAAAGAGAAACGGGCTGAAAAGGCACCAGGCAGAGCGTGGCACCTCCCACTTTGCCAGCAGACAGGGTCAGTGTAGGAGCTCAGCTGTAAACGCCTTAAGAGAGTAAACACACACACCTGGTACCTGCTGTCGTCCCGTAAAGGCACGCCGAGGTATCGCTCGGAGAACGCCGATGCTGTGGGGACGAGAAGAGAGCAGCTCTTAACACACACACAAACGTTCAGAGCAGCCAAAGACGGACTGACAGGCTCTCGGCACAGACGCAGCCTGAACGGCTCTGACGGGCTGGCTCGGCGCGGTTCTGCTGGACTCACCGTAGAGCTTCCAGTCCGTCACTGGAGACACGGCACAGGCACATCTGAAGATGCTGTCGGTGGACTTGAGCATCATCAACGTCAGGTAGGCCCCATAACCCTGAACACACAGGAGGGGACGACCATGAAGTCCCATCATGCACATTTCCTGGTGTGTCATCCACCAAACTCAAACCGCAATCCTGTCGGGCTCCACGGGGGCCGTATTTTCAAGCTCTGTATTCAGGAATCTCAGAACTGAAAAAGCCTTCTGGAGAGGGAGCGAAACAACCTCCAAAAACCCCAAACAGGTCCAGCTGCACACAAAACCTGAGCTTGGATAACTAGGACCTACGACTAGGACACTTTTTCTTTGTTTTACATTTCTGTCAAATGCGTGACCAAAAGGATCATCACCAAAAAAAAAAATATTCAACTCATCTTCTTTTTAACGATTTAATTCACATAAATTGAAATATTCACAAATTAAATATAACTGCAACCCCCCTCAGAACAAACAGTTCAGCCATGGTATCTGTGTTACAGTTATTAATTACTCTGACAATAAATTATTAACCACAGTATCTCAGGTGGACTAAATTAATGTGACTTATTGGATAAGATGGAGTTACCTTTCCGAACACGGCGATCCGAGTCCGATCAATGTATGGAAATTTCAGCAAGTATCTAGAAAACAAAAACCAGAGGTACCGTGTTAAAATCTGAGTGAGCATGATGAACCTTTACAGCACACGCGGTGGCGGATAGCATCTACAGGGAAGTAAACAACAAAAAGCTAACTTTGGAGGTGCTGTTTCTGCTGCTGCTACCAGGATCAGCTGAGTCTGTTTGGGTGTGTGTTTCAGCCCAGTCTGGAATTAGCTGGGTCCATTCAGAATGATGGACCCAGGAGCAGCGCAGTCATATCCTGTTGCCTAGCAACAGCTAATGATAATGAAGTGTGGTATGAATGAACCTCTCATCACGTCCAGGTTTCACCCCGACACTGTCCTCACACACGCATCTGTGTGTTCACAGAGTCAAATTTGTCAGAAAATAGCAATTAGACAGGTTTTTTTTTATTATTGTCTGGTCGTATTTGTTAAAACCTGACTAATCTGAGCAGCTACAATGCCACGCACCAACAAGAGCGGCTAAAGCATAAATGCTAACATACTCCACTGCTGCAATCTGGTCCTGAACGTCAACGGTTCCCAGTCTTTGGTGGACCTCATGCAGGATCCTCTGACCCTGGAAGCCGCTGCCTCGGCCGTCCAGACGAGCTACGATGACGCTGTCCGAGCTGACCAGCACCGAGTCCCAGCTAAGGGAGAAACGGTCGCTCACAGTCTGACCACCGGGGGCGCTGTCGCTGAACGGAGCAGAGGAGAAGGCTAGTTAGCAGAGCTCAGCGAGATTTTTCAGTCCAGTCCCTGGTCTGAGCTTCAACTTTCCCTTCTGTAGAGCTTCACAAACTTCATTTGTACAAACCAAAACTTTTAAAAACATGTGATACATACACCAGGAGAAGCAAACCGTAGTGACGAGAATCAGAGAAGTCAGGCGGGTACGAGAGCTTCAGAGGCAAATCTTTAAGAGAAGAAAAACGCCCTGATGTTACAAAGCTGTCACAGATTTACTGCACTCAGCGTACAAATTGAAACCAATCCGTTCTTCTCACCAAAGTGTTCTGTAGGAACTGTTCTGAAGTCAGGTACTTGGATCCTTTTGTATTTTAAGGCCGCCTTCAGCAGAGAGTTGTTCTCAAGGATGTAATAATCTATAAAGATGGAGAGAATCCATTCAGGGGAAGAAAGAAGACAAAAAATACCAATATTTCAAACGAGGCTGCATAAATGACCAGTAAGACGAAGATGGACCGCTGGGAGCCAAAGTAAAATAACACAGGATGGAGGAATCTGATACAGACTTCCTGGCTTCACTTGATTTTGTGGCCATTAAAACAGTTGATTAGATATTTTGCTCGAATAAAGCTTTTTCCTGGTTAAACTTTTTTAAATAATAAAAGAATACATTTTACCGAAAGCATCCACAGATCAGAATGGAGATGTAGTATTAAGCTAATTTTATGCTGATTCCTGAATTTGAATAAATGGTTTTGGCAGCATTCTTATTCCTGGATGATTTGAAAGGTTCCATTCCAGAGTTTTTGCACCTGGCCTCAGAAATAGAGCAATTTTCTCCACATTTGATAAACAGTGACTCTCGGCTTGGCCATTTTCCCATTCAAACCATCTGAGAAACAGATAAATGAAATGGAATTCATCCAGAATTTCTAATGGAAAACCCAAAATCAATAGACTTCTCGTTCTGAAACCGCCAGGGACGTCAAGCTCCCAGCTGCGGATGGAGCGCCTCTCCAAATATCCCTGAGCAAACCGCTTGCTTTTCAGCAGCACAGCTGTTAACTTTTTCTCTGTAAAGGTTATAAAAAAACTGGAACTGCAACAGATCGTTGTGGATAACAAGTAGCGGCCCAACAGGTGTGAAGCCAAGTGTATTCAGCCCGTCTCCGGCGCTACCGCCCCGCTTCGGTAACGTAATTATCCCTAATGGGAGCACAACATCCCAGAAATAGAGAAGAGACTTGACTTTTATCCTAAAGGGTTTATTTTCATCAGAAATCTTCATTAGGGACTTACTGGAGGTGTCGAAGCTGTGTAAAATCACGGTTGGAGCTCCAGGACCTGAAAGAACAGAGCCGATGAACATGTGTTAAAGAAGATGTTCCTATTAGGGAGGAAAGGCATGAAAGGCGCCGGGAGCCACTTGGTGCATACAAGAACACTGAAAAGGCTGGCTTGTGCACAAGGGGCAACATGATGACAAAGATCTTTCATTCTGTGTTTTGTTGTGGGTTTTTTCTTTTCTTTTTTTGTGCTTTAGGAACAGAAAACAAGCTTGATTTTGATGTCTCATAAACCCGAGCACCAAAGCTTGGGAGCATGAGAGGCTTCTCAGAAAACACTGGAGCCACAAACAGGACCAAGCTCTACTAATGAGCTACTGACGCCCTACTGACAAGCAATTAGCACAAAAGCGTTGCTAATTATTGTCATTGTCATCTTCTGGCTGATGAGGGACAGAGCACACGTCGAAAACAGCTCCGACACGTCTGACCGCTAAGTTCAGTTCAACAAGATGCTTGAAACCTCTCGCTTGGACGAGTGAGAACGAGCGAGTCAGCTGTCCTACCTTGGCAGCGCAGGATGACGTGCTGCTTTGTTGGACTGATGTCTGCGTCGATGTACAGGCAGTGAGCTTTATTTAGCTCGCATGTCAGGCAGCGTCGTGGGAAGAGCCCCACTGTTTTCACACTGAGGAGACACGTTTTTAGGTCACAACAGTTCCCAACCAAAGAGAGCAGAACTGCAAAGGTTCCTCAAAGATGCAGAGCTCAGAAAAGAAGCCAGAACCACCTGAAGAGTTGTCGTCGCCGTGGTGAACCCTCCGTGCTGAGAAAGAAACTGGAAAATTAAAAAAAGGAGAAGAAACCAGGTGTCACAACAGTGTCACATCAGAGTAATGAACTGAACGTGTCCAGCCCAGTTTGGTTTTAGTAAACCTTCAGTTTTAGTCATGAGCTCTGAAATTAGGACTCAGGATTTCTTTATCAGTTTAATTAAGCACCAAACCTGCTAAGCCTTTAGTTTTCTTCAAATATCAGGCTCAGCTACAATATAAATGAAATATTTATGTGTCCAACTAAAATGTTTAATGTTGTACAGAAATTGAACTAAGAATAACAGAACACATTTATCAATAACAACACAACGAAACAAGTGTTCAACAAATATTAGAAACATTTTGAGCTGGATTACTGCGAATAAGAGGGCCAGGTTGTCATTAAAACGTGTGCTGGGCTCTTGGACCCTCAGTCTTGGCTTACAGGTCGTCGGTGGTCTCGTCGTAGGCGAGGATCTTGGTCACCTCCCAGTTGCCCGATGTCAGGTGTCGGACTTCGTTTTGATCAGCTCTGAACTGAAATAAAGCAGAAAAAAAAAAAAGGTTTAAAAGAACTTAATTTAAGGTCATCTGAAAATTCCTTCAAAGGTCTTAACCTGTCAAGTCAAAATAAGGAAACACTCGTTTGTAATTATTGACGTTAATTCAGACATTTTCTGCCGGAGCTCCAGATCCTGAGCATCTTTTTAGATCTCAGATTTTTTTATTAATTAGTCTTTTGAATGATGTTCATTTTCTGATGTTTGTTGGTATTTAAATTTGCATTTGTGTGCAGTAGCATGAAATAAATGAAGAAACAGTGTTGCCGTGGTGACTCTAGGGTGCATCAACGCAGAAGACATTTTTTTTTTCAAAGAGGAGCTTAGATCTTGGAAATCACCCACTAACTCGGTTCTTTTAATAAGGACAAAACTAAACTAACTTTGATGCAAACAGCTTTTTAAAGCTGGCTTCATTCTGCCAGGAAAACATGGAAAATTCAGCACAAAAACACTGAAAAAATGAGATTTACAGCTCTGCCAAGGAGTTGGGAAAACACAAGAACAGAGAGAAACAACCAGCAACAAAACCTTGTGAAAGAGTGCAGACCACAAGAAACGCTAACAAGTGAAAACCAGATGATTTCTGTCCACAAACAGCTGGATCTCATGATGCATCCCCAAACACCTTGGAGCTCTGCTCTGGTTCTTCTGGTTTTTCTCTTTCTTTGTTTGCTGCTGCTGTCGGAGGGCCGGAAGCTTCTTATCCTCCTACAGATGCTGCAGAACCTTTTCCTCCCCTTTAATAATCTATTTCCTCCTCTTCCGCCCAATCAGAGACCTTGATACAGATCTAACTGCTGCCAACGGGTCTTTACAGTTTGTTTCAGAGGAGTGTTTCTCTTTGCACTGTCCACAGAGAACGCTGGTGGGAAGGTTCGGAGGTAAAGGTAGAATAGAGCTTTATTCGTCCCACAGCGGGGAAATTGCACTGTTCCAGCAGCAAAAACGTTGGAGAAAGGTACGAAAGTGCAGGAAGAAGGCAGATAAATAAACTTGCCTCTGGCCTCACCTGCGTGGTGAACATGGGCGATGTGGTGAAACTCGCCACGCCCCCCCTGCTTGACCGGGACGGTCAGGAAGAAGCGGTTGCTGTCTCTGGAGAACACTGGTTCTTGGTTCTGCAGGACACACAGATCTTTGTCAACCTTTTTACTTCACGAGCGACAGAGAGTCAACGTTCCCGTGAACACCGCCCTGCCTGAATGTGGGCCCGTGACTCCAGCTTAGTGACCTTCCAGCGCACAGGGAATCATCACCAGCTCCACAAGCTGGAAGGATCTGAGGTGTCCTCTCTGCCTCCACACACACACTCGGTGTGGAAATGAGCTTTTTGACACCTTTCTGCGGCGCCCAGCCTGGCGAGGGGAGAAATGACCTGCAGCCAAATGTTGTAAGCGAAACTGTCTAATCCTGCCAGGAATTCTCTCCCCTCTGCCTCCACTGAAAACGGAACTCTGCACTAAAAACAGAGGAGTCTGATGAGTCTGGGACCTGCGTGCCCCTGCTGAGGCTTCTGTCTGGTTTGAGCCCAGCACAGGCTAGAAACACACGGGTGAGCTGTGGTGAAGATGAACTCATTACTGGTGTCCTCCCCAGGAAACCGGTGGAACAGCTGGTAAGAGGGAAAATCTGAATGTGGAATTCTCCTCTCAGCTCTGCTACAGGCAGATGGCTGCTCAGTGATGCTGCCTGCGTTGCTGTTATCGCCATGGTGACAATATGACTATGTTGACTTTCAGGGCAGGAATGGCGGCAAATGAACCCCCATCCATGTGACCTTCCTGCAGTGCTTTTTTTAAAAGATATTTTTTTAACAATGTGCCTGCTAAATATGCATACCGACATCATTACAACACATCTATTTATAATTTAACACCTTTATCTGTTGTGTTGCACATTTTGAATCTTTTGTATACATTTTTTTAAATCAACCAAATACCTCCAGAGTTAAAATGTTGCTGTTTAACATTTTACATTTAGAAAACCAGCTTTTTGTTTACCTGTTTGGAGAGCCAGAGCTCAGAGAGTTCTTCGTGTCTCTGAAAAAAAACAGAGGAGCCAAATGCCAGATTAGTTTTCATCCAGTTGTGAGAATCAGGGCGGAGCAGCAACCGGAGACACGTTCAAGGAAGCCGCTTCTTGGCCGAGCGGAACGTTTGCTCATGTAAATCAGGACAAATCAGGGGCCACATTCCTGCAAAACAGCCTGCTAAACCCTGCATTCCAGTCTCAGGGTTACTGCTGTAGATGAAGAGCATCACCGTCTTCTTTGCTGCAGAAAGGTTTTTTCTGTCAATAGTCAATCTTGCAGGATTTTTAGCTAACCTCATTTGGGGGTTAGTTTCCTGCACCACCTGGCTGGCACAGTCATCAAGATCTAAAACCCAGTGTGGCCTATTACATTTTATAAAAAGTATAAAGTTCATGCATTCACAATGTCCCTATGAAGGACAGAAAAGCGCAGACCCACCGTGACGCATGCGCCAGTGGTGGTGTCGCACACGGTCAGTATGGAGAAGTTCTGGGCCCGGTTCAACCATCTGACAGAGGTCTTGGTCTTGCTGATCCAATTCACCATGGTCACATAGTGCTCCCTACACAAACATCAGTGTGATGGTCAGCACAGATGATCAGAGAACGGAGCGATTCAGAGGTGGGACGGCGGCCGGGTTCACCGAAGCTTGAGCGTCTCGGGGGGCACGAGCTCCAGCGTGTGCGTCGGTCCGTAAAGGTTGACCACGTAGAGCTTCACCGCCGGGTTGGCCTGACCAGCCTGGGCGTGAAACAGAAAGAAATCACTGCTAGCAAACGTAGTTTAGACTCAGTTCTGCCAGCTTGTATTTACTGCAACCAGCCAGCGGAGGGCAGCTATGGGGCTTTGGTCCCTCTGCTGGGGAAGCACCAATGGCCTTGGACTGTTCAGAGATCTGTCATGTGCACCTTTGGGTATGGGTACTGTTTTCCTCGAGGGTAGGTCGCGCCCGTGAATCGAGGTAAAGCCATGTTGGGCACCAGACTATCGTTAAGGACCAGGAAGGCCAGCCTCTCTCCATCAGGTGACCACCAGTGCGCCACATGAGTGTGAAGGATCTCCTCTGTTAGAAAAACAGCACAAAAGGAGGACAGAGCTCTGAAATGAGGAATACTGGGGCACATTTCTGCGATGCCGCTGTGATTAAAACCTGCACACATGCGGCTCAAGGAGCTTGTGTCTTTATTCTATGTTTATGCTAATGAAGCAGTGAAATTAATGGAACAAAGAGCAGTAAACAACAAGACACGTGGCTTTTGTTTTCCTGAGATTTGCATCCCAATTTGGTTGTCTCCTGGGAGACCGTCACTACGGGTTCTACGTGTTGGAACTCTTCATCAGACCGTGGGGGGAGACACAAAGACTATGAATATTTATCTTTTAAAATGGTGCTTTTGTGTTTTTTTCCTCCACAAGGGTGTGAAAGAGACAGGCTGTCACCAGGAAACTGTTCCTGACTGTTCTTTACCTTCGTAGAGCCAGTCAGCGATGCCGTTGAAGATGACCCCCTCCTTCCCTGAAGACGTTAACCTGAGGGAGTTACTCTTGACGTCCGACTGGTAGTAGATGTTGTTTTCAAATATGTAGATCTAAAAATTATAAATATTAAAAATAGGACAGCAAAAGTATGTATGTCTCCTAAGAGCTCATTTAATAAAGGTGCGACAACCTGTTTTATTTTGCCTGTGGCTTAATTATGGTCTTTTTAGGTTTGCTATTCATTCCTCAGATAATAAACACCAATTTTATGCCAAACACATACAACAAATCCCAGAAAGCAACTGTTTACTATCATTAGACTAATTTATTTTGGTTTCAGCATGAAATTGAGAAGCAAGGCCTGCAATTCACCGAAACACCGCTGGAGGGAGCCTCTGGCAGCAACTCAAGCCTCATTTCTGGAGCCCAGAGAAAACTGGCAGCATCCCCAACTAGACTGTGGTATACGTCTTTATCTTATCACAATCTTCTAGAAAAATTCATTCCCTTTCTAGTACAATCCAAATATCTACAAGAAATGGCCAAAAATGAATGTAGCGAAACAATTGTTGCTAAATTCTTCTCTGTAGGTAAAAAATGTTTAAAAAAATCAGAAGCAGAACAATGTTATTGAGCCTCGTAGGATGTGGATGTCGTTACAATGAGTCTTATGTAACCTTGCACAGGCTTCTACATTAATTTAATTAGAGTAAGCTTCGGCGGGTATGAGGTACAAACAAGCAGAGCAAACCTGATTACCAGATTTAATCATCTCTAACCCTGAAATGTAATAATGTTAATGCAGGCTGAGGAAGGCGGTGCCAGCTGAAGATCTGAGGGCAGCGTTCTGTGTGTCCTCACCAGCTGCTGGCCTTGAACTCCCCAGGCAGCGTACTGCAGGACCGAGTTCACCACCTCAGGCGGGTCCAGCTCCCAGACCTCCCTGGAAGAAAAGCCAAAGTTCCTGTGATGCTGAACGAGACCCTGAAACGATCAACCTAGAACCTGCTGAGAGCAAAGAACAACATATTCCAGCTCCGTGTTTTACAGTTTGCTAAAAGCAGCATCAGCAGACATTAAATTGCTGCAGCTCGTCCCCAGATTAAACGCTTTATTTAATCTCAGGCCTCTGCAAATGTTACAAACAATTTATTCAGGCAGGATGCAAAGAACAAATAGCTGTTAATAATGCTCTGCCTGCACTCACGCAGCCTTGATTTATGCCATCTGTGCTGAGCGCCATCATTTATTGTTCTGGCGTCTCCCTGATGACGAGCGCTCTGTTGCACAACAACAGCCGAGGACAGGAACACTCACCGCGTGTGGATGTTGTAGATGCTGTAGGAGGCCATGTAGGAGTGGCGGTAAACCTGCAGGAGACACAACGTTACGTTCTGGTTAAAAGGAAACAAATATTATTGGGGGGCACACACACACACAAAAAAATCACAGTAAAATCATTTAATAAAAAAAAAAAAAGGACTGGCGGGTTCTCGCCATCCACTCTGCAGACGGTGTAATTTGCATGGCTGACAGCTGCGGGAGGAGACGTTTTAATTCCATCTAAGAAAGCCGTCATCAGCCAAGCCCGGGGGAGAGCAAGGGGAGGTGGGGTGAGAGGGAATGAGCGGACGACCCGCCCAGACCACAGTTGCTGAAACAGGTGACGTGGCTGCCTTTCTCCATGGAAACGGTGCTTGTGGTGAGTCTCTGACCTGTACGAGGTCAGAGACGCCTCAGGTCTGATCTGCCTTCTCCTTCTGCGCTTGAAGCCGACAGAAAGTCGCAACTCGACTCGACTCGACTCGACTCCTGTCTGTGTTTTGCTGATGTAAAAACTAATAGATCCTTTGCAAAATCCACCATCTTAAAGGTTTCCTCCACATCAGCAGCATCCAAGGTCGACATTTCTACTGTGTGTGTGTGTGTGTGTGTGTGTGTGTGTGTGTGTGTGTGTGTTTGTGCCTTTTTGGACAAGCTGAAAAAAAACGCAACTGCAAACAAGGAGGAGAGTCAAAACTTATGATGTAATTACTTTTACATTATGCTAAGCTAAAATCCACCTCGCCGGGTTCTGTGTCGTTCTTATTTCCTCCGGGTAGAAAGGCTGATGGCCGTGTGTGTTCATGAAGCAGCTCAGGGACGCACAAACACCCGCCAACATTTTTCAGCGAGACGGCTGCATCTCACTGGAGGCAAGGAAGCCAGACGCAGCTATCAGCAGCTTTTCATTTCAGGGAGGCAGCTCCAGAACGACACCTCTCAGTGGCACAAATGAGAACTTTAAGAGCTCCTCACATGTCTGCGCATGCTGCAGGAAGCAGCCGCAGGCTATGAGGGCTCTGCGCCACCGAGGGCAGACTTCACTCTCCACATCTCCTGCAGGCTGTCAAACACTATTTTTTGTTCTTTGCTCACGTTTTCTGGCAGAGCACCAGGTATCAAACCCACAACCTCGGTGCTGCCGGGCTAACGGCTGCACCCACGTGCCACTGCCGGAGGCACATTTTCAAACATAACTTTATCCATAAAACATGAACAAAATTAAGCAGCCAACAACAAATATTTACAACACAGCATCAGGCGCGCAGTTTGTCTTGAAATTAATTTTTTTTTTTAACATTTCTCGCCTTCCTAAAAAGGATTCCTGCCTTTTGCAGAGCTTCTTATCTCGGGGGATGCTAACAGTGATCTGGTGTCACCACTGACAGATGAGTGAGCCAGACCCAGAGGAAACAATGCTAAGATGCTTCGGTGGGTGGCCTCCACTGCTTAACACTCACATGAACAAAGGGCTGGGAAACAACAGAAAAATGCCAAATGAGTGTATCTCCTCGTCTAAAGTCTCCAATCAGCACATAATTGAAGCTCCAATTCAGACATCAGAGGCAGAAGCCGCAGAACAAAGAGATAATTTACTGGTTGGGAAAGCAGATTTCTGGATCTGCTAAATGAGCGAAGCAACCGTGAGTTTGCTGGGTTGTTGCTCTGGTAAGCTCCTGCTTTCCTGTTGCAGCCTAAATGGTGTCCAGTCCCTGCAGAGCACAGAGGATATCTCCATCTTTCTCACCAAAGCACACTTCTAAGACATGAACCAGATGTTAATGAGCTTTACAGCACTTAGAAACACATTATACAAAGACGAGAGGCTTTAGATTTTACCCAAAGCGCCCATGAAAAGCCCATAACAATAGGCTGGGACATCAGTAATACACTCGTGTTCATACTAAAAGTAAATTACAGTTTAGAGAAAAGAGGCTTTTCGAAAATCTGAGTGACTACCACTAAAATTTATGCAGCGTTGAAGTAAACGCGCCGCAACTGACACGTCTGTGAGACTGTGCAATTGGTGTAAATGGGTGGAGCTTGGTTAGAAATGAGGCTGCGCCTGCAGCAGGAGACGGTTCACTCGTCTACCTCAAACTGAAACTGAGATTCTGCGGGAAGGGGAAACAAATCTGCACTTTTCAGCATTTCCGCATGAAATGAGACTCCCAGTCAGCGTTGCTAACGCGACCTTTATCGCCGGCGCCGTGATGAAACAGTAAAGGTTGCGACATTTCCAGCACTCAAACACAACAGTGGCTGTGCTGAATAAAATGTCCTGAACAGAAAAAGAGTCATCAACTGTTCTTAACAGTGCAGAAATGACCTTTAATGCACTTTTGACCACGACAAGTGGCAATACGCTAGTATTGCTAACAGCTAATTACGCGGGCACAGAGATGCTAATTGTCTCTTGAACAACCAGGCAATAAGTTTACCTCCCTACAAACCAATCTAAGAGTTCCTCTCTAAATCTGAGTCATCATTACCTGTGTTTTCTACATTTTTTGGCCTTCTTTCTTCTTCTTTTGTGTGAAAAGGTGATTTAAGGATGCCCATTACTGTCACAAAAAGATTGACAATTTCATTTTCTGGGCCTTGGTCACTCTAACGGCTACAGTCTGTCAAGTCGCTGACATTTCTGGGTCTTGTGGGGAAAAGGTTTATGTGTTTTATGAGGGTTTTTTTTTTACAGGTTTCAGAACAAATGAACAAAAAATTTTCCATTTTCTCCCATTTCTCTGGAGTAGAACTGACGTGAGCCCAAAATTCCCTTGCTTTTTTGGAAATCACTCTCTTAACAAAAGAGAACAGGTATGATGTAGATTTAAAAGTCTTTTTAAAATTTGAGTTCTATGAATTTAGCCTAACACAGAGGAGTGAAACCGATGGTTTACCAGCACAGACAGGAGACGGATGTGCTGCAACGCAATAAGGGAAAAGAGAGAATAGAAAAGGCTCTGAAGCTCTGGGACTGCCTCGGTGGAGTCACCACTGAAGAAGTGAAACTAAGTTCCACGTAGTCCTGTCAGGAATCTCCGAAGCAAAGAGAAAATCCATGGCTATGGTGGGAGCGACTGGATGAATCCACAAGGGTAACGGGAGACAGACGAAGCTGGGGGGACGCCGTCTGAAAACCAGAGCTGAACGACAGCGTGTGTGTCTTTAACTGGGTAAAATCTTAAACAGACTGTGACTTAATCATGTTACGGCGTGCAGCGTGTCCCCGTCTTAGTCGCATTATGGCAGCATGTAAACGGCTCCATGCTCATTCTGGCAGTTTGGCTTCGCTCGGCTCCACCTCTCTTTTTTGTGGGTCTTTAGGCATTTGAAGAGGTGTGTGTGTGTGTGTGTGTGTGTGTGTGTGTGTGTGTGTGTGTGTGTGTGTGCATTTGTGTGTCCTCCCAACTTTAGCAGCCTGTTTAAGGATGAAAACTTGGGTTAACAACATTTCAGGTTGGGGTTATGGCGGAGGCGGTCAAACTGAGGCCCGGGGGCCACATCTGGCCCGAAGAACTTTTTAATCTGGCCTGCAGAGCCTTCCCAATCATTTATCCAAAAGCCAAATGAAGAAGGTTGTCAGCTTGATTGGATAGAAAAAAGTTCAGAGACCCCCCCTCACCTAGCATGCTAACATGTCCTCTCTAGAAGGTGGGGCCAAACATCACTTAAAGCTTACAACAGGTAGCCCATAACTAGACACACACATAAACATACTCTTCCATCGCACATTTAGAGAAAATCATTTTTAAGAGAAAATCAATTTGACGCATGAACCCGGCAGATAATCAAAGGAATGCGGATATGAAAATCACCTGCAGCGTTTCCTGTTTAAGGACATCAAGGTTTGTTGTTTGTCAACACAAAAGTTCTGCATTTTCTTTTTTCGCTAAAATACCAGGTGGGAGGCATGTCTTTCTTCTCCTTTATCCCACCATTTTCATTTGTTCTTTTTGGTTTTTCATCAGAAAACAAGGCTGGAGGTGAAAACGCACAGTGAAGAAATTATTATTCCGGATTTTACAGTCACTCCAAAGCCTTTTGAGACAACTCGGGGAAAATGGCTTTTTGCCACAGTTTTGCACAGCCGAAAACAAACACATCTTCTGTCAACGCAGACGAATAAAATAGAGAACGAATGCGAGCTGGCAGTGCCTTTACGCCTTGGCATGCAAAGAATGAAGCCTGTCACTCAGAATAAATGAGAAATCAGTCAACTTCACACCCACGCGTGGCTCTGCCCTGATAGCTTTAAGCTAATATTTTGTTTTCTTGATGTGTTTTTCAGCTTCAGTGGAAAATATGAACATATCAAAGGGAGCGAGGATGTAACAACTGTTCCCAACCAGATCTGAAGTTAACTACAAGTGAGGCTGTGTGGTAAAAAGGCTGCAGAGACACGACAGCAAAACTTTAAGACGCCCGCTCGATGAAAGGAGAAGAAAACAGGGATCCAAGAGATTAGAAGCTCCCGTTGGGTTTAATCACTAGCAACGCAGATGTATCCAGATTATGCTATGTAATCCTTCTGATAGGTAAAAAGTGCTTCGCAAACACCCTGTAAGTCACATCAGAACATCAGAAAAGGTACAAAAGAGCTCAGCTCAAAGGCTGCGGGATCAAAGTGTGCGATTAGCGAGAGGCTACTCGAATCGGAGCTGAATGATAACCTGAGAGTGCAGACTTGGGCTCCACAGTACAGAAGTACGGCAACCTCAGCAAAAGAGACAACCTGCTTTCCAGAAGAAGAATCAAGGACTCTGATACACAACAAATTCCTCTGCACTTCCGTTTTCATACGGTAGGTTAAAAAAGTTCCGAGGAGAAATCAAACAGAACCTTCCGGCACTGGATCCTCTGCAGTGTGAAAGCAGGTGCAGACATCAGTCAGCAGAGGTCAGACCGGAATGAATGAGAGGATGGACAAGCGGATGGGGATTTTTGCAGAAAAAAATGTTTTTGTCAGAAATGAAACTCCAATTAACCTCTCATGTGGAGCAGCATCTATCCTTTCTGCATCATGTTCTTGCTGCTTTTTGCTGCGCAGGGATAAAAACTTTGCGCTGAGTCGGCTGAATCTGCATCATCATAACCAGCATGGACGTAGGGATCCCAGGGTTGTTCAAGGTCGATCACCTCAGAGTCAAGATGAAGGTACAAAACCCTGGTTAGATCCAACAGCACCAGAAAAACATGTCGACCAGAGTCAGTGGTTCAAAATTTGTCATTAAAAACCCTCAACAGAACCGACTGTGGTTCTAAACCCAGATGGACTCACCCCAGGAAGGCTGTACTCGTCTAATTAGGCCTTTAATTATTGTTGAAACGTCCCAAAAACATTCTTTTATGGAACCGCTTGTCTTTGTCTAGACCTCAAAAGTGAAACTTTAATATTATCCCAACTCGTCCCAGTTCATATGCCCATTCTGAAAGAAACGATTTCACAGTGTTTGCAGGTTCTTGTGCTCCGTCAGCAGTTTTAAACACATCATTTTTATGATAATGTCCAACTGGAAAAACCTGCTTATTATTCCAATAGTGACGGGACGAGAATGTTTTCCTCTATTCGCCTTATCGGAGATAAAGCCATTAGAAAAGTAATTTACCTTTTCACAGAGGAACTGTGGTTATTATTTGTCAAGCGTCGGGGTGTTAGTTTGTTTAGCAGGTGGACAGTACAGGTACAAGAGCACAGGGAGGATGGATTTTTCAAGAAAAATACAAGAAAATACAATCCTGTCTGAGCCAGAGGTGATTTATTGGAACTAGGGGTGTTAACAATTAAACAAAAATAGATTAATTGTTGTTAGGAAATTATTCAATTAAATTAATTGACTTTTGATTAATTAAAACTTGTCTTCCTATTACTTGGTTGTTTTCTGTGGATGTAATGTAATGCTGATTTATTGTCTCACCAGGACACTAGAGGCCACCATGCCTACCACGCCTGCACCAAAACAGCTCCAAATATAAGCATCCGTGTCGGCCCAAAGAAGAAAAACATCCCAAATTCAAAAATTTGGGATTTTCAAAATTCAAACTAAAACCCAACAGAGCCAAGATGCAACATATGCGGTGCTCTTTTGAAGTACAACAACTCAACCGGTTTGTAATGCACCACGTGAAGAGTGCACAGTAGCAGAACGCAGCAACCTACCATCCCGACAGTCAAAAAAAAAAATGCGTGTGATGAGGCCTGAGTGGAGGGCATTACCCCGAGGATTTGCAACATGGCTGCAAAAATGATGCCGATAAACACGGCGGATAATTTAGCCGAAAAATTGAAGAGGGCCGTGGAGTCTGGGGACTGTCCGGGCGAGTAATCGCCTGTGTTCAGGACAAGGTGCGAAATGAAGTCAACGCGTCGGTTCCATGTGTGGTGCAGACTCTACAACTAGAGCTTACGTCAGCCTAAAAGTTGAGTGTCATCGGCTAGGCCTGCTAGGTTTACGGTTGCTTTTCAGAGTTAGAGAAAGCATAAAAATGCTTCTTGTAGCTGACATGTGACAGAGAAAGTGCACTTTTTAAAATTTTGTCAATTTGTCAAAAAAGTATTTTATAGAGGGACATATTGTGCCTTTTCTATTCTGTGTATCAGCAAAACATTGATTTTTATGGGCGTAAATCAAGATTCTCACATGGTAAAGAAAAGACGCTTTTCAATTTATGGGTTAATTAATTCAAGTTAGTAAATTAATCAATCATTTTCATTCCTAAATAAAAGGAGTGGCTCATAATATAATAATGCTAACAATAATACATAATAGGCAAATATTTGTAGTTTTTTTTTAATAACAATGGTGGTGTGCTCACTACTCCCCCTTGTGTCCTGGAAGTTTCTCGTGTCGTTACTAGGTCTCTTTAGTTCTTTTTGTCCCCACATAAATATAAAGACTCTAAAACATTATTCCTCTTTTTTCTTTTTAGATGTAATATGCTTTATCCATAAAATAATCTGAACAAATGTTATTGATAAACCCTCTTCTAAACCCTCTTGGAGCTTGACAGTAGATATCAGCGTACCAACAATGACCTTTAAACCGGGCTGGTGGTTATCGGCCATCTTCATCTAAAGTGTCAGTCCAACCGGTTAATGCACAACGAGCAAATCAGCTATGATGACCGTGTCTGTCATTAATCTGTTCAGTTCCTCCCAGAGCGGAGGCTCCGATTTGCATATCTGCTCCTGGATCTATTCTTTTATGCTGGAAGCTGATAATTACGGTTCAAGCTCGGTCCGTCGCTCTATTAGTGAATGAATGTGAACTGCCGCTCGCTCCCAGGCACAATGGAATATTATCACTCCACAGACATCTCGAGCGCACGCACGC
>CAAE01015032.1:484643-512215 GCA_000180735.1 Tetraodon nigroviridis | reverse complement strand
GCTGTATAATTACGTTTCAAGCTCTGTCCGTCGCTCTATTAGTGAATGAATGTGTACCTGCCGCTCGCTCCCAGGTCCATCATATGGAATATTAATCTCTTCACAGAACATCTCGAGCAGCACTGCAATCGCAGGAGCATCGGGTTTATTCAAGCCTGACATTGGCTTCAGCACCATTTCATCTTTATAACACACAAATGGCATTTATACAATCAGGTGCGATATGAGTGACAGGACAGCGGAGGTGCTTCTAATATCACATCTGAGGAGGGGATCCCTGCTCTGCCTGCTGCCAAATACCGCCCCTGTACTCAGCACGAGGGGAGAAGATTTCATCTATGAAGCCTTCTGACTGGCTGTGACAGCCCAACACAAGCTGAGCAGCTACGGACAAAGAGATAGAAACAGTCAGAGCCCATCTGAGAAGATTGATGTTCTCCAGATGTGATCATTCAAGATGAAGAGATGTCAAGTTTCAGACCTCAGCCCTTAAAACACCTGAAAACCTGCTTCCAGACCTGATACGAAAGCTGAAAAAAGCCCTGTATTTTTTATAGGTTGCTCTAAAGTATAGACTGCAGCTTTTTGGGAAATGTATTTAAAAAAAAAACCCAAGACCAAAACCACACATTTCATCCAGAAATGCAGGTTCTAATAATAAGATCAATAAAATCTAGAACAACTGGATTTTTAGGTGTCAGGTATGAGAACGTAACACATTAACAGTTCAGCTACACAAGAAAATAAACATATGAAGGGGAATGAAATGGCAAAATTAGCATAACAAGCTTGCGACTCCAACAAGCTAGTTACTGGTTAGCAAGTTTGGCAAAATCTCCATCATTTTCCACATCACTGAATCCAGTGAACTCTTCATCCTCGATGAAGAGATTTTTCTTTTGGAGGCTTGTGTGTTCAGTCTTTCTCAGTTGTCTTCAAGTTAATGTTTAACTTATTTTCCAGCGGTACAGGAGTAGCACATACTCGTAGTTGTCCTGAGCCTAGAGCGCCCTCTGGCGGCTGTAGGTCGTCAGTCTGAATCACTACATTTTATATTCATAAAAGGCACCTGAGTATAAATCGCAGGAGCAGCCAGATTATGAAAAAAGGGGCCATTATAATCTGGAAAATACAGTAAATAGGAACCAAACGTACACACACACACACAAACACACACACGCAGCAAGACTGTCCTACCTGTTTGACATCGTAGGCAAACAGCACGTATTTCAGATCAGGAGAGACAGAATATTTGGCCACATTAAAATTCACCTGGAAACAAAGAAGAGGAGAGTCTTGGCTGCAGGTCGGAGCTGCCTCGTCCAGCCAGACAGGTCGACGGGTACTCACAAAGGTGGTGTTTGTCAGGATGATCTCCGTCTCGTTGGTGAGGATGTTGAACTTGATGACGTGGCCGTCGCTGTTTCTGTAGATGATCTCAGAGTCTGCAGAGGCAAACGGAGCGGAAGCGTTAGGAAAACGTTCCAGGAAAAAAAATCTCCGACAGAAGACTGAAGTGAACGCAGAGCTGCAAAGGTGCCATTTTCACCGTCCTTTCTTTGTCTGACTGTTCCCTCAGCTCCACTTTGCATTGCTTTGATGCTGAGTTGTTAATCTCCGCTGGATTCCCAGCGTGCGCCACCACACAGGGAAGGCCTTCATTCTAATCTTCTGTGTGAACTCAGCTTGTTCTGTTTTGAGGAGAGCCGGTCGTGTGTCACCTCCGGGGAATCGTCTTTTGTAGCCAGCTCGATTGTTGGGACGTGACAGCTTTGTTTGTTTTGTGTCGGAGCCAGACGTTCAGAGCGGCGGCCCGCCTCGGATGTGGCGGTGCGACGAGATTGATGGCGCGGTTTTGTGTCAACACGACGGCTCGCACAAACAATTCTGAGCCAAAACATCAGCATTTCCAGGCTCACCGCAGCAACGACGTGTTGTCACCACGTTGTCAACATGAATACTTTATAATTGGTTAAAAACTGGTCAAACTGAACAATACCGGTTAGCACTTTTGAGACAGGCGGTTGGTTGACGATAAGGTTCTTTGTTTCACGCCACTCCGATCCCTCACCTTGACCCACCAAGACCACGAAGGGCGACTCAAAACAGGCGTCAGAGCAGTGAGAGGAAAGAATGTGTGCAGCTGGCTGGAACGGCCTGATCTTTAAAACATCACCAGAGGTCTCTCCTCTGCTCCGCTCTTGTCTCCCTAAATAATGAAATGTTCATGCTTGAAAAAAGAACGAGCTCAGGCTCTAATGTTTAAGTAATGTTCTACGTCTGTAATGGCATGAATAATGGAAGAATCCGGCTTTTTCCTGCCGTGCTGAACTCTGCAAACCTGCCGGGACTCTCGTGCAATCAGAACTGCCTGGAAGGTATGCACGAAGGAGAGGAAGAGGAGGAAGAGCACGACGCCTCCAACAATGAGATTTGGTTTTAGGGATTTAGGGATTCAAATGTACAAAAAAAAAAAAAAAAGTGCGGCCGCCTGTGGGCCGTCACATCGAGGCCACGCCCCCCGCCACCCAGTCATCACACCAGGTCGGACCTCGAAGGTCAGACATTTCACCTTCACATCTGATCAACACAAACAAATTCCTATGTTTGCCCCACAAACGGATGAAAATCAAAGGCGGCAGCTTTGTGTGTTGATTTCAGATAAATTGATTGAAATAAAGCGGCTCTTTTTCTTTCCCAGGTGAAATTGATCAGGCCTGAAAGTCACGTTTCATATTGGCATCACATCAAGAAGAAAATGATCCACCATCGTCTCAGAAGTGCTTCAATTTGGAGCCAACAGATAATAACCACACAAAGAAACAAAAAACCTTGCTAAGGGATTCTGGTCCCTTTTCCAGCTGCTTAATGCGCCGAATAAATGCGATTTGTGTGGAAGACGGTGCAGTAATGCTGCAGATTCCGAGGGAAGACATGAATGTCGCTCACAGAAATACTAACACTCGGCACCGGGAGCCCGGGGAGCTGGAGCGGGTCTGGGTTACTGAGGTGGGGAAAAGGCCGCAGCAAAACAGCCACACGGGGCTGCAGCAGCCAGCAAGGCTTCGTTACACTACCCTGCCGATCCCTGTGTTGGTCCATCCACAAAAAAAAGGCCCAGACTTCTGATTGCGTTGAATTCCAGCAGTGGAAACTGGACAGCTACAGGATGTGTGACAAGGTTGTCGGTGCGACGCTCAGAACAGAAGAGACAGAAAAACCTGGCTCGTATTCGTCAGCTGACTGCACATATTTTGCAGGCTGGTTCTTGCCGCAGCGGCAGAAAAGTCCCGACAGGTTGTGATTTAATGGACAGAACTGGGTGCATGCATGCAGCTGCAGCTTCTGTGTCGGGCAGAAACAAACGGAAGCCTTTGCTCCAGCCAAGCAGCCGGAGTCGGAGCCCACGTGGGAATTCAGGGCCAAGCCTCCGAAGCAGAGCCCGCCATAAATGATTCAGGCACGCTTGCGTAATGCCGGAATGCTGCGTCTGCAGTTTCAGAGCTTTCTCTAAATGTCACAACTGGTCAAGCTCACAGCCAGCTTGTTAAAGACGGAGCAAAAGTGCACGTGCTGGCAGTAAATACCGCGAGCTGGAACGCTCTTCCGGGCGTTAATGTTTAATTAGAACGACCGGTTTATCCTCGGTTCAACATCAGCCAAGAAGAAGAATCCCTTTCATGGGCGCCCGCAGCAGCTCTGCTTTATCTATCATTTTTAATCTGCCAGAGAGCAGAGTCACATCATTGCAACGATTAGCAAAGTAACAGCCTGAGTGGTCTCCACACTTCAGCTCCGCCAGCGGAGCGTGGAGGATTTTTGCTAATAAAGCTGGAATAAACAGAGCCGGACGACTGGAACCAGATTAATGACACACAAGCTCATTTGGAGCTGAGTGACAACAACACTCAGGATGCTGAGGAGGGTTCTCAGCCTCCTCCACTCCAGAAGGAGTGGATGTTGATTCCAGCGTTAATGTGGGATTTAAAGAGTCTGAACGCTCCAAAAAACATTTCTGACTTCAGTCAGAGCCAACTTTTCCTCCCCTGATCCATCCAGCTCAGCAGCAGGTCTGCTTCGCTGCTGCGGCGCACACTTTAGTCACGCTGAGCTCCATCGAGAGCTCCAGATCAGCTTTTCTACGGACACAGCGTTTGGCCAACTGCTGCTTTTCCAAGGTCAACGACGGTGGAGGGACTTGATCTTTACCACGAAGAAAAGAACATGTTAGCAAACTATTTACTGTAACTGTGCTACAGTTTTAGTCTCCTCACTTCAGAAAATAAACTGGGTCATCCATGGATGCTATAGAACAAAAGTAGATGGATCCACGTAAAAATGTAACTCCAATTAAATTAAAGGTGCTTTAGGACCTGGTGTGTAAAGTCTAGAGTCACCCAGTGGTGAGTTTACAGAAAACAAGAAAGAACCAACAGGAGTCTTGTAGGTGCTGCTGATAAAGACATTTCCTTGATTACTGAGAATTTATCAACAGACCATCCAGAATTGTTGTAATTGACTTGTTTAGCCTGTGTGCTTTGGCCACAGGCCGTGCACATGAATCAATATTTGTGCTGCTTCAGTGATTCCTCAAGTGCACGTAAGACATTCAAAAGAATCTTAAGCATGATCACATTCAAACATTAATTAGCCCTGTCCATAAAAGCTAATGTTCCTATTTCATCTCCACTCATTTCAATTTTTCACCCACGCAGCGCGCTAATGATGACACGCTGCATTTCCATCAGAACTGCAGATAATTCACCAGCCTGAAAAAGGCAAACGGCTGTTCCAGGAGTCCGCACTTCTGGGTGCCTGACACCGACCCCGGCTCAACACGTTTCTGACCCCTGAACTAGTAAAACAAAAAAAAGAAGAAAAAAAGATTAGGTGGGAGCAGTGTGCTCTGCCATCACCGCTATGCTTCTGAAGTATGAAAAGGATTCTGAGTGTGTGGGTGAGAACGCGTGAAGCCCTAACGGGATCTAACATGATCTCCATTTTATTCTCTTCTCCATCTGAAACAATGGCAACCACAGAAGCAGAGCGCCTCACAAGGCCCTCAAATCTCTTTAACATCAGAATCCTCATTTAACGCTGCTCCTTGCAGTCAGCAGCTCTGAAGGAAGCCTTCGCTTCCTTTGTGGCTCAAACAGCAGGAGTGTCTTTATCTCAAGGTCTCTCATCACTAGGTCACCTTACCTGCACTTGCTAAATGCAGTAACATCACGCGCTAAAGCTAACGCATGTTTCAACCTGGGCAAAACTGCGGCGGCAGGTGATCACAGATCGAGATCACAGGCTGCAGACATGAAGCAAATTCTAACAGAATGTACAAAGTTACAGCTGGGGAGGGTAAAATGGGGTGTTGTCAGCACTGGGACAACTGCACTTCTGGGGCTCTGGTTGATAACAAAACCATTTAGCTCGTTCCTTTAAATCAGGTGTGATTAGTGTGGAAAGAGATTATCCTGCTGTTGATCCAAAATCATGATTATTTTAGTCACCTGAAGTTGTCAGTGTAATAAAAAATCTGTCAACATGATTCCAGTTTAAAAAAACAAAGACAAACAAAAAAAAAAACATAGCGGCATATTTAGCATTTGTGCAGTTTTATTTTTACTGCAGCTCGCCAACAGGGGGTGTAGATTAGCGCAGCTTTTGTCCTCCGCCATTTTTGCTGTCCGTTTATGCGTCCGCTGCCCCACAACATGGTGAGGAGACTTTAATTTGGTCAAGATGAATTAAATATCTTCTGCTTGTAATCATGGGGTAAATAAACAACCCCAGACAGTTGAAAGCAGAGAGGTGCGGGAAGATCTGCTGCACTCTCCAAAAGATGAGCATTAATTCAGACTGAGCTGTCGTGGCCGCTTTGTTTTAATTAGTGCGCTGTCAACGCGTGGCATTTGTTTCATTATTAATACACCCTCTCGTCAGAGCTGAGCAATTCCCTCAGAGCCGAGCGACGAGAGCATCATGGGAGCTCAGAAGACGACAGCGCGGCTGAAGTTCCCATGACGTCTCACAGGTAAAGTGGTGGCGCTGCCACGAACCTACAGCAACCCTCAATCTTTGAATCACTCTGTAGGATTTTTGAGTTAATCCATAAAAAAAGCACAAATAGCTATAGCATAGCTATGCTAGCTAGCTTTTTGTTAACTAGGCCTACGCTGCTGGGGACACCGGTTTCTACCCTAGCCCTCCTTCTGTAAATACTATTCTAGTTTTTGTAGTATTGCTGTCAGTTGCTGCTATAACAAGCAAATGTGTTTGAGATAAATAAAAGTCTGCTTTTCTATTCTCTCTCTCTCTCTCTCTCCCTCCCTTTCTCTTTCTCTCTGTATCTTCCTGCAGGTCTAGTGTCCCCAGACCTTCATGCTATGACAAAGCCAGTGTCTGCTGTCAGCACCTGCCTACGCTGTTCCCTTTTTTATAAAAACCTGCCTGTGCCCTATTAGGTGTATTATGTTTGCTATGTTTGCATATTTCTTTCTTGTTCTCTCTTTCCCATACTCTCTATCCTGTTTTCTTCTTCTTCTGGGCGTTCAGCAGGATGGGTCCTCCTTGTCAGCCTGGCCCTGCTCAAGGTTTCCTTCTGTTAAAAGGGAGCTTTTTCTTGCCACTGTGTTTATCTGGGGGTTCCAGCTCTGGGTTTCTGCCTCTGCAAAGCACCTAGAGACAATTTTATTGTAAAAGGGGCTGTATAAATCAACTGAACTGAATTGAACTGGCAGAGATACACACAGCTATACACAGCTTATATAGATATACACAGCTTGGCTGTTTCTGTTGTTGTATTGACCCAACAGTCCAATTTTCATCTCATTTACATCATTTATGTGCAAACTGTTCTATTTTTCTCGCTGAGACCTATAAAAAAATATTTGTTTGTTTCTAAAAAATGCCGATAACACTAATCTCCTGTGAAAAGATCATAAAACGTTGGGCAAAAGTCTCAAAGCAATCGAAAGGTTGACCCTAGGAGTGCAGGTTCGTTTTGAAGGTGACTTTTTTTCTTATTCAAAGAAGACCAACGTTTTAAACGTGCAGCCATCGGCCACCAGGCGCTGGTGATGTCAGGGGATGTGAGGCGGTTGTGGAACGAGACACTATAGTGGCTCTTCTGTCCCACAAAGTCTATATTTAAACTGGCCATGTTTAATTCAATAGCAGCCATCCTCATTTTGCACGTGGCCCCGAATGTGAGGGGGAGCGTCAGATGTACTGAGGACTTAATGAAGTGAAATGTCACAGCCCTGTGGCGGGGTTGTGCAGGTTATAGATGTGATATGAATGTCACTCCGTAATGCACCGGCCTGTATAACCCAGGGGATGGACGAGAGCGATGAAGAAGACTGCAGATGAATCTGCACCAGGAAAGACCTCTGCTGGCCAGAGACACAATCCAGTTCAAACGAGGAAAATTTGCCCACAGCCTGGTAGTTTTAGGGCTTTCTTAGGCAAATCCACATTTTTAATGCATAATAATTAAAAAAGGATGTTTTTTGCATGCTTTTTGCATCACACTTTCAGTAAACCTGGTCATTATCTTGAAATGGAGGAATGAAAATGTGTCTGTGGTCAATATATTCTCCTCCAGATCATTTGGCATTAAAATGAAAACATTGTATTCCCAAAGCGTCTGCGTTTGCAGGAAGAACTGGGACAGCAGTGGGAGAGCACAGACCTCCGACAAGCAGCTCATTTCCTCACATATTGTGACTTCGGTTAATCTGAGAGGCAGCGAATGTAGAGGGGAAAACGTCATTTCAGACAATCTGAGATTATGGCGACCATATAATGAGATTCCTGGAGCGTTTGTGAGGCTAAGATCCTCCAAAGCTGCATCATTTTCGGCATGTTCAGTGAGATTAGAGTCAAAAGCGAGCGAGCGGCTCCAACTGCAGCGCCTCTTTGGCTCTCTGTCACCATCTCCACCTCAGGAGGGGTCTGTAGGCAATTCATCCCGTCTTCATGCTGAATAACAACAAGGGCGCTTCACCAAAACCATCCTGGCAGATTTCACCTGGTATTAGCACCCTCAAATATGAGGGTGAGATGAGCAGCAGTCTGAGAGCTGGATAAAACTCCCTAGAGGGGATGTTATCGCTAATGCTAACTGGTTTGTCCTGGTCTTTCAATGTGACTGGAAAAATCAGAGCCTGTTCTGCTCAGACAGGAGCAAATGAGCCAAGAACAAGTTCATTTAAAGCCGTTTCCACTAAACTGTTCCGACACCTTATCTTCTAATGCCAAATGATAAAACAAAGATTGATGCGTGATCTGGAAAACAAAGATCTGCTCCTCTACGTCAATTTTAACCGACACCAACAGGAAACAGGACCCTCTCAAATTTAAAGAGAAGATGTTGGTAGTCTTGATGACGTTTGTCAGGAACCAAAACAAAACAAATGTTGTATCACACCCGTCCAGACTGGTGAACACACAGGATTTTGGTCTGGTCAACCCCTAATGAAGGTCCTTTATCCACACCGCAGCGCCACAGTGGACATATTTCCATAAGGACGCCACCGTAAATGAGTTAGCACCTGTTGGCAGCTGCCAGCCAGCATGTGCAGAGCCTCTTTTATTAAAATAGCTCTGGGGAGCGTGCTCCTCACACAGACCACTGACACTAATGGGTCTCTGTGTGGGAAATCAGCAGGGAGGAATATTTGTTCAGCTGCACGCCAGCACCAGCCTCAGGTTGATGCAGTGGGATGCAACAGATCCTGGCTCCGCAGGCTGGCCTTTTTTCTTCTTGTTTTTTACACCAGGCCTTCAAGTAAAGAGGGAAACCATTCCGCCTATGGGATAAGCGGCTGCATCTGTATCTACAGTCAGGAATCTCCTGACTGTAGATACAGATGCAGCGCTGGCACAGGGAAGGATTCAGTCCCTCCTTTATTCAGAATCCTCAGAGCTAACAAACAGGACGCCCAGTGTGGAGTCAAGGCGGAGGTAAATGAGAGATTCCTCTGAGCACGCAGTCGTACAAGAGTCACAAGTCAGCTACATGTTTGTCCTCAGGGAGCAACACACGTGTGTGCAAACAGGCTCTTCCCAAGCCTTTAAAGTTAATTCATGAAAGGCAGCAGAGCATGCCTTTGCTAATGAAGCCCTGCGAATGATGTTGCAGAGGCACGCAAGTGGAAAAGCAGCCTAAAAAGGATGCAATTTATTCTCTCGCAAGCACGTTTTCCAGCTACTGATCCATACGCTGAAAAGCACTTCACAGATCAATGGTGGCTGATGGTGACACGGCTGATCCTTTATTCCTTTCACACAGAGATTAGGTGGCGCAATCGTGTGGTTAATTATGGAAAATGAAAAGAAACTCAGTGGCCGTTTGTACAGTAACTCTCGTGGACCTGCAGAACTGTTCGGAATGTTGAAACATTGGCACTGTTGTTCTTTGAAAAAAAAAAAACCCTCGCTGAAAATTCTGATCAGACCAGAACAAACAGAACCAGATCTAAACACTGAGTTCCAAAAGGGTTAGCTTTAATTTAGGGAAATATCTCTGGTATTTGCTGAAGAGAAAAAGGGAAGTGCAATCTTGCTTCAATTAGGCAGAAAAACGCTGAATATATTTTGTATGTATTTTTACGAAGCTGGTGAAAACAAAAGAAGTCGCGTAAGGCAGCAGGAGGAGGGATTTATGAACCTGTCAGAAACCACCTCATAAATAAGATGAATGAGATTGAAGTGAACCGAGAGAATTGACGGCCCGAGCGGCTGATCAAACAAAGTGGAATGGTAATTTGTAGGAGGTAAACAATATTGACTGCTAAAGGCTCAGTAATGGATTTACAGAGATTACAGCAGAGCCGACCATTTACGGAGGTGAGCAATGGTTAGAACCAGAGCCGGAGTTTCACATCAATCACTTTTAAAACATTTGCTCATATATGAACCGTTTGCAACAGTTGGAGGTGTGACCAGCGCCCCCACAGGCCACTCCAGGAAAGACAGCACAGCGCCAGCCCATTTTCTGCTGCCAGCCGTCGCGTTTGCCTTTAAATGCGAAATAAAAATCTTTCCTTCAAAAGATATTCTTTCATATGATGAAATATGTGGCAGAAGACTCAACTGAGAGAGAGGAAGCGGCCGCGCCACCAATGTTTACGACAATGACAAACAAAAAAACACCATCAGAGTAAGATCAATGTGAGGTGTGTGTGAAAATATTTGAAAAACCTGTTTCTGTCCTCCTCGATGTCATCCTTTGACTGGATTAGTGGATTATCAAGGCCTTAATCTGTCAGGATGGTTGATCTTTTTTACCCTTGTTCCTACTTACCTGTCCCATAAGGAGGCTAAA
The DNA here is from genome assembly GCA_000180735.1 of Tetraodon nigroviridis. Taxonomy (NCBI): domain Eukaryota; kingdom Metazoa; phylum Chordata; class Actinopteri; order Tetraodontiformes; family Tetraodontidae; genus Tetraodon; species Tetraodon nigroviridis. Next base: position 501,888 of record CAAE01015032.1, on the reverse strand, counting down.
ATTTGTTAAGTTAATAAAATTTAAAGACATTTGGACTCCTGTCTCGTAAAACCCCACTAAAACTTTTAGTATTTATCCATTTTCTTTAACTTTCTGCTGGTTTCTCTTTTCTTTTGAACTTGAGTCACACAGCCTGCAGAAATCTCCACATTCTCTGGGCTCAACTTGAAATACATCCACGTTTGCTTTGATTTACTCTCTCTCCAGAGAATTTGCGGTCTCATCTCTTGTCTCATTCTCTCATGGATTCCACATGCAACTGTCTCAGTATACTGTCTCTGACTTTACTTTCCATCTAAATTTACCTGAAGACAACAAATAAGAAAAAGGGCCTTGTGTTTACCTCGTTCCTTCTGTGTAAAGGTCAGTCTTGACCTGAGTTTTAAACTGCATTTTCTTAAAAACAAAAACAACAAAAAGAGTTTGTGGTGACTCACTGATGTGTTACCTGAGGGGTGGAGAGTGAGAATGGGCGGGGCTGACCTGAAAGGGCGGGGTCAGTATGAGAAGGCAGAGACTAGCCCTAGAGTGTCATGGTTTGGGAGGAGACGGTACACAAGAGAGAGGCGGGTTGCTAATGTAGCTGCAGCCAAACAGGACTGTTAATTACGCCATTTTGACACTGAAGGCAGAAATCAGCAATCTTCAATGTAAATTAAAACAAGGCCTCCTGTCACAACACTTTGGCCCATTTTATGTCATCAAATGCTCAAAAGTGAATCAAAGGCAGGAAAAAAAGTGTGATGAGATCAATCGAAAAGACTGAAATGACCAAAGCAGTTCTAGTGCAGTGGCATTACGAGGCATTTAATGACCTCCTGGACGTTTTAGTGGCCTGAAATAACCGCAGGCTGCTGCTGTCCCAGACTCAAATTCACACAGTTCTGGTCCAGAAGCCAGAGGCCTGTCTTTTTTTCATCTGGGCGAGTCTGAAAGACCATCAGAGGAAGGATGAGCTATTCAGGAGACAAACTAACCAGGTGTCTGAACCGTTTCTGTCGGCTTCTTTTGATTCAAAGGAGGAAGCGGCTGTTCTCTGAGCGCCATCTGGGCCCTGACCTCGGAGTATCATTATCCCGTTAATGTACATTTCTCAGAGACTCGTCCACGTTTAGACTCGCTCTCTGCGGACTTCCCTCCAACTGTCCTCTTTACGTTGTCGCCAGGCTGCATTTTGTTTTTCTTCCATTGTCTCTGAGAAGAAAAAGGAATTGTTCTCCTCTATTGCCAGGTAACATTTAAACAGAAATTAACCACATGTGAAATCTTTCCTCTGGGATAGAAGAACAAAATGGGGACAGATGTGTGAACCCTCCTCATTAACAGGGTTCAAACCAGTATTTTTTCAACAAAATCACTGAAACACTAATGAGCAGTTCTGTTTGTCTCTGCAACAATGAGGAGACATCATTGATTTGTTGGTTTCTTTTAAAAAAAACTGCACCAGAAAGTGTTTTTTACTGGTTTTAGGAACACTGTGCCCAGTACTGCCCCCAACATTTCTGAGTCTGCAACATCTGAATCACAAACACATTCATCCCGCTCAGGGTTAATCTCAGATTGCAGCTCTGCTGCTCAGAATAATTTATCTGAATAATAAACCTGCCACAGTTCATTCAAATCGTTCTAAGGTTTTCAATAAAATAGCCTTGTTGACCAGCAGGTCAACAATATATGTATTTAGCCAGATATTGAAATATTCTCTTGGCCTTTAGCCGCCATTTGTTGGAGCATAAGATGCTAATGTCTCATCAAAGGCGAGTAGGATGAATCTTTCAGCACTTATCTGATCAGAAGGAGTTGCAAGGTTTGCCGACCGAGTGAGGCTTCATGCACTCAATCTCATGATATACCAGCTCGGATTATCTTTAATGTTGGCACAGCTGAAAGACTGAAAGCCATCACAGCTCCATCTGGGGAAGAACGATCTCATTGTTGCTCCAAATCCAAGTGATCAATCTTTCCTCTCACCCGTCCGTTATCTTCCCCCATTTTTCTGGGGTCTATTTTGCCCCATTTATCCACAAACCAGCTCCAAAGCCGACTTCGCCGACTGCCTCATTGCCCGGCAGCAGCGCTGTGTCCCTCCAGTCTAAGGTCAGCTCTGTGGAATGAGAAAGCGTTGGGAAGATAGTGGGAAAATGTCACCCGGCATTGAAATATTGATGGGCAAAAAAGCCCTGACTGCCGTTCCTGCCTCAGGCTTCGGAGCGAGAGGCGCTCGGTTGATGGGCAGAGGAGAGAAACGGCAAAACAAACACACCATCTGCAAGAGCGCAGACAGAAGGACGGTATCCATCCCCCCGTCTCTAAGCTATCCTTATCTTCTCCCTCCCCCTGAGCAAACCATAATCAGATCCTTTCGCACTTCACTTCATGTGGTTGTTTTCCAACCAAAGCCTTCCAGGCGCAAGATACCAACTGCTTACAGCAAATGAGGAATCAATAGGATATAAATAAGGAGAAAAGAGGCGAGTCCGAACCCAGTTCAACTGATGCGAAGAGTTCGGCCTCCAACATGACAGCCTCGGTTAAAACAGCCTGATCACCAAAGTGGAGACCCTGACAGAGACAAAAGCACCACTGCTTCAGCAGAGCACACTCATTTAAATGTGGCTCGAGTCAAGTGAGATTTAAGGTGTGTTTTGTAGAAACACGCGCACCAAGTATTTGACAGGAGATACAGGCAGTTTAACAGGCTGTCACTCAACCTGCTGAATTATTCAAGAGGGAAACTAAGTGTGTGACAGTCTCTGCAGAGCACGCAAGGGCTGGTGATGGTTCTATCTGGAAAACAAGCCTCATTAGGGCCAAATTTGGAACTTCATCAATGCTAACGCTGCATGCCAGCGTTATTTCAGTGGACTGCCAGGCTGAGGCACACACCGGCAACGGTTACAGCCGCATTAACAACCACATAATTGAAACCTAAAAAGCAGTAAGATGTGTCGTGAAATAGTCCCAAAGCTGAGTGGAAGACCAGGCACGACAGTAAACTGAATATTTGTCTGCATTAGCATAGCTAGCATCAGAAGACAAAGCGCTTCTGCTCATAGCAACACCTAAATCTTTATCTCAGATAAACACCTAACTTTGTTTGGATTCTCCTACCGGCAGCTGGGAGGCTGTGGTTGGACTCACCGTTGATCCATTTGGCCTCAGGGTCGTGGACTTTGAACTCAGGTTTGAACAGATCCTCCACGGTCAGTTTGGTGTCGCTTCCAGCTTGATTATCAGCTGCAATGAAAACACACAAGCACAAAAAAACCATCGACGTCAAACATGAGACAGCATGAGAGTGCAGTTCTCCAAACCTGCAGCACACACACTCCCTGAGTGGGCAGAATCAATCTGGCGCACAAGACGACCTTGAAATTCACTTCCGCCGCCACAATTTTGATGTTTTCCCCACTTCAAAATCACAAAGTCACCTCTTAAAATCAGGTTAGAAGACTGCAATTACATTACGGTCTACTGCCTGTGGCGAAGGCTGCAAAACTAGCCGGAGAGGAAAACCGAAGATGAAAAACCGGCTTGAGGGACATTAAACACTGTCTTCTGAAAAGACAGAGCAGCCAAAACGTTGAGACATAAATTCAGATTCAACATGACGTGATTTCCCATATATGTAATTAAACCGCGCAGATATTCCTCTGGAGATTAGAGCTGAGGTTGAATATAATAGAACATGTCTGAATAGCGATGACTCCACCTCCCTCTGTGACCATGTGACGCGGTGTCCGTCCAGGGTTGGACTGCTGGACACTGGTCCTCAGCTGTCCTGTTACAACAGTTACTGAGACCAGCCTTTGTTTTATTTTACCTGTTTTTTAAGCCCACTGCTGATCTTTAAGCTTAATAAATTTACACCTTTATATCTATAGCTTTAGTCTATTCAGCAACAACTAAAATTAGGGTTGTTTTTAAACTGTCGCTTGATGGCTAAGAGTCTGAGAGAACAAACTCAGGCGTCAGATGGTGATCTGAGAATCCTTCTAGGCTGGTTTCAACATAAAACTGTGCACACAAAGACACACATGACATTTTCTATGCTCATTATCATGATGGTAACTGGCAGAGATCCTCGAGCTGTGGCAGCTGCTGCTCCTGGAAGTCTTGATTTTTCATTAGAAAATGTTACGACTTCAGCCAGAGGAGAAGCTGCTCCTTCCCAACCGTCAGCTGTGTGAATGGAACAGCTGCTGATGGTGAGGCCAAGTCGTTTTGAATGTCAGCCATATTGGCTTTCCTTGATAACTCCACACAGCACGTTTGTTTATGGAGGCAATGAAAGTCTAACCAACCGTGGAGTCCCCCGGGAGGGAGGTATCGCTGCCCGAGCGGTGGAATGATTCTGCGTCACACAAGACGTGATGAGCCTTTCCTTGTGTACAGGCTTGAGGAGTGGGAGAGTCCTCAAAGAGGCAGACATGTTTCACATATCTGGGAAGGTTTGATTTTAAGCTGTGCCAGCTTTTAAGATGCTGAAAGCTCCGCTTAGCATCACGAGAAGAAAAAGGAAGTGCTTACACCACCAAGAATTCTTGGAAAACGTGCACTGGCAGATTTCCAGGACTTTGGTGTGAATGCTGTGCTGTCAGGGACCAGGAAGGATTCCCAGTGTTACCTGGAGTGAGCAGGATGACAGACATGGTGATGAGGGAGCAGACCACCAAGATGACCAGCAGAGCGATGGCGATGCCTTTCCAGTTCCTCTGAGGAGGACTCACCCCACCCAGGTCCTGCGGAGAGAAAGCAGATCAGGTTAGAATTCTGGGAAAAAGCCAAACGCTCTGTCCTGCAGCCGGTAGCATTAGCATGCTAATCCGACAGTGGCCTTGTCTTGTTGTAATTCCACCTGTGCCACTAGGTGGTAATAGTGAGTGCTACAGCAGACAAGATAAAAAAGTTAAATGTATTTTTCCAAGAAGTAATTAGGGCTGCCTGAATCAGTGTGATAAAGTTGAGTCAAGCTAGCAGAAGCTAACACACTGCACTTTGATAATATACGTGTTTTTATGAGCGTTGGAAGGTTAAAAAAAAATAAAAATAAAAAAACTACAACTTGATTGATGTGTGTATAATGACAAACTACAGCAGAGTGGCTGCTCTCTATTTCAACATGAACAATTTTTTATCAAAGCTTTTTACTAATCGAATTTTTCAATTTCAGTCCTATTTACAACCAAAGCATAAGTATGATATTAGGAATACTGGCTGTAATTTAAAGCCTTCTTTGCTTAGAGGTTCATAGGGCAGATATTATTCATGCACTACGCATTATGTTGCTTTTTACATTTACAATTACAACTTTTACCAAAGGAAATGCGTCCAAATGCTTTCTGGTCCTAAAGCTTGGAAAATGGCCCGGTCTCGGATGTTTACTCCAGTGCTTCAAAACTGGAAAAGTGTTTGTGGGTTCAACCAGCATTCAAGGCTCAGCCGCCATCAAATTACACCTCCCGACCTGTGAAAAACACACATTTTGTGCAGGGCTGAGGAGCGGCTTGGTCCGCCGCTGAGCTGGATGTTGTGTGTGACGACCTCTGAGGCGGACGAGCTGCCACGGCCTTTACAGATAAGGGCGGCGGCGGGCATTTGCATTCAAAGACTCCGCTGGTCGGACTCAGAGCCGCGAGAGTGGCCGTGGAGGGCGTAGTGTGCGATATCATCTGCGGCGAAAAAGCTATTCACGTCCAACTGAAGCTTCTCTTACCAACAACACCATCCTCAAGTCCAGTATTAGAGGATCCTCACCTGGGTTTGGCTCCACATCTGCTGCCTCTGATAAGGTGAATTGCAATCCCCCACCCTTCCTCCCGACTCCATAAATTTCTTCTCACCCCAGCTCCTACTGGCCTTAATTACCCACAATACCCTGCAGGTGATGTACACTGATTACTGGCCATTAATCCTTGATTAGCTCCAGGGGAAAAATGATTTTGCGAAGATAAACAGAATCGACAGAAAAACAGACTTGTTATGGTTTAAATTTGTTCAACGAAAGCAGGAGCGTCTACACCTGGTAAGAGCAGGAACGTGGAAAAGTAACTTTTGAGCCTTTTCAAGATGGAAAGCTTCCAGTTGGGCTGGAATCACAGTGATATATATTTACATCACATGGTCCAGCCAGGGTATTTTTGTGCTTCTAGTCAGCAGAACATTGGCAGAATTTGCAGAAAAAAAGCTCACCTGGCAGATATGAGTCACTCAGGAACCGCACGATGAAGTCATCATCATCAGTCATCAGCCTCAATTTAGTAACTCACTTATGAGCAATAAAAAACAGTCAGAGAGATTTTTTTGCCTACTGAGTTCCTCTATAAAAGGGGTTAAGATGGAGGCAGCATAGCTCTGAGATCTCAGTCAGTGTTTACACGAGCAGGAGGAAGCGGAGCTGGACTGCACAGCCGTTGTTATATAAAGCAAATTAATGAAGAAATCTTTGCAGACTCGAGCAGCCGAGATCCGGAAGTTAGAGCAGGAGGCCTGCTTTAATCAGCTTCTTCTGCATACAATTCAATAATAGAAACATAATTGAATTATTTGTTTTATAAAAGCCACAGATGTGTTTATTTACATGCAGTTCTAGAGGAACACTATTGGAGGACCAGTAAAGCCCAGCAGGGGCTCCGGAACCCAGTCTGAGAACTAGCAAGCAACGCTCCTCCTAGTGGCAGCCTGGAAAAGAACACAACGCCCAAAGCTAAGCTGAAATTGTAAAAATTGAAGCTTCAGTCCTGTGGGGGTTTTCCCTCACTTGTGACTGTAGGTTTAATTTTACCAATTTTCAAAAAATGGTTTTAAATGATTTTAATACTATGTGACCCCCTCCTTCCTGGTCAGAATTCCTAGTCATCCCTGCTGAGGGTCTCCAGTCTGACCCTCCTCCCATCTCACTTCCATCACCGAGTGACTCAGCCAAGATGGTGATGAGAAGCTTTGTGTAATTAAATGGGCTGTAATCGTACCTGCCTGTCCCTGGGAGCAAACGCCATCAAACTCAATCAATACGATCAATTATTCATCGACCTAACGAGGCCGAGGAAAATAACGAGGACCCTTTGTTATTGGAGCAGCAGGGGGGGCAAAGGAGTGGACGTAATGGTGCTTCACAAACCAAGTAGCGCACATTCCTGCAGCACGGTCAGACCATTCCAGGTTATTTTCAATAATCAATGCCTGGAAGTCATCAGAGTCGTAATTCAGCCACGCCGACAACTGGAGGAGAAGTCCCCCGACACTGGCAAACGCTCCCTGGGTGAACATTCGCCTTTAGCCGCAAGCAAAGAGAAGCCGTTTCCTGTAATCACATCATCTGTCTTTGAAATAGTGAGAAAGCCAAAGAAGGCAGAGAGAAAACAATCTCAACGTGCACAAAAAAGAGCTCTCGCCGCTGAAGGGAGATGAGGACGACATTTAACCTGTTGTTGCTGCCAAAGCCGCAGTTTTATTCTCCTCCTACAGCCAAACATTCAAGTTTACTCAACAACCGCATTTGTACACGTTATTTTTGCATGTTTGCTGTTTATTTGCTATTTTTGAGGCTGAAAATTGGTCTTTTCCCTCGTGTGAACGGTAGTTTGTGACATCACTCTGAGAATAGATGACAGCCAGCTCACAAAATATGTCAGAGGCTGCTTTTATTTGCAGGATGACAAGTTTAAATGTCTATTTTGTGTTTTTTAACGTGAGTAAAACGTGACTAAACAGCATGAAAACACATTTAAATAGGGCAACAAAAATTTTACCAGATGCCAGAATAAAAGCAACGGTCCTGGCTGAAGACAGCAGGAGGTTGTCATGTTTTGGGGGGTGTGTGTAAAAACGCTCTCACACACACACACACACACACACACACACACACACACACACACACATCTCTGAATCATCATTCTTCTATTCAAATGGGGCACGAAAGATTATGCCAAAATCTCCAGGCTAATGTCGCCTTTGCGATGTTTGATTACAGCCCCCTGTTGTCTCCATCAGACCCGGCTGATAAGCTCCTCCCCTGACTGGCAGACGGCAGCACACCGCTGCCGCTTCTGCCACCACCACTGCCGCCGTTGCTGCCGCTCCTCCAGGCTATTTTTAGAGCCGTGCGCTCCCCCAGGTTTGGACTTTGACCTTGACAAACGACGGCAGCGTCTCAGCAGGCTGGAGATGAGGGGGGGCGAAACGCCGCCGCCTGGAACATCTCATTTTTGTTTGGTCGTGAAAATGTTTGTCCAGCCCCCGTGAATCCGCCGCGACTGTGTCGGGGTTGTGCAGCTCAGCGTCTCACATTGATCGACAAGCTAATTGGAAAAGCTCGGCTACCCGGTGTCATGGTGTTGCAGCACTGCTGGGGATAGCCCTGAGGATGCTGGCAGAGGCCTTCAGACCTCACGAGATCAGTCTCAATTAGCCACCGTCACCGCCGTATCGGTTTCAGATACACGGGGTGGTTGACCCACACGGAGGGGTTATGGCGCTTCATCATTACCAACACTGAGATGAGCAGAGGACAAGTTAACCCTCCAATCCCGAAACAGAGGCTGTATCAGAGTCTTCAGAGCCCACGAACGCCAACAGAATCATCTAAAGCCTCCATCCTCTGCCTTTCATCTGCTGCTGCATTACTGAGCAAAAGCTGCATCACTCTTGTTAGCCATATACTGTGGTTTGAGGTTTCACCTAGAAACATCCAGTCCTGATCTATTAAAACCGGGCTTCCGTGTCCGAACGCATCATAATTTATAATTACTAAATTACAGATTAGTGGCAGTCAGCAGAGAAACTCTAAACAGGTTTGTGTCGCTACAGACCTTCAACGGATTAAAAAACGCATTTAAAAAAACAAAACAAAAGGATCTTTAACAGATAATATAACAATGTTCATATTTAGACACGAGAAAAACAAACTGAACATGGAAACCATGACAACCGCAGTAGAGACTAAAATCTGTTTAATTTTTAGTTTTGAATTCGCCTCAGGACACCTGGATGCTTAAATGCACCGAGGCGCAGGAGAAGGTCAGCCTCAAACGCACTTAGGTTGGATTCTCTCTCTGAGTATCGGAATTGGAATCAAGGTATATTAGCCAAGAATATTCCGTAAAGTACGAGGTCCCGGATGGGGGTGGAGTCCTTTCCTTGTCTATACGCTGTAAATAAACACTGAAAGAGGATCGGCCACAGAAACTGGTCAATACGCCGCCGAACACATCTGTGGGAGACAGGAAATTGTCTTTGTGCGGTTGAGGCGCCGCATCCACAGAAAGACGGCTGAGGTCCCAGCGGGCCCCGAGCAATAAAAGTGGAAATAGAGCGATGGTGAGAAAGGAGAGTGGTGAAAGAGGGAACTCTGGAGCTGCAGGAAGGATGTGCTCAGGAGGGTGTTTCTCAGCTCAGGACACGTGCGTGTGTGTGTGTGTGTTTGGGTGTGTGAAAGCTTCATGATCATGCATAAGATGGACGATTGCTCTAGTTAACCTCCGCTTGTTCTTAAGGTCAGTGGGCGGAGTCTATCCCAGCAGCCATGTGATGAATTGAGAAAAAAAGACGTGTGTTACTGAAGCAGCCGGCCAGAAGCAGTGACTGCACTTCAAACTGATTGGGGGCCTTCGCAACTCGTGGCTCGCGTAAATGACGCAGATTTAGGGCACCCGAATGCAACACAAGACCTAACGTTGGAACTTTCCAGGAATGGGTTTGTCCGAGGAACTCGTGCATAGTCAGCGACTCTCCAGTTTTTCCACCAGAAAGATCCATCTAAGAGAATCATTGTCACTTTCCCGGAGATTCCCGTGCTGTAACACGCTGGCGATGGCACGTCTCTCAGAAGGAATAATAAAAGCATTCCTTTCAGGGCAGCGACGGGAAGGAAGCTAATGACATCCGACTGTCAGCCAGATCTCCGCAGATAAAAGCGCAACTTTGCGACAGTCAGCCGGAAAAATGTGACAGCTGTGCTCGTCCAGCATGACTGAGCGGCGGAAACACACCAGCGCGGAACGGTTGAGCCCCACCGCCGGTTCATGGCCGCAATCCAGCAGTCAGGCAGACGCAGCACATCTGGAGCAGCTGCTGGAGGCCCTCTGCAGCTGCTCACACCTTCAGATCCAGGAAACTGCTACCGCCACTGTGCAGCTGTGGTATCGATCAGGATGAACATAGCGTCCATGACTGATCTTCATCTCACTGGGGGCTCATTTTGGTGTTCGAGTAAGGTGGAGGAAGACATCTGGAAAATTTGCCGTAAAAAAGCCCCAGTCAAAAGCACTAACGGAATAAATCTGAACCAAGGTCTCCACCACCCACAGCAACACACAAACTATTATTAGATGTTCGGCAAGTCGGTAAATGATTCTGAAGGTAAACAGGACAGAACGTTGGGGGGGACAAGCCCTAGAAGTGTCCACGCTGGCAAACTCCCAGAGATGATTTTCAAACACCAACAGCTGAACAAACATGGTCAAACTCGGAGACAGATCTGGCTAAATGCAGCAGGAACACAGCCAGCGGCTGCAAACTGATCCCGATCAGCGCCCAGATAAATGCAACGCTGGTTATCAGACATGGATATTTCAGCCGCCTCAGACGCGGCTGGACAGTCTTTTCCCAGCGGTCTGATCCGTCTGTCCCAGAAACGCTTCTGGGCTTCATCTGAGCCGGGCTGATGGAAGGTCCAGTCCAGCCCGGCGTGCCAGCATCGACGAGGACGACCTTAACGAAGTCACTCCATCAGGGATTGATGATTAGCACTGCACACAACACTCCTCCATCACTCGCTGCTCCCCTCCTCTAATCCCTCCATCCCAATAGTTTGTGCATCGTCTCAATGGCCTCCATTTCTTTGGCGGCGTTCATCAAACGTGCGTGGATTAGAATGCACGATGAGCCTCCGCCTGGTCTTACAGCAGCCCCCGGTTATCTGAACACACAGGAGCCTCCTCTCCTTTATCCTCATCCCTTTCTCCGTTATCTCGGGTGTGACCGCAGTCTGTCTGCCGTCAGCGTCGCAGCCGATCATGCAAACTTTGTAATTGCCTCCATAATCCTTCGCAGGAGGGGACACGTGTCCCACGGGGCCCCGGACGCCTCGGGACACGCGGAGAGAGGCGTACAACACGAAGGTCGCCGCCGTGAATCAGCAACGTGGCAGAAAAGCCGCTGAGGAGGAGCGGCGTGAGGCTCCGTCCGCTTTTTAAACCTGAAACTGTAGCGTCTGACGCTCTTCCTGGCCTTGAGCTGTCGGTGCGTGTGGGATGAAGAATTCCTCCTCTCTCTCTGAACGGTGACTGAGCAGATTTCCAAGCGCTGCCTCCGTCTGAACGGCTTCAGCATTCACCGAGACGAGTGCAGATGTGGACAGAAGGTTTATCAGGATGACCTTATTCCACACTCACGCGCGGATGCGTCCGGAATCCTAATGGGCGGCTACAGTCTTCGATTCCGGTTCTTTGGAAGCACAGAACCATTTAAGCAGCGTTCAATCATCGCATCCTCAAAGAGCCAAAGCTTTCAGAGGGTTTGCTGTTTCCTGTTCTCAGCTGTTACTAACCAACCAGCCCATCGATGTCAGCTGACATTTGGAAAAAAAGATTCCGTGAAGCCAGAACGAACCTGCTCTTTGCACACTTTGATTAAAATCCTCTGATTGGTAACATTTTCTCTGCTTCTCTGTGAACCGATGCAGAAAAGAGGCAATGAAAGAAGCTCTGAGGTAGCGAAGGAGGAGTTTCCGCTGACGGTGTCTTTTCTTACTTCCATAATTACATCACAGCTTCGAGAGCCATCTTTTCTTTTCCACCATCACAAACCAGTCTTACGGCTCTGCTCGACCAGTTGAACGCAGACGCCGAGACTTAGCGTTGCTCTGATCTGCTCATCACTGCATCTCGAGATGAAGGACAAACCACGATGGTTAGTGAAACGCGCAAACGTGCTGGAGACAACTGTGTGGAAAGAGCCTGTCCTGCTTCTCCAAGCCTCACCCTAACCCTGCAACAGAGAAAGCAGTCGGAGCAGCTGGAGGAAAAGGTACAAACTAGAGGGAGGACGAAAGAGAAGCTTAGCAGACGAATGTTAGAAGATTAAATCCAACAGCTGCAAACAGACTCACAACATGTTGGTGACCTTGCTCGGCTCTTCAAGTCTAACAATAAAAGTGGTAAAGACGTTCTCGGGGAGCTGTAACTCCTCTCCAGTCCCTCCTCTCGCTAACGGCAGCCATGCCTGCAGGAGCAGATCCACCTGCCTTCCAAACCTCCATTTTGCTCCTCGGTCAGGAGCTCATCAGCAGCAGCCATCTGGACCTTCTCTCCATTAAAGTGAGCTGCAGTTTCCTGCGCCAGATCGCAGCAGGCGGCTCGTGCCGCCATGACTTCCTAGGAGGCGCTCATCTGCGTTCTGTAACGCTCTTTCGGCCCCAGCAAAGACGAAAACGGCTCCATTAGCGAAGCCAAAGGTCCCCGATAGCAGCCCTGCAACCGAGCGTGCAGAGGAGGGGCGGGGCTTGAAGGTCGACTCGCTGTCGGCCTTGGATATGCCTGTCTCCAGGAGGGAGCGGCGCCCTTTGCGAGGAGCCAATGTCAAACGGGTCAGTTTGAGCTCAGCTTTCGTTCTCGGGGGCTCTGAGCGACTCGAGCACCTTAACCTGACTCTGCACCAGTGTGAACACCAGTGCTCCCAGTTAGAGCTGGCTGGTCAAGGCCACACTCGCACAGGTCACTCGCAAAATCTTGATTCACATGACTCCGTGTATATTCTTCAATGACCACCCGGACTAGTTTCCAATAAAAGGCTTCGTTTTGTTAAAAATATGTTGGACAACTAGAAAAATTCTTTGGAAGAGGCTGTTTCGCTCCTCCTGTGTTCAGATCAATCTTGTCTTTTACTAAAAATCAATGAAAACACAGAAAAATCTGTTTTTTAATTACCTCATCTTATTAACCGTTGTTTTTTATTCATTAGTAAGAACGATTTAACACAAATACTGGCACATCACGGCCCTCAGGTGATACAAAGGTCCTTCTGTCATGTTTCCAGACAAACAGACTGTAACACACATTAGTGTTACTAGATAACAAATTTGGGGCCAGTGTTTCCAGCTCTGGACTGGAAACACTGGCCCCCAGCAGCCGCTGCAGTCTGAACTCTCACCACTAGAGGCCGCCTAATCCTGCACCCTGGAGCTTTCGGGTCAGTTTTTTCCTCCTCCCTCCTTCACTTTCTTCCTGCAGATGTTATTTAAAGCTGCTGTGGCGCGTTGCCCTTTCTCTAACTCCCTGGGCACGTTCATGTAACTTTGATGAAGAGTAACCCCGTTAAGAGCCTGAAAAGAGCTGCAGATTCTGGGTCGCCGGAGCCGGGACAGAAAACTAGCTCAGCTTCTGCCGCAGCACAATTCCTGCTGCTAGCAGACACGAAGGCGCAACTTCACCTCCATTAAGAATGGAGGTGGAACGCACAGATGCGACTAAGAAGACACTTTACAGCAGAGAGGTGTGTTGTTAAAGAATCACCATGAAAAGAAAGAATGTTCTTGTATCAGAGAGGAGTTTGGGCTCCAGAAACAGGTTTGAGGCGTTTAGAGAGCAAAATAAAAGATCTGAGCAGCCAGTCAATGACCGACTGTGGGGGCGAGAGAAGAACCTGGTCTGAGTCCTGCAAAGACCTCTGGGAGGACCAGGTCTGGGTTCTCCTGCCGTGGCAGCCTCCCCCAGCACTGACTGGGATTGTTCTGTTGGTTCCTTCTGGTTCCTGACGGAAAAGAACCAGAGCAGGGTTTTTTTATAGAAGGAGGGATTAATAATTGATGGAGGGGAAAGAAAGGCGAGGCCGAGGCAGAAACTCTGCCTAAACCTGGAGCCAGCTCTGCCCCGGTGGACCCAGTCTGGTCCTTCTATCTGTCCCAGCATGAAAAACCCGCACCCACGCACACTGATGACGTCATGGCAGCGGGTTACATCCACCTTTGATAAAACCCGAAAAACTGTTAAAGTGCGTTGCGCAACGGCGCGCGCAGGAAGGCGCGTCAGACGCGAGACGAACACCTGTGAGGTGGCGGCGCGTGCACGTTGACGTGAAGAGACGTGAATGGCGCCCGCGGGCGTTCACGGTGACCCGCAAATGGGCCGATCGATCGTCGGTGCCCGCACGTGCAACTTTAATCAACCTGATCAGTGCACGCGCGCAGAGTGAGAGCCGGTTTCACTTCGCCGCCCTGACAGCGAAAAACTGTCAGATCTGCAGAGACGTCGGAGGAGAAGCCACTTCGCGTGCGTGGGTAAAGTGGAAGAATCAGGCAAATCAAAGGGGAGAGATTGTCGCTGCCCACCTCGTCCTGCTGTGGCTGGCTGGCCCGCGGGGCCGGCGGCTCCTTGGTCGCTGTCATTGTAAACTCCGCTCTGGTCCGACTTGTTCGGTCCGAAAGGAAACACGGTGGCGGGTTCGTCCAGCCAAGAAGATGCGGGGAGGATGCGGCGGCGGCGGCGGCGGCGGCGGCGGAGGCGTCTCTCGGCTGCGGAGTCTTAAAGAGAAGCGGGGGAGTCGCGGGGAGACCGAGGATCCGTCACGACCGTGGGTCTGCGAGGGTCTGCGAGGCTTTGCTAAGCAGAAGGGCGGCAGAACCGCAGCCAGACGCGGACACACGCAGCAAGCCCCCCGGAGGCGTTCTCACATCCTCCCGCTCGCTGCCGCGCGTCTGCGTGGAAGAAGCGCTGCGCTCGAGCGCCGTGTGCGCTGTTTGGGGGGAATATGAGGAGCAGGAGGAGGAACGAGGAGGATGGTTAGGAGGAGGAAGGAGTGGTGGAGTGGTCTTGTGACGGTGTCCCCGGAGAGTGGGGGTGGCGTTTGCCGGATCCAACGAAGGCGAGCGCGGCGTGAGCGGGCGCGTGATGCTGCGCCGTAGCGACGGTCGTCACGAGCGCTGTCCGCGGTGCTGCAAACTGCCGCGTCACCGCGTCCGCCGCGGAGGAACTTCACCTGTCCGCGGCTCATTCCGCCCTAGATGGCAGGTGTGGGCGCGAAGTGGGAGGAAGCAGATCACAGACGCAGGGAAGGCAAATGTCGCTCATTAGCATGATACAAACAATAATAATTCAACTAATCTAGTGGAGTTAAGGTTTCTCCTCCTACCACGAGTCATCATGTCAAGTTCCATCCGTGTTCCACCTGTACAGGCGAGTCGTCCGCTTGTATTAAAATAAAGGCACAGATCGATCTGTTTGCTCCATTTTGTGGAAAAGGATAATCAATCCTGTTTGAGGAGGTGGTTGGTCCTGAGATTGCCTCCAGCGCTTTCTGCTCTGTTGTGGCAGTAATTGAGAATCAAAATAATTCACTTGGCTGGGATATTTTTCCCTCTTTCTGAGAGATCTCTCTTCCTCCCATGCATCCATATGTAAGGTCTCTGATGGAGTTTCTGTTGGCGTTTCTGTTTTTTAGTCAGCTTAGGCCAAATTAACCTGCTACGGTAGAGTTCCCTGTTCCACCTGACAGCACAAAGACAGAAAGCCTGGATTTTATTAGAATAAATCAAACTGGAAAGGTTGTGTCAAAGTCGTCAAGTTGGGCTTTTCCAAGTTAACCTTTTAGGAAAGCTAAAATATAAAAAAAAAAAAGAGTAGACCATAACAACTCTGACCAACCAACAGCTGCATCGATCCGAGGGTTTTAGGCCATGTTAAACTTTTATCCTTTAATAATTAACTTAGGAATGAACATTTAGGATGAACAGCAGTGAAGCTGCACGCAGATGCTCTTTCTGTCAAACATTTCCTGGAAACCACAGCCGTGACCTTCATATTCCACTGAGGCTGGATTATTGACGTTGTGTCTTTGAATGTCTCTGGCCCTCTGAATGTCAAGAATGGTGCATGATTGCAAATTCACGACGCAACAAATGTGCAAATGTTGCTTGAAAGCATCAAGGTCAACAAAAGGCTTTCCTGCACTGAAAAACACAGCTTCCTCTTTAGCGGATGTGCAGAGAACATTAGCAGAGCGCACATTAGCATAAACTCCTCTTAACCTTTGCTTACGTGCACCACTGTCTGAGGGACTAATGGTGTTTGAAGAGGGACGTATTTGATCTGCTTGAATGATGAATATGGCTGATAACCTTCTGTGGACTGTGCCCACTTTGGTAAAGGTTGCGTCTACACTAATTAACCTTATTTAGCATGTTAGCGAACTCACAGATTCGAGGTATCACAACGACAAGTGTCGCTAATGTGGCTGAGTAAAAGCAGGTTAGCCTGTAAATAACCAAGATTAGCTCGGGGCACCATGACAGGCAGAGAAATCCCTGTCAGTCAGGATCAAGCTGCGTTTTCCCAAACATCGAGATTACCGAGCACTTCTGGAAGCACATCGCAATTTGGGTTTGCTAATTAAGCTTGTGTAAAGCCATGACCGTCCCACACTAGAGATGGCCTGGGCAACAACTGATTATTGAGCTGGCCTGTCAAACCATCGACCGGATTGATACAGTATTTATCTGTCACGCTGTCAGACTTCTCTGGAGATTCCCCACAGACTGAACGCTAATCCTCAGGCCCTGTCGGGCTCACACATGAGCTGTAAAAACAAGCAAAACAAAAAGCAAAAAAAGCTTCAAAACTGAACACAATTCAGAGAAAAATACAAAAAAATAAAGAATGAAAGATTCAAAACTATGGAATTCCCCCAAATCTGCTTTGATGCTCCTCCTCAAGGTCAGCCTCTACCTGAAAAAGGATATTTCATCTTTCAGGTAAACGGCGGCAGCCGCCAGCGAGCGCGAGAACAGACCAGAGCAAAAGTGCTGAAGTTAATCTGATGGTGAAATAGTTGAGTGTGCTGGAGCCCCCGAGCCAGCGGAGGCGGAGGCAGACGCAGCCGAGCGCCGCATCGGCCCCCCGGGGAGCGGTTTTGCTGAGGTGTCCGCTCTTGATGAAGTATTGATGAGCCTGGGGCAGACGTTCAGGACGTCCACGCCAGCGGTGAAAGTTTCATGAGCGTGTTCCAGCGAGGCCGAGCTGCAGCAGCCTCGCACGTACACACAGGTAATAAGCGTGTTATTACAGCAGCTGCCAGCACCGACATCAGAGGAGCCTCCACACGTCCACACACAACCACCTCCGTCTGCCTGGTCCAAGCCCCGACATCATTTAACACCCATCTGTCCCTTCATCCACCCATCCGTCCATCTGTCTGTCTGCACATCCATTCGTTCATCTGTTCGCACATTCATCCACTCATCCTTCTATTCTTT